>CM076578.1:553786179-554008660 GCA_034641835.2 Pinus albicaulis
AGAAGAGTACACTAAGATGGGCCTCTTGTGCAAAGTTGGCACCTCGATTTTGTGGTCCTTTCCAGATACTGGAAAGAGTAGGACCAGTAGCGTATCGCTTAGCCCTTCCTAGCCATATTCGAGTGCATAACGTCTTTTATGTATCTTTATTAAAATGATATGTTCATGATCCAAGACACATAATCCATTGGTAGAACATTCAGGTAGTGGGTAAGCATAATGGTTCAAATAATAGCATGATGATAAAAACTTATATAATTAATATAAGTATATTGTGTGCAGGTAGAACCAGACCGAGAGTTTCTAGTCGAGCCCCACAGTATAATAGACCAGAGGGAAATCATGCTCCGGAAACGAGCCATCGCCCAGGTTAACGTGCAATGGAAGCACTTTGGACCGGAGGAGGCTACCTCGAAAGACGAGAGTTTCGTCTGTGAAGCTTATCCTCATCTTTTTATCTGAATTAAAGTAAGAACACCACGGACGGTGTTCTCTTCCAGAGGGGGAAAACTGTAACCACCCTCTTAGTCGCTGACAAATGGTTAAGCTTTTATTAATTAAGAACTAATTATGACCGCTGTTTATTTTAATGGGAATATCTGAACAAAATTAATTTTGATTTTTGAATAAAAGATTTAATTTGTGAAATTTACTTCATGAGTAAAAAGGTTGATGGTAAAATTAAATATGGAGTCAGTTGAACAGAAAAACAGTTTCTACAGTCACCCAAAGAAACTCTAGAATAAAGAGGGAATTCCAAAGAGATTTAGCGGTTCTGTGAGAAAGGAAGAGAAAGAACTTTATTAAAACTGGAAAAAAAAAAGGTTTTTTTTTCCAGAGCAGACTGATCTCTGGGTTGGAGAATTGGATCGGACTGTCCCGAGTTCTCCCCAGAATTTCTATTTTTCACTGGAGTGGGAGAGTTGGACCAGACTCTCCTGAGATATCTCTTCCACAACTTCGTGTTCAACAAGACCCATGCTGGAAGCTCGAGGGAGAACTGTGGACGTAACTGCCCAGTTCGTAGAAGGAAGGTAATGAGTACCATCAGTTGGATTTGGACTCAGATGAGTAAATGCAATTAGATTTTCTTGTTTCTTGAGAAAGAACGAATATTCCTGTCGCAGTTAAGGTTTCCTGTATTTAATTAAGTTTATCTTTTGCTTAAACACAATGGTGAATTACTGTTATTTATTTCTTTCTTTCCTTAAATTAGACGTTCTGGTGAATTTCAGTAGAAGTAATCTAGGAATTCTGGTTCTGTGTAAGGTAGATGGAGAGCAGCAAAATGTAATTAATGAGGCCATAGATTTTCTATCAAACCTGGATAGATGGTAATAAGATAAAAAGGCTGTTAAGTATCGACTTGATAGATGAACAATTAGGTCATAGTATTTTACTTTCTTGAAATAATACTGCAGAAGTTAACCTTAATAATCAGAGAAGGAAGACGTAAAATTCAGGTGGGCTGTTAATCCAAATGCTTGAATAACTCAGTCTTCTGGAAAAATCACCCCCTATCTATGATAAACTCGAACGAATATGGTGGTCCGGTCACCTGTAGTACTCTTTTTCTAAAACAAAATAAACCAAGGAAAAAAAAACAGGAATATGGCTTAACCCAGTTTTTTCTTTACAGAAAAATGAAATTAGAATATCTGAATTTACAGCCTGAAGATTTCGGGAAACCTTGTAAGCAGTGCATTTACTAGAGTATAGACGTAACTCCATTTGGAGACAAACATCACGACTCTTTTAAATCGAAAAAACTTTATAAATTTTCTTAACTGTAGCATATAACACCATAAAGACGTTACCGAAGACATAGCAAATAAAACCATCGAAAGAGTTTCCATTCAACAGAACTCTAAGTAAATACTCACAATCACACAGTGCATACACCGTATATTCTATTGCAATAAAGAAAACTAAAATCTGAAATTTGCATGTCGATTGTGGGTGCCGAAAATCGGAAACCAAAACTGTCAAGAGAGTTACAATTTAGTACATGAAATTATCTCGCAAGCCGCCAGTTAAATTATATATATAACGAAACAAAGACAGAAGAACAGTTATAAACCCAAGCTGTTTAGAGTAAATTCTTGGTCATATAACCAGAAAAGGGCGTGGAGGTGAGACCTCGGCCAGACTCTCACAGAAAAATATACATATTGCATTAACATGAAAACTCTGTTTAAACAAAGAGACTTCCTTCAAACAATGACTACTGTAGTAATGTTATCCTGCAGGAAGCTGCAACCCTGGATACATTCAGCATTTAAAAAAAATAATTCAACAGACGGAGACTGTATAAAAAGACCACGGGTTCTTAAACCCTAGCCATCCCAATAGCTAACAATAACGAATGTCCCATCCAGGCAGAGAGCCATGGAACCCAAAACCGTTAACGACAGGGTACCTATGAGAAGGAGCGAGGGTTAAAAACTCTCCGCAACCAGATCTCCTTGAGGAAACCTTGACGAGAATTTGGAAGAGAGTAATACTTGTAATGAAACCAAAGATTCTGTTAGTAGTGTACGAAGATCTAAGGAGGTTTTCACCGCCTTCAAGGCCCTAAATAAAACAAGAAAACGAAAGAAAATATACCTGTAGATCTCAGGGTGGAATAGAACCCAGGAACACCAGTTTCTCCTGTCGAAAATTTCAAACAAGTTTTGCAACGAAATGAGAAACTGAAAACAGTTCTTAACTTCTTACAATCTGCAAGTATGTTCTAGAAAAAAGAAAGAAAACGAGGAATCGTGGGGAAAATCGGTGTAGTTCTATCAGAGAGTTGTTGAGTACCTAAAATCATGGAAGACTATAGTTGATGGAAACCAATTTTCACCGCCGGCTACCATGGTTTTGTTGAGCCAATTCAAACCCTAACCGAGACGGATTTATATGTATGAGTGAGAAATTAGTTTTTCAGCTATTTGTATGGATAAAACAATTGTATTTACAAGATCTGTAATGATGATATTGATGTCAGAATCTAAGGGTGAAAATAATCTGTTCAATTATAAAAAAAAATTCATAGTGAATAAAGCTTGTGGTTAATTGACTTTTACAAGTGGTATCAAAGCGGCGTTACAACGCTGGGACCCTATTGGGTCTACTGACATTAAAATTGTATGTACTCATGCACTGTCAGATAATTAGATGGAAAGACAAATGAGGAGGACACCTTCACAACCGCCACAGCGAAATGTCAGAGAGATGCAGCCTCCACCAGAGGGGAACCCCGAAATGTGGGTTCAGCTGGGGATAGAACAACACCAACGGTCTAACAAATTGATTGAGGAACAGCAGCATCAGACTCATATTTTGTTACATACAGTACAACAGTTGTAGGAAGAAATGGAGAGAGTACGCAGGGAAAATGCAAAGATGATGCAGGATCAGGAGAGGATCTTAAAAAGCCTCTCCGATAAATAGAATCAAAGGAATGAAAATCCCAGTGCTGGCAGAGAATTCCAAGAAGGGAGCGAACAGGAAACAGATGAGCAATATATAGGCCGAAAAGAAAGAAGTGTGTGACAACGAAGTAATCCCAACAGAAATTTTAATGAGGCTGAATCTGAAAATGAAACCGAACGGAAGGCAAGTAAAAGGCAGAAGGTGGAATTACATGGAGAATTCAGAAAGATAAAGCCACCTACATTTGATGGAGAAAAAGAAGAAGTAGTAGAGGCCTGGTTAATTAATATGAACAAGTAATTCCAGGTGTATGATTATGACAGTGGTCTTAAGGCACGGTTAGCCATCTACCATCTAAAAGATAAAGCCACCTTATGGTGGGAAGAAGTGAAGAACGTGCTGGGAATAGAGGATCACGATGTGACATGGGATAAGTTTCAACAGTAATTCAAGGAAAAGTACTTGACTGAGCATTTTTATGATGAAAAGGCTCGTGAATTCCATGATTTAAGGCTGGGACGATTGACCATGGACGAGTTCATCACCAATTTTACATCATTACTATGCTATGTACCGTACTTAAGAGATGAGAAAGCCAAGGTCCAGAGATTTCTGAGTAGTTTACCCACCCATATGAAGGAGCGTATTGAGTTTTTAAATCCTAAGACAATGGATGAGGCCATTAGAAAGGCGAGTTTGTGTTATCTGCAAGCGAAAACCAAAGCAGACCAAGGAAAAGGGTGGCAAGCAAGGAAAGAAAATAGAAACAGTGCTGGTTCCAAAAGAGGAAAAACTACTAATTTCAGAAGCACTGCCAGAAACTCAATTAATAAGTAGTTCGGGAGGAACCATCAGAGGATAAGATGGCCGGGGGCAGAAAAAAATGTGGAGGCTTCTAGCAAACCAAAACAACCCCAAAATCATAGGGCACCTCTACAATGTTGCGGCTGTGGAGTAGTGCATTACTATCGAGACTGCCCACAGCAGGGTAAAACCGAGGCAGTAACCAATTTGTAGGAGGCCTCTATTGTGGGAGATATTTCCCGAATCATACCCAGAATCCATGCAGCATTGGAGGATCGGCAAGCAGATTTCCAACCTACCATGATAGAACTGGAAGGTAAATTGCTATCCCAAACTGTTACTGTTTTGGTAGATCCAGGTGCAAGTCTAAGTTACATAAGTCCTAAATTAGTAGAAATTTGTAAACTGCCAAGTCAAAAATTTAAAAAGATCTGGTTGGTTCAGTTAGCTAGAGGAGCTAAAAGAAGAGTTAGTGCCAAAATACCAGATTGTGCACTGCAAATCGGTGGACAACAGTTAATGGTAGATTTAAATATTTTTCCTTTGGGATCCTATGATGTATTGTTGGGTATGGATTGGTTGGAGAAGCATTGGACTCTTATAGATTGTAAGGAAAATATAGTTTATTACAGAGATCAGAATGGTATTCGCCAAGAAATTCAAGGCATAAAGAAGCTTGTACATCTGCGCCCAATTGCAGCTTCCCCAATGGGAAAATGTATGAGAAAGGGGTGCCAATTGTACGATATACAAGTTGGACTATCTGAGTCTAAGGGTAAAGCTGCCTTATTGGAAAACATACCTATGGTGTAGGAATTCAAGGATATATTTCCTGAAGATATACAAGGATTACCACCTAAAAGAGATGTTGATTTTACAATAGAACAGCTGCCAGGAGCTTCCCCAGTTTCATGAACTCCTTATTGAATGAGTGTGCCAGAACTGACAGAGCTGAAAATGCAGCTTCAGGAATTATTTGATAAGGGGTATATACGACCCAGTGTGTCACCCTGGGGAGCACCTATACTGTTTTTTAGAAAAAAGGATGGAACCATGCACATGTGCATGGATTACCGATAGTTAAATAAGCTGACAGTTAAGAACAAGTACCCCCTACCCCGTATTGATGACCTGTTTGACCAGGTAAGGCGAGCTACTGTGTTCTCCAAGATTGATTTGTGATCTGGTTATTTCCAGATCAGAATTAAGGATGAAGATATACATAAAACTGCCTTTCGCACGAGATATGGCTACTACAAATTCGTGGTATTACCTTTTGGATTAACTAATGCTCCAGCCACTTTCATGAGACTGATGCATAGTATTTTCCACCCTTATTTGGACAAATTTGTGTTAATCTTCATTGATGACATACTGGTTTATTATAAGAATGTGGAAGAACATAAAGAGCACTTGTGAATGGTACTGGAGATGCTAAGGAAGCACCAACTGTATGCAAAATTAAGTAAATGTGACTTTTTCAAAGAAGAAATACAGTATCTTGGACATGTAATATCTGAAAAGGGTATAGCAGTAGACCCGGAGAAAATCAAAACTATCATGGAATGGAAGGTGCCACAGAATGTGGGAGATATACGGTCTTTTATGGGTCTCACTGGCTATTACCGGCGATTTATCAAAGGATTTTCAAAGATAGCCTTTCCCATTACCTCCTTGCAAAGGAAAGGCAAAATTTTTAAGTGGACAAAAGAATGTTAAGATAGTTTTGAAAGATTGAAGCAGTTGCTAACAACAACACCTGTGTTGACTGTAGCAGATCCGAATAAGGAATTCGAGGTTTGTACGGATGCATGCAAGGAAGGTGTTGGAGTTGTGCTATCGGAAGAAGGGAGGGTAATTGCCTATGAATCTCGCAAGCTAAAATATCATGAGCAATGATATTCAGCTTATGATTTAGAGCTGACTGCAGTTGTGCATGCTCTCCGAGTATACAGACATTACCTACTTGGAAAGAGATTCATATTGAAGACTGATCATCGTAGTCCAACCAGCTATTTTAAACAAGCTGACTTAAACTCCCGACAAGCAAGATGGAATGCTTTTCTGAGTGAGTTTGATATATATCTACAGCACGTAAAAGGAAAGGAGAAAAAGGTTGTGGATGCATTGAGCAGAACAAATCAGAAAAGAAGCAGATAAGGATCCTGAGTATAAATATTTGTGGCTGCAAACAAAAGAATCTGGGGGACAAGGTGGACAAGGTGAATATGCGAATAACTAGGATGGGTTGCTGGTTTTCAAGAAGAGGATAGTCATTCCAAATAGAGTGGAATTAAAAACTATGATACTGGATGAATATCATAGAAGTAATTATGCTGGACACCCGGGATATCAAAAGATGCTAACAACTATAAGAAAGGACTATTGTTGGCCAGGCATGAGGAAGGACATAGCAAACTATCTAAACAAGTGTTTAGAGTGCCAGCAAGTGAAAGTAGAGCATCGACATCTAGCTGGATTAATGCAGCCTATACCTATTCCCGAATGGAAATGGGAGGTGATCTGATTGGATTTTATCACCGGATTATCAAGATCAAAATGAGGTAGTGATTCCATAATGGTAGTTGTGGATAGACTAAGTAAGTCGGCACATTTCATACCTGTCCAATCCACCTATAAGACAGTACATATAGGAGATTTATTTATGCATGATATCTTCAGACTGCATGGCATTCCTAAGACCGTTATCTTAGACAGAGATGTTAAATTCACATCAACTTTTTGGAAGGCGCTGTTTACGGGGTTAGGAACTCAAGTACATTTTAGTACTGCATACCACCCGCAAACAAACGGTCAAACTGAGCGAGTAAATCAAGTACTGGAAGACATGCTGAGAATGTATGCCATGCAGCAACCAGTTAAATGGGAGGAGTATCTACACTTGATAGAGTTTGCCTACAACAATGGTTACCAAGAATCATTAAAGATGAGTCCGTTTGAGGCGCTATATGGGCGGCGGTGCAGAACTCCCATTAATTGGAGCAGCCCCCAGAATAGACTCATGCTAGGACCAGACATGCTAGCAGAAATGGAAGTAGAGGTGAAGAAAATTCGACAGAATTTGAAAGTAGCACAGGACAGGCAGAAGGTGTAAGCAGACAAAAAAAGGTCATACCGTGAGTATGAGGTTGGCGATCATGTGTATGTTAGAACTAATCCAAAGAAAAGTACACTAAGATGGACCTCTTGTGCAAAGTTGGCACCTCGATTTTGTGGTCCTTTCTAGATACTGGAAAGTGTAGGACCAATAGTGTATCGCTTAGCTGTTCCTAGCCATATTTGGGTGCCTAACGTCTTTCATGTATCGTTATTAAAAGGATATGTTCATGATCCAAGACACATAATCCATTGGCAGAACATTCAGGTAGTGGGTAAGCATAATGGTTCAAATAATAGCATGATGATAAAAACTTATATAATTAATTTAAGTCTATTGTGTGCAGGTAGAACCAGACGAAGAGTTTCTGGTCAAGCCCCACAGTATAATAGACTGGAGGGAAATCATGCTCCGGAAACGAGCCATCGCCCAGGTTAAAGTGAAATGGAAGCACTTTAGACCGGAGGAGGCTACCTGGGAAGACGAGAGTCTCGTTCGTGAAGCTTATCCTTAGCTTTTTATCTGAATTAAAGTAAGAACACCGGGGACGGTGTTCTCTTCCAGAGGGGGAAAACTGTAACCACCCTCTTAGTCGCTGACAAATGGTTAAGCTTTTATTAACTAAGAATTAATTATGACTGTTTTTTATTTTAATGGGAATATCTAAACAAAATTAATTTTGATTTTTGAATAAAAGATTTAATTTGTGAAATTTACTTCATGAGTAAAAAGGTTGATGGTAAAAGTAAATTTGGAGTCAGTTGAACAGAAAAATAGTTTCTACAGTTACCCAAAGAAACACTGGAATAAAGAGGGAATTCCAAATAGAGTTGGGGGTTCTGTGAGAAAGGAAAAGAAAGAACTCTATTAAAACTGGGGAAAAAAAAAAGGTTTTTTTTTCCAGAGTAGACTGATCTCTGGGTTGGAGAATTGGACCGGGCTGTCCCGAGTTCTCCCCAAAATTTCTGTTTTTTGTTGGAGTGGGAGAGTTGGACCAGACTGTCTTGAGATATCTCCTCCAGAACTTCGTGTTCAACAAGACCCAGGCTGGAAGCTCAGGGGAGAACTGTGGACGTAACTGCCCAGTTCGTGGAAGGGAGGTAACGAGTACCATCAGTTGGATTTGGACTCAGATGAGTAAATGCAATTAGATTTTCTTGTTTCCTGAGAAAGAATGAATATGCCTGTCGCAGTTAAGGTTGCCTGTATTTAATTAAGTTTATCTTTTGCTTAAACGCAGTGGTGAATTACTGTTATTTTATTTCTTTCTTTCCTTAAATTAGATGTTCTAGTTAATTTCAGTAGAAGTAATCTAGGAAGTCTGGTTCTGTGTAAGGTAGATGGAGAGCAGCAAAATTTAATTAATGAGGCCATAGATTTTCTATCAAACCTAGATAGATGGTAATGAGATAAAAAGGCTGTTAAGTATCGACCTGATAGATGAACAATTAGGTCATAGTATTTTACTTTCTTGAAATAATACTGCAGAAGTTAACCTTAATAATCAAAGAAGGAAGACATAAAATTCAGGTGGGCTGTTAATCCAAATGCCTGAATAACTCAGTCTTCTAGAAAAATCGCCCGCTATCTATGATAAACTCGGACGAATATGGTGGTCCGGTCACCTGTAGTAGTCTTTTTCTAAAACAAAATAAACCAACGAAAAAAAAACAGGAATATGGCTTAACCCAATTTTTTCTTTACATAAAAATGAAATGAGAATATCTGAATTTACAGCCTGAATAATTCAGGAAACCTTGTAAGTAGTGCATTTACTAGAGAATAGACGTAACTCCATTTGGAGACAAACATCACGACTCTTTTAAATCGAACAATCTTCATAAATTTGCTTAATTGTAGCATATAACACCATAAAGACGTTACCGAAGACATAGCAAATAAAACCCTCGAAAGAGTTGCCATTGAACAGAACTCTAAGTAAATACTCACAATGGCACAGTGCGTACACCGTAGATTCTATTGCAATAAAGAAAACTACAATCTGAACTTTGCATGTCAATTATGGGTGCCAAAAATCGGAAACCAAAACCGTCAAGAGAGTTGCAATTTAGTACAGGAACTTATCTTGCAAGCCGCCAGTTAAATTATATATATAGTGAAACAAAGACAGAAGAACAGTTATAAACCCAAGCTATTTAGAGTAAATTCTTGGTCATATAACCAGAAAAGGGCGCGGGAGTGAGACCTCGGCCAGACTGTCATAGAAAAATATACATATTTCATTAACATGAAAACTCTGTTTAAACAAAGAGAATTCCTTCGAACAATGACTAGTGTAGTAATGTTATTCGACAGGAAGCTGCAACCCTAGATACATTCAACATTTAAAAAAAAAAATTCAACAGACGGAGACTGTATAACAAGACTACGGGTTCTTAAACCCTAGCCGTCCCAAAGGCTGACAATAACGAATGTTCCAGCGAGGCAGAGAGCCATGGAACCCAAAACTGTTAATGACAGGGTACCTGTGAGAAGGAGCGAGGGTTAAAAACTCTCCACGACCAGAATTCCTTGAGGAAACCTTGATGATAATTTGGAAGAGAGTAATACCTGTAACGGAACCAAAGATTCTGTTAGTAGAGTATGAAGATCTAAGGACGTTTTCACCGCCTTCAAGGCCCTAAATAAAACAAGAAAGCGAAAGAAAATATGCTTGTAGATCTCAGGGCGGAATAGAACTAAGGAACACCAGTTGCTCCTGTCGGCAATTTCAAACAAGTTTTGAAATGAAATGAGAAAATGAAAATAGTTCTTAACTTTTTACAATCTGCGAGTATGTTCTAGAAAAAAGAAAGAAAACGAGGAATCGTGGGGAAAATCGATGTAGTTCTATCAGAGAGTAGTTGAGTACCTGAAATTGTCGAAGACTATAGTTGATGGAAACCAGTTTTCACCGCCGGCTGCCATGGTTTTGCTGAGCCAATTCAAACCCTAACCGAGACATTCTGGAGCCATCCAGCGGGAGGAACAAATCCTGCAGCCAGTTCAAACCCTAACAGAGACGTTCTGGAGCCATCCGGCGGAAGGAACAATGAATGGGGAATCAGTTATTGCCAAGGACATTAGCGATCCCTAGAATGTCTCCACCGTCGGATCTTAATCCAAATCAACGATGTCTAGGGAGCCACGTGCATATCGATAAAACCAATACTGTGTGCCATCGTGGTTTAGAACACCGAAACCAAAAGCGTAATGATAAGTGTGTTAATCCAAATGTTATGTGCGCAAAGGTTCAAAGGATTACATTCGCAATAATACCAAAAATTTAATGATAAGTTCCTAGGTACAACTTACAAAAGTGTTATAAATGATTGTGACTCATAAAGATCCGGAACCATAGTTTCAGTCATGACAGTCAGATTTATATGTACGAGTGAGCAATTAGTTTTTCAGCTATTTGTATGGATAAAACAATTATATTTACAAGACCTGTAATGATGATAATGATGTCAGAATCTAAGGGTGAAAATAATCTGTTCAATTATAAAAACAAATTCATAGCGAATAAAGCTTGTGGTTAATTGACTGTTACAAGTGGTATAAAAGCGGCGTTACAATGCTGGGACCCTATTGGGTCAACTGACGTTAAAATTGTATGTACTCATGCACAGTCAGATAATTAGATGGAAAGACAAATGAGGCAGACAGCTTCACAACTGCCATAGTGAAATGTTGGAGAGATGCAGCCTCCACCAGAGGGGAACCCCAAAATGTCGGTTCAGCTGGGGATAGAACGGCACCAACGGTCTAACAGATTGATTGAGAAACAGCAGAATCAGACTCGTATTTTGTTACATACAGTACAATAGTTGCAGAAAGAAATGGAGAGAGTACGCAAGGAAAATGCAAAGATGATGTAGGATCAGGAGAGGATCTTAAAAAGCCCCTCAGATAAACAGAATCAAAGGAATGAAAATCCCAGTGCTGGCAGAGAATTCCAAGAAGGGGGCGAATAGCAAACAGATGAGCAAGATATAGGCCGAAAAGAAAGAAGTGTGTCATAGCGAAGTAATCCCAACAGAAATTTTAATGAGGCTGAATCTGAAAATGAAACTGAACGGAAGGCAAGTAAAAGGCAGAAGGTGGATTTACATGGAGAATTCAGAAAGATAAAGCCACCTACATTCGATGGAGAAAAAGAAGAAGTAGCAAAGGCTTGGTTAATTAATATGAACAAGTACTTCCAGGTGTATGATTATGACAGTGGTCTTAAGGCACGGTTAGCCATTTACCAGCTAAAAGATAAAGCCACCTTATGGTGGGAAGAAGTGAAGAACGTGCTGGGAATAGAGGATCAAGATGTGACGTGGGATAAGTTTCAATAGTACTTCAAGGACAAGTACTTGACTGAGCATTTTTATGATGAAAAGGCTCACGAATTCCATGATTTAAGGCTGGGACAATTGACCATGGATGAGTTCATCACCAAGTTTACATCATTACTGTGCTATGTACCGTACTTAAGAGATGAGAAAGCCAAGGTCCAGAGATTTCTGAGTAGTTTACCCGCCCATATGAAGGAGTGTATTGAGTTTGTAAATCCTAAGACAATGGATGAGACCATTATAAAGGCGAGGTTGTGTTATCAGTAAGTGAAAACCAAAGCAGACCAAGGAAAAGGGTGGCAAGCAAGGAAAGAAAATAGAAACAGTGTTGGTTCCAAAAGAGGAAAAACTAGTAATTTCAGAAGCACCGCCAGAAACTCAACTAATAAGTAGTTCGGGAGGAACCATCAGAGGAGAAGATGGCCGGGGGAAGACAAAACTATGGAGGCTTCTAGCAAACCAGAACAACCCCAAAATCAGAAGCCACCTCTGCAATGTTGGGGCTGTGGAGCAGTGCATTACTATCGAGACTGCCCACAGCGGGGTAAAATCGAGGCAGTAACCAATTTGCAGGAGGCCTCTATTGTGGGAGATATTGCCCGAAGCATACCCAGAATCCATGCAGCATTAGAGGATCGGCAAGCAAATTTCCAACCTACCATGATAGAATTGGAAGGTAAATTGCTATCCCAAACTGTTACTTTTTTGGTAGATCCATGCGCAAGTCTAAGTTATATAAGTCCTAATTTAGTATAAATCTGTAAACTTTCAAGTCAAAAATTTAAAAATACCTGGTTGGTTCAGGGTGAAAATGTGAAGTTGGGAAACACTTTTTGCCCTTTTTTGACGTTGAAAATTGTAATTTTCTATGTTTTTCAACTTCAACTCCACTAAACTCATATTTTTATCGCAAATTATGCTTTGACATAAAAACAAGAATTGTAGAGAATTGTCTTACCTCCATACTGATATTTTTTTTTTTTTTAAATATTGACATATAGAGGGGTAAATTTGTTGTTTACTAACTGCATATACTTGAAATTTTCAGGCAAACATAAATAGTCACTTTATTATCCTTTACTTTTTTTAGGGAAGGTTATTCATTTTTTGGAAAAAAACCATAGCATCATAATCTGCATATATTGCACTAGTGCATGGACTATTTTTTGGTAATTTTCGGATCAAATCACTATTTTTTATTATTTTTTGAAATGGACGAAGACAAAAAAACAGTGATGTTTCAGTACATTTTATTATCCTTTGATTTTCTTTTCAATGTGATCGTCAATAAGAAAAATGAGAGTACCCTTTTGAAGTAGACAGGGAGAGGAAGTGCACTATGATTTTTTTAAATTTTTTGGTGTTCTCGTTTGAAAGTTATTGAATTTTCATTCAGTGCAATTTTTCGAACAATGAAATTCCATAGTGACATAGTTTAGTAAAAAATTAATAAAAAATTGAATTTTTTAATGAAACTCCATAAATCTCACATCATCAAAAACTAGATTTAGAGACGAATCTAATGGTACTTGGTCCGACATATAAAATTTTGTTTTTGTAGGTGTTCTGTCCCTCCAAAGTTGCAGGTTTCTCAAAACTGCAGAGTTTTCTGAGTTTTTTGTTGACCAGAAACTCTCGGCCGAGAAAAACTCTCGGCCAAGAAATTTTTAAAACTCTCGGCCGAGAGTTTTAAACCAATTTATGCGCGGGAAAACTCCCGCCCAAAAGTTTTAAAAACTCTCGGCCGAGAGTTTGCGGCCGAGAGTTTTGTGACACAACTCTCGGCCGAGAGTTTTGAAAACTCTCGTCCGAGAAAATACGAAATATTTAAAATCTCTCGGACGAGAGTTTTGAAAACTCTCGGCCGAGAAATTTAGTTGACTTTTTTTCTCGGCCGAGAGATTAAAAAATTCTCCCGAATTCTATCTCATGCCAAAAAGTGTTTCCCAACTTCGCGTTTTCGCCCTTCAGTTAGCTACAGGAGCTAAAAGAAGAATTAGTGCCAAAATACCAGATTGTGCACTGCAAATCGGTGGACAACAGTTAATGGTAGATTTAAATATTCTGCCTTTGGGATCCTATGATGTATTGTTGGGTATGGATTGGTTGGAGAAGCATTGGAATCTTATAGATTGTAAGGAAAATATAGTTTATTATAGAGATCAGAATGGTATTCGTCAAGAAATTCAAGGCATAAAGAAGCCTGTACATCTGCACCCAATTACAGCTTCCCAAATGGGAAAATGTATGAGAAAGGGGTGCCAACTATATGCTATACAAGTTGGAATATCTGCGTCTAAGGGCAAAGCCGCCTTGTTGGAAAACATACCTGTGGTGCAGGAATTCAAGGATATATTTCTTGAAGAGATACCAGGATTACCACCTAAAAGAGATGTTGATTTTACAATAGAACTGCTGCCAGGAGCTTCACCAGTTTCACGAACTCCTTATCGAATGAGTGTGCCAGAACTGACAGAGCTGAAAATGCAGCTTCAGGAATTATTGGATAAGGGGTATATAAGACCCAGTGTGTCACCCTGGGGAGCACCTGTACTTTTTGTTAGAAAAAAGGATGGAACCATGCACATGTGCATGGATTACCGATAGTTAAATAAGCTGACATTTAAGAACAGGTACCCCCTACCCTGTATTGATGACCTGTTTGACTAGGTAAGGGGAGCTACTATGTTCTCCAAGATTGATTTGTGATCCGGTTATCACCAGATCATAATTAAGGATGAAGATATACATAAAACTGCCTTTCGCATGAGATATGGCCACTACGAATTCGTGGTATTACCTTTTGGATTAACTAATGCTCCAGCCACTTTCATGAGAGTGATGCATAGTATTTTCCACCCTTATTTGGACAACTTTGTGTTAATATTCATTGATGACATACTGGTTTATTCTAAGAATGCGGAAGAACATAAAGAGCACTTGCGAATGGTACTGGAGATGCTAAGGAAGCACCAACTGTATGCAAAATTCAGTAAATGTGACTTCTTCAAAGAAGAAATATAGTATCTTGGACATGTAATATCTGAAAAGGGTATAGCAGTAGACCTGGAGAAAATCAAAACTATCATGGAATGGAAGGTGCCACAGAATGTGGCAGATATACGGTCTTTTATGGGTCTCGCTGGCTATTACCGGCAATTTATCAAAGGATTTTCAAAGATAGCCTTTCCCATTACCTCCTTGCAAAGGAAAGGGAAAATTTTTAAGTGGACAAAAGAATGTCAAGATAGTTTTGAAAGATTGAAGAAGTTGCTAACAACAGCGCCTGTGTTGAGTTGAGCAGATCCGAATAAGGAATTCAAGGTTTGTATGGATGCATGCAAGGAAGGTGTTGGAGCTGTGCTATCGCAAGAAGGGAGGGTAATTGGCTATGAATCTCACAAGCTAAAAGATCATGAGCAACGATATTCAACTTATGATTTAGAGTTGACTGCAGTTGTGCACGCTCTCCGAGTATGGAGACATTACCTACTTGGAAAGAGATTCATATTGAAGACTGATCATAGTAGTCTAACCAGCTATTTTAAACAAGCTGACTTAAACTCCCGACAACCAAGATGGAATGCTTGTCTGAGTGAGTTTGATATAGATCTACAGCACGTAAAAGGAAAGGAGAACAAGGTTGCGGATGCATTGAGCATAAAAGTGCATAATATTTATGGGTTATATGTTAACCAAATTGAAACCAGATTCCTAAAACAAATCAGAAAAGAAGCAGATAAGGATCCTGAGTATAAATATTTGTGACAGCAAACACAAGAATCTGGGGGACAATGTGGACAAGGTGAATATGAGATTAACCAGGACAGGTTGCTGGTTTTCAAGAAGAGGATAGTCATTTCAAACAGAGTGGAATTAAAAACTATGATACTGGATAAATATCATAGAAGAAATTATGCGGGACACCCAGGATATAAAAAGATGCTAACAGCTATAAGAAAGGACTATTGTTGGCTAGGCATGAGGAAGGACATAGCAAACTATCTAAACAAGTGTTTAGAGTGCCAGCAAGTGAAAGTAGAGCATCACCATCCAGCTGGATCAATGCAGCCTATACCTATTCCCGAATGGAAATGGGAGGTGATCTCATTGGATTTTATCACCGGATTACCAAGATCAAAATGAGGTAATGATTCCATAATGGTAGTTGTGGATAGACTAAGTAAATCGACACATTTCATACCTGTCCAAACCACCTATAAGACAATACAGATAGCAGATTTATTTATGCGTGAGATCTTCAGACTGCATGGCATTCCTAAGACCGTTATCTCAGACAGAGATGTTAAATTCACATCAGCTTTTTGGAAGGCACTGTTTACGGGGTTAGGAACTCAAGTGCATTTTAGTACTGCATACCACTCGCAAACAGACGGTCAAACTGAGCGAGTAAATCAAGTACTGGAAGACATGCTGAGAATGTATGTCATGCAGCAACCAGTTAAATGGGAGGAGTATCTACACTTGATAGAGTTTGCCTACAACAATGGTTACCAAGAATCATTAAAGATGAGTCCGTTTGAGGCGCTATATGGGCGGCAGTGCAGAACTCCCATTAATTGGAGCAGCCCCAGAATAGACTCATGCTAGGACCAGACATGCTAGCAGAAATGGAAGCAGATGTGAAGAAAATTCGACAGAATTTGAAAGTAGCATAGGACAGGCAGAAGGTGTATGCAGACAAAAAAAGGTCATACCGTGAGTATGAGGTTGGCGATCATGTGTATGTTAGAATTAAGCTAAATAAGATTACACTAAGATGGGCCTCTTGTGAAAAGTTGGCACCTCGATTTTGTGGTCCTTTCCAGATACTGGAAAGAGTAGGACCAGTAGCGTATCGCTTAGCCCTTCCTATCCATATTCGGGTGCATAACGTCTTTCATGTATCGTTACTAAAATGATATGTTCATGATCCAAGACACATAATCCATTGGCAGAACATTCAGGTAGTGGGTAAGCATAATGGTTCAAATAATTGCATGATGATAAAAACTTATATAATTAATCTAAGTCTATTGTCTGTAGGTAGAACCGGACAGAGAGTTTCTGGTCGAGCCCCACAGTATAATAGACCGGAGGGAAATCATGCTCCGGAAACGAGCCATCACCCAGGTAAAAGTGCAATGGAAGCACTTTGGACCAGAGGAGGCTACCTGGGAAGACGAGAGTTTCGTCCGTGAAGCTTATCCTAAGCTTTTTATTTGAATTAAAGTAAGAACACCGGGGACGGTGTTCTCTTCCAGAGGGTGAAAACTGTAACCACCCTCTTAGTCGCTGACAAATGGTTAAGATTTTATTAATTAAGAATTAATTATGACTGTTGTTTATTTTAATGGGAATATCTGAACAAAATTAATTTTGATTTTTGAATAAAACATTTAATTTGTGAAATTCACTTCATGAGTAAAAAGGTTGATGGTAAAAGTAAATCTGGAGTCAGTTGAACAAAAAAACAGTTTCTACAGTTACCCAAAGAAACTCTGGAATAAAGAGGGAATTCCAAAGAGAGTTGGGGGTTCTGTGAGAAAGGAAAAGAAAGAACTCTGTTAAAACTGGAAAAAAAAAAGGTTTTTTTTTCCAGAGCAGACTGATCTCTGGGTTGGAGAATTGGACTGCACTGTCTCGAGTTCTCCCCAAAATTTATGTTTTTCGCTGGAGTGGGAGATTTGGACCGGACTGTCCTGAGATATATCCTCCAGAACTTCGTGTTCAACAAGACCCAGGCTGGAAGCTCGGGGGAGAACTGTGGACGTAACTGCCCAGTTCGTGGAAGGGAGGTAACGAGTACCATCAGTTGGATTTGGACTCAGATGAGTAAATGCAATTAGATTTTCTTGTTTCTTGAGAAAGAATGAATATGCCTGTCGCAGTTAAGGTTTCCTGTATTTAATTAAGTTTATCTTTTGCTTAAACACAGTGGTGAATTACTGTTATTTTATTTCTTTCTTTCCTTAAATTAGACGTTCTAGTGAATTTTAGTAGAAGTAATCTAGGAAGTCTGGTTCTGTGTAAGGTAGATGGAGAGCAGCAAAATGTAATTAATGAGGCCATAGATTTTCTATCAAAACTGGATAGATGGTAATAAGATAAAAAGGCTATTAAGTATCGACCTGATAGATGAACAATTAGGTCATAGTATTTTACTTTCTTGAAATAATACTGCAGAAGTTAACCTTAATAATCAGAGAAGGAAGACGTAAAATTCAGGTGGGCTGTTAATCCAAATGTCTAAATAACTCAGTCTTCTGGAAAAATCGCCCCCTATCTATGATAAACTCGGACGAATATGGTGGTCCGGTCACCTGTAGTACTCTTTTTCTAAAACAAAATAAACCAACGAAAAAAAAACAGGAATATGGCTTAACCCAGTTTTTTCTTTACAGAAAAATGAAATGAGAATATCTGAATTTACATCCTGAAGAATTCGGGAAACCTTGTAAGCAGTGCATTTACTAGAGAATAGATGTAACTCCATTTGGAGACAAACATCACGACTCTTTTAAATCGAACAAACTTCATAAATTTTCTTAACTATAGCATATAACACCATAAAGACGTTATCGAAGAAATAGCAAATAAAACCCTCGAAAGAGTTGCCATTCAACAGAACTCTATATTAATACTCACAATGGCACAATGCATACACCGTAGATTCTATTGCAATAAAGAAAACTACAATCTGAACTTTGCATGTCGATAATGGGTGCTGAAAATCGAAAACCAAAACCGTCAAGAGAGTTACAATTTAGTACAGGAACTTATCTCGCAAGCCGCCAGTTAAATTATACATATAACGAAACAAAGACAGAAGAACAGTTATAAACCCAAGCTGTTTAGAGTAAATTCTTGGTCATATAACCAGAAAAGGGTGCGGAGGTGAGACCTCGGCCAGACTGTCACAGAAAAATATACATATTGCATTAACATGAAAACTCTGTTTAAACAAAGAGAATTCCTTCGAACAATGACTAGTGTAGTAATGTTATTTGGCAGGAAGCCGCAACCCTGGATACATTCAACATTTAAAAAAACAATTCAACAGATGGAGACTGTAAAACAAGAATACGGGTTCTTAAACCCTAGCCATCCCAACAGCTGACAATAACTAATGTTCCAGCCAGGCAGAGAGCCATGGAACCCAAAACCGTTAACGACAGTGTACCTGTGAGAAGGAGCGAGGGTTAAAAACTCTCCACGACCAGAATTCGTTGAGGAAACCTTGATGAGAATTTGGAAGAGAGTAATACCTGTAACAGAAACAAAGATTCTGTTAGTAGAGTATGAAGATCTAAGAAGGTTTTCACTACCTTCAAGGCCCTAAATAAAACAAGAAAACGAAAGAAAATATACCTGTAGATCTCAGGGCAGAATAGAACCCAGGAACACCAGTTGCTCCTGTTGGCAATTTCAAACAAGTTTTGCAACGAAATAAGAAACTGAAAACATTTCTTAACTTCTTACAATCTGCGAGTATGTTCTAGAAAAAAGAAAGAAAACGAGGAATCGTGGGGAAAATCAGTGTAGTTCTATCAGAGAGTTGTTGAGTACTTGAAATCGTGGAAGACTATAGTTGATGGAAACCAGTTTTCACTGCCGGCTGCCATGGTTTTGCTGAGCCAATTCAAACCCTAACCGAGACATTCTGGAGCCATCCAGCGGGAGGAACAAAGCCCGCAGCCAGTTCAAACCCTAACAGAGATGTTTTGGAGCCATCCGGCGGAAGGAACAATGAATGGGGAATGAGTTGTTGCCAATTACATTAGCGATCCCTAGAATGTCTCCACCGTCGGATCTTAATCCAAATCAACAATGTGTAGGGAACCACGTGCATATCGATAAAACCAAGACTGTGTGCCATGGTGGTTTAGAACACCGAAACCAAAAGCGTAATGATAAGTGGGTTAATCCAAATGTTATGTGCGCAAAGGTTCAAAGGATTACATTCGCAATAATACCAAAACTTTAATGATAACTTTATAGGTACACCTTACAAAAGTGTTATAAATGATTCTGACTCATAAAGATCCAGAACCGTAGTTTCAGTCATGACAGTCGGATTTATATGTACGAGTGAGCAATTAGTTTTTCAGCTATTTGTATGGATAAAACAATTGTATTTACACGACCTGTAATGATGATATTGATGTCAGAATCTAAGGGTGAAAATAATCTGTTCAATTATAAAAAAAATTTCATAGTGAATAAAGCTTGTGGTTAATTGACGGTTACAAAAAGATTTTATGGTCATGACAGCTAAACAATTTTTAAACGTTAAATATTTCGTGAAAAAAATTATTATAAAATATCCATTTTTGGCGACATTTGAATATAACTTAATTATGAATTTCAAAACATTTCAAAATTTAATAAAAAGAAACTTTTGGTTTTACTTCTCTAAATCAAATCTCCAAAATTCTATAAACTTTACCCTATAAGTAAAGTTAAACTTTGCCATATTCATCTCAGCCATACGGGCAGATTAAAAACGAAAAGATGATGCTCCAAAAGCAATAACAACTAAACGAAAAAAAATTGGCAGTTAATATTGGGGATGTGATTAAAATATTTAACAAAGTTTGGCAGCATATGGCTTTCTTGGCAACTTCGTGAAACAACGGGTATAATTACTTTTTGTAGGATGTGTATACTATTTATTTCTTCAAAGAAAAACTTTTGAGTAATTTGTTCGGGAAGACTTCGTTGTCGCAAACGGATCACAATAGATAAGAACAATAGCTGTAATGTCTGTACATAGAGTTTCTCCTGATTGGATGACATCGTATAAAATATTTACCTGTCTATTCGGCGACAGCACATTTCGGCTGCTTACTGATCAGCATACTTGGATTGCTTGCCATATTCGGTTCAGTCTACTCTCAACGCAGATATTTTGAGTAAATGTTAATTACAGACAAGAAAGATTCTGCTACCTCAATTAACTTAATTTTTCAGTTCCGCCACAGACAGGAGTCCTGATCATTAAGCCACAGACAAGGGTCTTAAACATAAAAGGGAGATAGGCCGTCGTTGTTGACTGCAATAATAAGTAACCTCTTATTAAAACATAGGAAGTAATGTTTTTAATGTTCAGTTGTTGTATTGGTTTATATTAATGACATGGCATAAATGCCACAAAACTTATTACAATAAGTGACGGCAAAGCCCAGATTTCCTCTCCAGTTCTATGGCCCAGTTACTTACAATTAGCGATTGAGTCTATCGTTATAATTTTCTCTAACTGATGAATACAAACGAACTGGTAAAATGCAGTAAAACATAGAAACAAAAAATTTAAAACTGATATAGTTGTTATTATGTGTAATTGGAAGTTATTGTAGATGTTGTTGTTTTTTTATGTCTGAGTTGTAATTGCTATAGATGTATCGAAGTTAATAAATCATATTATGTATGTTGATATAATCAATAAAATACAATGTGTGATTTGTATTGTACAATCTCTCTTAGCCCTAAATCTCTATTGATATGATCAATAAAATACAATGTGTGATTTGCATTGTGCAATATCTCCGAATCTCGATGTTTTCTAACATGAATTCCCCTATGTTTGAGCTCATGCCAAATTGGAGGAAGGACCAGGCCCACCTGCCTCGGTTCCTTCTTGCTACCTTGAGTATGCATCAGTGAAATTGAGCCGTTTTAACTTTTGGTTTAAGAGATCACAGCTTCAGCATTCTAGGAATTAAAGACCTCCTCGATTTCGTTTTGCTGAGAGCCACCGGCATTCTTCGCCCAACATCAACGCAGCCTTGGGCCTCTCGATACAAGATGCCTCTCATTCCCGGCGTCACAATAACCTTGACTTCTGAGATATTCAGTGGCTACTTGTCTCTATTACATTTAAAGCTCACCCACCTTATGTTAGTTCATTCTATTAAGAAGCTCGGTAATTTGAATATTGGTCTTTCTTTACTTAGTATTTTGTTTAATTCTCTTTCATGGTGATTTTCCGGAGCTTTTAAGAACTTTCTTGCCCACCCTTCTTTGGGTGATCCGGAGCTCTACCTAGACATGGACGAAAGGATGGGGTTACGGAGGTAGCCATACTTCAGCGTAGGGAACCTCTTCTCCACATAATCTTGATCCAAGAACGCCGAAAATCAACCTTAATGATACTCAAGGTACTGCACGTGGCCACAATGTTTCATGTTATGGTTTCGCTTAAGTACATGTTCCTCAAGTTTTATCCTCTCAATCAACAATTTGTTATGCTTATTACCTACATGTTTCTTCAAGTTTTACCCTCTCAATCCACCATTTTTTATGCATATTATCTATTATGTTGAAGCTATCAAGTTTATCTTTTAACATTTTATAAAAAAATTCAATTTCACTTTTGTGGTGTTCCCATGTGATAAAGGACAATGAAAATTATAAACAATTATAAGAAATATAAATACTTCATATGTTAATATAAAAATTGAACATACGGCTTATATTAATATAAAAGTTGGAAGCAATATAAAAGTTAGAAGTTTAAGCAAAGAACGAATAATTTAAAACAAAATATATCATTCTTTTATCAAAATAATTTTTTTTGAAAAAATTAAATATTTGACATTGTGAAATTATTTAAATCTTGAAAATTTATGCTATAAAATAAAATTATACTATTTATATATTTTTTCTTTACCATAATCCCATGAAAATGAGTTTTACTTACAATTATTACGTGGATAGGCATCTTCCTATTAGAATTGGCTACTTTAATCATTTTCTTAATTAATCATTTTGATCAGATTATGTAGATTTAGAGATGCCAGTATATTCTCATAATCGCCAATAAACCAATGGATCAAATCTAGACCACCAACTTACTTGCATATCTAAATCATATGATTGAACCATATTTAAATTAAAAATTTACAAATCTTAATTAAAAATTTACTATACCATTTATTAATTGCCACCTATGAAGATTAACAAGTGAAATGATATGGGTTTAAACAATTTTGTTTGTGGGGATAAGTGAGAGGATAAATGAAACTGGAATGTTAACACTGAACCTTTCTCCCCCAACGTGTCATGTTTGCATTGAATTGCATTGAGTGGGAGGATAAATGAAAATTTTAAAGGCTCAACATTTTCCTCCAACTTATCATGGTTCAATTTCTCTAACCCTCTAAAAGAATTCACAATAAAAAAAATAAAAAATTGATTACCTATTTTTTTTTCCGAAGTATTAAATAAATATAAATTATGATTTTCATTCGAATACAATGGACAAGGTCGTTGACCCTCATGCATACGTTCTATTCCACACATATTACTTTGTTTCTCTTAATCTTTAATATAACCATATGTATTAAACCAAAATCTATCCATAGTCAAACATGATTCATATGATTTTTTTGGTTGAAAGAATTAATATGTTTAATACTATTCGACATACCCATATTAAAATCTTCAATTGGAATATGGTATTAAGTTCCGGTTAGTTGGCATGTCAGTCATGTTTAATGCTACAGTACATGGAAATAACTATTTTCGACAACTGCCAGATCGCCTCGGATTCCTTCGCGCTTTTCGAAGGTACCTCCTCAATCTCCGCTGTTAATTTATGTGTTAATCTATGGTTGTGTTGCATTGGCAGGAGACTGAACTAGACTACACTACCCCTAATATTTCTTGGGTTTTCCGTCTCAAAAATCATTTAGCTCGGCCCGCCGACTGTGTAGAGTTAATCTGCAAATTTTTCTTCAAGGGTTCTGATGTCTAGATGGTAACTTTGTGAGGTTTAGCAGTATTCTCGTTACTTCCTCTGAAATGGTTGAAGGAGCTATACCTCTAAGTGAATCTCAATCTTTCTTTTGCCATGAGGATTTGTTCGTTTTCAATAGGAGCTCCTCCTCTCCTCACGCACTCTCTGGTGAGTACTTGGCCTGAATTCTTTTTCGAATTATTCAATGATTTTGCTCCCACTTCTGAGATACGAAGGGTTAGAATGCATTCTTAGACTTATATATTTTAACTTACTGTCCTTATTGCAGAATTTCCACATGGAGCTTCCTCATACATGTATTACTCCATTTCATAATTTTTCTTAACGCTATGATTTTAATTTCCTGCTACTAGTTTTTTGTTTGGTTTATTTTGGCAAAGGCATCTTACCCTTGTGCCTTTTTGCTCCCTATGCAGGTATGTATCTTCAACACCAACTCCGTGGTAGGGTGTTCATCTGTCTTGAGCCATTGTAAATCTTCGGCCCCGGCTGATACAACACTTCTCATTTTCCTTTCCAGGTACCCTGGCCAACTGGAGCTACATTTCTTGACTCTGGTTTTCTCGTCGAGTTTCTAGTATAGGAATTTTTCATTAATTAAAATTATTTGCAGAGGGTGTAAACCCCATAGTCAAGTCCTTCATTTTGTGACCACAGATGGTCTTGAAGTGCGATGTTAGCTTGTTTAGTTTGGAAAAACTTATGAAAGGAATCTTGTAATGTTTATATAAGAAGTTTTATTGGGTGAGAAAGGGTTAAATAGACTTATTTTCTTCTAACTGTTATCTCTAGTTCGGTTCAACCGAATGCTACAACGTTTCTCCTTTGGTTTATGACTCACAAATGATATAGTGATTTCTCCATTTCTAAAAATTAAAGAGTACTTTACTATGCATAATAAACATTTCTCTTATATGATTTTTCTGCTTAAATGTTCCACTTGTAGAATTTTATTGTTCCACAAGGGCAAAGTTATAAATTCGGTATTTGTTTTGTTAATAAAACTACTGTTTCCTTTTCTGCAATTTGGTGCAGAACTTCATTAAATATTAGTTGATTGTTTTGTAAAAAAATCTTTCACAGTTTATATCAAAATTTCATATAAGGGTTTGTACCTGAATACCTTGTTTTCCACATAGTAAATTTAGTAGTAGAATATTACAAAGTTTTCCCTTTAGCTATGGATTTATGATTCTCATTTTCTTGATAATATGTTACCGACTTTCTTTGGATGAATTTCTATAATATCATTATTTGTTTTTCAACCTAGTTTCGGTGCCCGAGCCACCGTTTTCTAAAAGTCTGTGTATAGTGATTCTCAATAAGTTGAATAGAACATCTTGGGTAGGGTTTTTCCACAACCCGAGACTGCAAGTTCTAGTTTTTTGCCACCAATACTTAGAATTCATTTAAAGGAGTTGTAAGAAGCAAAACCTCTATTATATTCGATATTTTAATAACTCATAGATTCTCTTTTAAATCTGTTACACCTGTAAATGTAATATTATCTGTGGATACATAACCTCTTAATCTACATATTCATATACTACTTGTGTTAAACAGTTTCACATAATACATGTTCATTTACTGTACACAGTTAAAATATGTTTGTCTATGCATTCAAATGTACTTTCCTTTTTCACATGGTCATAATTACCAAATATTTACAAAACTAACTCTTTCCATAGTAACTGGATACAACACCTGTAATATTTAACACTAAAATATTCATACATACAAATAGAATGCAAGATAACTATTTGTACTTATATGTAATATTCGGGTTTAAGCTGTGGTCCCCCCAACCATTGAGTGAGACGATTACGTCCTCTACTTGCCCCCTAGCTCCAGATTTGGAATGACACGAGTTAACCATGGATCTTACTTTCTGTTGTGACCTCATGATAGCCAATCCATTTAATTTCAGAAAGTCTAGTTTTTCAGGTTTTTCTTTGAGTTATTTTCCACTGGTCACAACTAGCTCTGGAAAATCCTCAACCTTTTTCTTATTAGCCCAAAACCCCTACTCCTCCTCTGGGATACATTTTTATCCTCAGAGAAGTAGGTAACTGTCTTCAAACTGTCGCCAACCACATCCAATTCTTGGAAACCTTTTTACCATCAGCTATATGTATATTTATATATTTTAAAGATTTTCCTTCCATTAATTAATTAGAAAAAAATAACTTTTAAACAACAGTAATTATTTGAGTCTTTCTTCCCGACAATAATAAACGAATTGTCTTTTAACTAGTTAATACTCGTTAAATTTAATGAAGTTTTCACAAGTTCCCCCTGGAAGTAACATCGTCCTTGGTGTTTCATTCTAGCTCTGTAAAGAGTTTTAGGTAAGCCTTCCGTATAAAGCCTTCATCCTCCCAAGTAGCTTCATCCGGGCCAAAGTGCTTCCATTTCACTTTCACCTAGGTGATAGCTCTCTTTCGGAGTATGATTTCCCTCTGGTCAGGTATGCATTGCTGCTCGACCATGAATTTTCCGTCCAGTTCTACCTGAAACAATAAACAATTTCCTAGTCATTTTCTCATAAAGGAAATCACTTTTCAAGTTATAACTTCATTACTATCCTACCTCTATATGCTGCCAATGAATTACATGCTTTGAGTCATGTATATAACGCTTCAACAGGGACATATGAAATACGTCGTGTACTCGGATATGGCTGGTTAATGCTAGCCGATAGGCTACAGGTCCTACCCTTTCCAAAATTTCAAAGGGTCCACAAAATCTGGGAGCTAATTTGGCACAAGAGGCCCAGTGCAAAGTACTCCTTTTTGGCTTAATTAATACGTACACATGGTCTCCTATAGCGTACTCATGATAAGATCTTTTCTTATCTACACAGGTATATTGTCGATCTTGTGCAGCCTTCAGATTTTGTATTATTTTTCTCACCTCTGCTTCCATTTCCGCAAGCATCTCAGGCTCCAACATTAGCTTTGTCTCAGGGCTGCTCCAATTTATGAGCGTGTGACACTACCTCCCGTACAAAGCCTCGAAAGGACTCATTTTCAGAGATTCATGATAGCTGTTGTTGTAAGAAAATTCAACAAGGTGCAAGTAATCTTCCCACTTAGTTGGCTACTTCATCACATACATGCGAAGCATGTCTTCCAAAACTTCGTTCACTCGCTTTGTTTGACAATCGGTCTGGGGGTGATAAGAAGTGTTGAAGTTTATCTACATTCCCAATCCTGAAAATATGGTTTTCAAAAAAGCGGAAGTAAACTTAACATCTTGATCTGAAATGAAAGTCTTTGGAATTCCATCCAGCCTAAAAATTTCCTTCATAAAAATATCAACTATTTGTACAGTCTTGTAAGTAGACTGTACGGGTATAAAATGTCTAGATTTACTCACTCTGTCATCTACAACCATTATAGAATCATGAATCTATCTTTTTGTTCTTAGTAATCATGTGATGAAGTCTAGAGATATGACTTCCCACTTCCATTCGGGTATAGGTATGGGCTGCAACAATCCTATAGGACGTTGATGCTCTACCTTCACCTGTTGACATTCCAAACACTTACTTAAATATTCCACAATATTCTTTCACATACCAGGCCACAAAAATACCTTTCTAATCGCGGTCAACATCTTCTGGTAACCTAGATAACTTGCATAATTTCTACGATGATATTCATTCATTATCATCTCTTTCAGGTCTAATCGATTAGGCACATATACTTTACCTTTAAAGGTTAACATTTAGTCGTCATTTATTCCATACTCAGATTTTCCTCCCAAATATTTTCTTTCTTCCATTTGATGCCACAAGAACTGATACTCGGGATCTTTTTGTGCTTCTTTCTTTACTTTCTCTGAAAATTTGTTTTCCAGCTGATCATAATATAGCTCATATATACAATGTAATTTCCTACTTAAAGCAGTAGCTACTTTGTTTTCCTTTCCTTTGACATGCTAAATATCCATGTCAAATTCACTTAAGAAAGCATTCCATCTTTCATGTCTTGAATTCAAATCCGCTTTCTTGAAGTAACTCGTCAAGCTGCTATGATCTCTATTTAATAAAAAAAAATTGCCCAGAAAGTAGTGTCTCCATACCTGGAGTACATGAACTACTGTTGTTAATTCCAAATCATATGCAAAATATCTCTACTCGGGTTCCTTCAACTTTTTTGATTCATAAGCTATCACATTTCCTTCTTGAGACAGGACTGCCCCAACACCTTCTTTACTTGCATCCATACATACTTTGAATTCTTTGCTGGGGTCGACTACTCTTAACATAGGAGTTGTAGTCAAGAGCTGTTTCAGTTTTTCAAAAATGATTTGGCACTCCATGGTCCATTTGAAAATTTTTCCTTTCTTCTGTAAGGAAGTAATAGGAAAAGCAATTCTGGAAAATCCCTCAATAAATCTTCGGTAATACCCATCTAGCCCCATAAAATATCTAATGTCTGCCACATTCTAGGGTACTTGCCATTCTATAATAGTTTTGATATTTTTGGGATCAACAACTATTCCTTCAGCTGAAATAGCATTGCCTAGATATTGGATTTTTGTTTTAAAGAAATCGCATTTACTATACTTAGCGTAGAGCTGATGCGTTCTTAGCATATCCAGGACAATTCTAAAATTTTCCTTATGATCTTCCTGATTTATAGAATATATCAAAATATCGTCTATAAAAATAAGTACGAAATTATCCAAGAAAGGATGAAATATTCCATGCATTAACCTCATAAATGTTGTTGGAGCATTCGTCAGTCCAAAGGGTAACACCATGAATTCGTAATGTCCATACCTAGTAGAAAATGATGTCTTACAAATTTCTTCATCCTTAATTCGAATATGATGATATCCGAATCTTAAATCTATCGTAGAAAACACCGTGGCCCTTTTTACTTGATCAAATAAATCATCAATTCTTGGTAGGGGGTACTTGTTTTTAACAGTTAACTTATTGAGTTGTTTATAGTCCATGCACATGCACATGGTCCCATCTTTCTTTTTAAAAAATAATACTAGTGCTCCCCATGGGGACACACTTGGATGAATGTACCCTTTATCCAACAGTTCTTGTAACTACATTTTCATCTCAGTTAGCTCTGGCACACTCATTCTGTAAGGATCCCTTGACACCACGGAAGCTCCTAGCAGCAATTATATGGTTAAGTCAGTGTCCTTCCTTTGTGGTAAACCAGGAATATTTTTTGGAAAGACATCCAGAAATTCCTACACCACTGGTATATCTTCCATTAAAGGTGAATTTTCCTTAGAATCTGCATACCCTACCTGAATTACATACAACTGGCATCCTTTTCTTATACACTTACTCATTTGGGATATTGTGATTGGGCATATCTGCAATGGATTTTTGATTCCTTGAATCTCTTTCTGCGTTCCATCCTGCATTTTGTAGTAGATAATCTTTCTTTTACAATCTACTAAGGTCCAATGCTTTTCTAACCAGTCCATGCCTAATAACACATCATATGATCCCAATGGTAAAATATTCAGATCTACTTGTAACTATTGATCTAAAATTCTAATATGCAATTCGGAATTTTAGCAGTCACTTTACACTTTGCCCCTTTGGCTAGCTGCGCTAGCCAGGAAGTTTTAATTTTTTTCTCTTTCAATCTACACAACTCTACGATCCTGGGACTAATATAACTTAGACTTGCGCCTGGATCTACTAAAATAGAAACAGACTGAGATAGTATTTTACCTTCCATCTCAATCATCATGGGCTAATAATCCACTTGCTGGTCCTCCAATGCCGCATTAATACAGGGAATGTTTCGTGCTACATCACACACAGTAGAAGCTTCCTGGAAGTTTGTTACAACATCATTTCTTGTTCGCTATGGGCAGTTTTTGTAGTAATGTACTTCACCACAACCCCAACATTGTAAGGGTGGCTTGGTCAGCTGCCCTTGCTCAGGCTTGCTGGATGCTTCTATAGGCTTTTTGTCTGTTGGCCATCTGGCCCTCTAATGATTTTTGCCAAACTCTTTGATACCAGGATTTCATACAGAATTCTTAAAGTTGCCACTTTTGGCACCTTTGAAACTTGAATTACTTTTTTTCCTTTCTTTGGCTGCCAAGTCTTGCCAACCTCCCCTTTTTCCTTAGATTGCTGATAGCCCATTCAAGCTTTATGACTGGATTCATCCATAGTCTAGGGATTCACAAATTCTATTTTTTATTTCATGTGTGTTTGGCAAGCTGCTCAGAAACCTCTACACCTTAGCCTTCTCCTCTCGAAGATATGGGACATAACGTAATAGAGAGGTAAAATTAGTAATAGAATCATCCATGGTCATCTGTCCTAGCTTTAGATCATGGAACTCTTTAGCTTTTTCATCATAAAATCTTTCAGTCAGATACTTTTCCTTGAAGTATTGCTCGAATGATTCCCAGGTGACATCCTGTTCTTCAATATTATGCACATTCTTTACCTCCTCCCACCACAGAGTGGCTTTCTCTCTTAGCTGATATATTTCTAGTCTGGCCTTCAGGTTGTTGTTATATTCATACACCCAAAAATACTTATTCATATTTATTAACCATGCCTCTGCCACCTCTTCAGCCTCACCATCAAATTTTGGTGGTTTTATTTTATGAAATTCTCCTTGAGGTTCTACTTTTTTCCTCTTTACTTCTTGCGAATCTGACAAGTTGCCAGATTCTGCCTCATTGAAATTTTTATTCTTACTTCATTGAGAGGGGCTCCTCTCCACTCTTTTTGTGGTGTTATTTCCTGTTTTTTACTCATTTTCTTCTTGCATATCTCTATCAGTACCAGGATGTCCCATCTCCTGGTTTTTTTTACCTGATAGACTTTTTAATATATTTTCCTGGTCTTGCAGTAGTTGCTCATTATCTTTTCAAACGTACACCATTTCCTCCTGCAGCTGTTGAATAGTATTTAACACGAAACTGGTTTGGTGTTGTTGTTCTTCCAACAGCCTACTGGTTTTTTTTTGTCGTTAAACCCTTAGTTGAACCCTCATCTCTGGGTTCATCACTAGTTGTACTTAGGGTTCCCCAGTGTCTTGAGGGGGCTGCAGCGGGATTTCTCTTCTCATTATGTTCTCAGTTATATGGTTAAATTCTCTCTCTGTGCATCAAGTTACACACAAATTGAACGTTAGTTTGACCCCTAGGGTCCCAACATAGTAACCTGGCTCTAATACAACTCGTAACATCTGTCTTCTAAAAGAATTACACGGTAAAATAAAATAAAATTGATTACCTCTTTTTTTTTTCCAAAGTATTAAATAAATATAAATTATGATTTTCATTCGAATACAATGGATAGGGTCATTGAACCTTATGCATATGTTCTATGCCACACATATTACTTTGTTTCTCTTAAATTTTAATATAACCATATGTATTAAAACAAATTCTATGCAGAGTCAAAGATGATTCATATGATTTTTTGGTTGAAAGACTTAATATGTTTAATATTATTCGACATACCCATATTAAAATCTTCAATTGGCGTTTGGTACTAAGTTTCGGTTAGCCGGCATGTTAGTCCTGTTTAATGCTATGGTACATGGCAATAACTATTTTTGACAGCGGCCAGATCGCCTCGGATTCCTTCGCACTTTTCAAAGGTACCTCCTCAATCTCCGTCGTTAATTTATGTGTTAATCTATGGTTGTGTTTCATTGGCAGGAGATAGAACTGGAATTCACTAACCCTAATATTTCTTGGGTTCTCCGTCCCGAAGCTCATTTAGCTTGGCCTGCTGACTGTGTAGAGTTAGTTTGCAAATTTTTCTTCAAGGGTTCTGATGTCTGGATGGTAGTTATGTGGGGTTTAGCAGGATTCTCATTACTTCCTTTGAAATGGTTGAAGGAGCTATACCGCTAAGTGAATCTCAATATTTCTTTCGCCATGATGATTTGTTCGTTTTCAACAGGAGCTCCTCCTCTCATCGCGCGCTCTCCGATGAGTACTTGGCCTGAATTATTTTTCGAATTATTCATTGATTTTTCTCCCACTTCATAGATACGAAGGGTTCGAATGCATTCTTAGACTTTTATATTTTAACATACTGTCCTTATTGCATAATTTTCGCATGGAGCTTCCTCCTACAGGTATTAATCCATTTCATAGTTTTTCTTAACGATGTGATTTTAAGTTCTTGCTACTAGGTTTTTGTTTGGTTTATTTTGGAAAAGGCATCTTACCCATGTGCCTTTTTTCTCCCTATGCAGGTATGTATCTTCGACCCCAACTTTGTGGTAGGGTGTTCATCCGTCTTGAGCCACTATAACTCTTCGACCCTGACTAATACACTGCTTCTCCTTTTCCTTTCCAGGTACCCTAGCCAACTGGAGCTATAGTTCTTGACTCCGGTTTTCTCTTCGAGTTTCTAGTATAAGAATTTTGCATTAAAAAAAGTATTTGTAGAGGACGTAAACCCTATATTCGAGTCCTTCAGTTTGTAACCGCAGATGGTCTTGAAGCACGATGTTATCTTGTTTGGTTTGGAATAACTTATGAAAGGAATCCTGTAATGTTTATATCAGAAGTTTTATCGGGTGAGAAAGGGTTAAATAAACTTATTTTCTTCTAACTGTTATCTATAGTTTGGTTCGACCGAATGCTAAAATGTTTCTCCTTTGGTTTATGACTGAGAGATGATATAATGATTTCTCCATTTCTGAAAATTAAAGAGTTCTTTAATATGCATAATAAACATTTCTCTTATATGATTTTTTCTCTTAAATGTTCCACCTATAGAATTTTATTGTTCCGCAAGGGCGAAGTTATAAATTCGGTATTTGTTTTACTAAGAAAACTATTGTTTTCTTTTCTGCAATTTGGTGCGAAACTTAGTTAAATATTAGTTGATTGTTTTGTAAAAATTTCTTTCACATTTTATATCAAAATGTCATATTAGGGTTTGTACCTGAATACCTTGTTTTCCGCATAGTAAATTTAGTAGTAGAATGTATAGTTTTCCCTTTTTCTATGGATTTATGATTCTTGTTTTCTTGATAATATGTTACCAAGTTTCTTTGGATGAATTTCTGTAATATCCCTGTTCTTTGTTCAACCTAGTTTCGGTGCTCGGACCACCGTTTTCTAAAATTCTGTGTATAGTGATGCTCAATAAGTTGAACATAACGTCTTGGGTAGGGTTTGCCACAACCCAAGACCGCAAGTTCTAGTTTCTCACCACCAATACTTAGAATGCATTTAAAGGAGTTATAAGAAACAAAACCTCTATCATATTCGATATTTTAATAACTCACAGATTCTCTTTTAAATCTGTTGCACCTGTAAATGTAATGTTATCTATGGATACATAACCTCTTAATCTGTAGATTGATATACTAATTTTGTTAAACAGTTTCATAGAATACATGTTCATTTACGGTACACAGTTAAAAGATGTTTATCTATGCATTCAAATGTACTTTCATTTTTCACATGGTCATAATTACCAAATATTTACAGAACTGACCCTTTCCATAGTAACTAGATACAACACCTGTAATAGTTAACATTACAATATTCATACATACAAATAGAATGGAAGATAACTATTTGTACTTATCTGTAATATTATGGTTTAAGTTGTGGTCCTCCCAACCATCGAGTGAGGCGATTACATCCTCTACTCGCCCCCTAGCTCCAGATTTGGAATGACACGGGTTAACAGTTAATCTCACTTTCTGTTGTGACCTCAGGATGGCTAATCTAATCAATTTCAAAAATTCTAGTTTTTCAGGTTTTTCTTTGAGTTATTTTCCACTGGTCAGAACCAGCTCTCGAAAATTCTCAACCTTTTTCTTACTAGCCTATAATCCTTACTCCTCCTCTGGGATCCATTTTTATCCTCAAAGAAGTAGGTAATTGTCTTCCAACTGTCCCCAACCACCTCCAATTCTTGGAAACCTTTTTACCATTAGCTATACGTATATTTATATATTTTAAAATATTTTCCTTCCATTAATTAATTATTCCTAATTAATTAATAATAAAAAAATAAAATTTTAAAAGATAATAATTATTTGAGTCTTTCTTCCTGACAATAATAAACGAATTGTCTTTTAACTAGTTAACACTCATTAACTTTAATGAAGATGTCACACCCTCTCAATTTCTCTAACGTTTTATTTTATCATGTAACTGAAGCCTCAATGTTCTTCTCTACTGTGTCGTGGCTCCATTGACTTTCATTCAATTTCTCTAAATTTTTCAATTTACCAGAGTAACTGCTTACAAATTGATACAACGTGTCATACTAATTACTCCAAGAACACTCCTTATCACTTTGATACAACGTTTCATACTAATATGGAAATGAGAATGAAAGTTATCATGGAAGCCTTACATGTTTTTAATACTATCAATTTTGCAAGGATATTAAATTTTACATATTAACTTATGTTTTAAGGGACTATATTTCAATACATTTATCTAATTATAAGTTTTCATAGATGGATAGAAGAGATATGTTGGAAGGTCCCAACAATGCAAAACTGTAATTATTTTATTCAAAATTAATCCACTAATGCCATTTAATTTATCTTTTCTTAGATGATTTTGGCTTAGAACATTAAGGATTTTGACCATGGCTTATTGGGTAGATGGTTAACTTTTGAATTAATGAGGTTTCATCCATGGAGCACTGTGTTCAGATATATTAAGGCACTAATTTTAGGGATGGGGCACTTGGGATTGAGCTCCATTGTTGTATGAGCTTGGGTTAATCATAGAAGTGGTGTATTAGTTTGAAGGAATACGATCACCACTGAATTCAGAAACCCAACTTTCTTGCATAGTTATATCAGTGTTAGCTTTTGGAATATTTTCTTTTGGTATATTTGTAGTTTGTGTTTATTCCTCAAATTGATATTATATATTTTTTATTGTTTTATTTTATTTTATTATATAATATCAAATTATAAGCTACAATGTCTAGTGAGTGGATTGTGGCCATATATTCTCAAGCCCCTGCCTCAAGTGGATAAACACCACAAACCCAATTATTTTCTTGCCAATTTTTATGGGTGGCCTAGGTTAACTAATTTGAAACTATACCTAACATTTTAAAATTAAAAAAAATTATTATATTTATTTAATTAGATTTAATCCAATTTATTGATTTTGGGAAATACTATGAATAGTCATTATCATATGTTAAAAACTATAAACTATTTTACTTATTCCAAAACAACTATTTTACTTTTTCCAAAAAAAATTAAAAGCTAATAAAATTATATTTATTTCTTCATATTTAATTTAATTTAATCATTTTCAACTTATTAAATTAAATTATATAATTTATCACATTTAATCCATTAAAAAATGTGATTATTAACCAAAAAATAAAATAAAATTATATTTATTTATTTAGATTCATTTTATTTAATGATTCTCAAAACAGTAAATTAATTTATATATTTTCTCACATTTAATCTATTAAAAAAGGGATTTTTTTTTTTTTTAATGGGCGATGACAAATTCACAAATAAAAAATTTAATATAATGTTCAAAGTATGTTGTTCTAGTTGAAGAAGGTGATAGAAAGAGCTCAAAAGTACATTAAGATATTTTGTGATTGAAGGAATTCAAAAGTACATTAAGAATTGGAAATATCTTAAAGAAAACATGATTGTTTTTTAGCAAATATTTTAGTGATTAAAATTTCATATTCTTTTTTATATGAATTTCATTTTTACTATTTTAATATTAATAATTATATATATATTAATAATTTATAATAATTCTAATCTTCATATCAAATCAATGGTTAACAAAATCATTATAATTATTATATTAACATTAATTATTATATAAAATAAATATTTTCTTAATAAAAAAAATTATTAGTAATATTAAAATTATTAATTTTAATAATAATATTTTATGAAATTAATAATATTAATAAGAAAATTATGATAATATTAATATTAATTAATATGAATAATAATATGAATATATTTTTAATACTATAAATATTTATAAATATTAATTTTAATGTCAATTCTTAATATTAATAACATTTAATTAATAATAATAATATTATTAATGAAACTCCCATTATTACCATAAATAATATTAACAACATTTATTATTAACAATAATATTAAAAAAATTTCATATTTATATTAATTTAACATTAATTAGAATATTCATTATTAGTATTAATATTAATTAAGATAAATATAAATGTTAATATTACTTTTAATATGATTAATATTTATAAATATTAATTTAAATGTTAGTTATTAATATTTATAACATTTAATTAACAATTTTATATTGTTTGATAATATTAACATTATTACTATATCCAATATTAACATTAAAATTGATAAATAATATTAACAATATTTAGTATTAACAATATAATTAATAAATTTTAATTTAAGATAATCATTATTATTAATATTATTTTATCAATATTATTAATAGGTTTTTGTATTAATATTATTAACATTAATAGTATTTTAATATTACATTTTAATATTAATTATTAATATTAATTTGAAAATTCATTATAATACAAATTTACATTTTAATGTTAATTATCAATATTCATAATATTATTATTAATGGCATTGACATCATTAATATAAACAATATTAATATGGTAACTAGTAGATAATATTAACAATAATATTAATATATTTTAATTTAAATAAAAAAAATTAATATTAAGACTTATAAATAATATTAATATCATTTAGTATTAACAATAATATTAATACTTAAAATATTTATTATTATTTTATTTTATTTTATTATAATATTAATATTAATATTAATTAATAAATTTTAATATTATTCTTAATTTTAATGTTAATATTAATGTTAACATTAATTATTAATTTTAATATTAATTAATATTAATGCAAATATTACATTTTAATATTATTAATATTATTATTTTTAATTTTAATGTTAATATTAATTTTAACATAAATATCAATATTAATAACATTAAATAATATCATTATGGTCAACTGTGGTCCAACACTATAGCGTGGCACAGTGTATTTCAGTATGAAAATCAATCATGGTAAACCATGGTTCAACATTGCATTTTGACAAATATTATGTCAATATGAATATCAATCATGGTCAATGATGGTCAACCATGTTTATTTTAGGGTTTATAATATTTATTCAAACATTGCATTGTGACAAATATTGTCTCAAGATGAAAATCAATCATGGTCAACGATGGTAAAACATGGTCAATTACGATCAACTATGATTAATAATGGTCAATATGAAAATCAACCATGATTCAACATCACATTATTGAAAATATTTTCTCAATATGTAAATAAACCATGGTCAACCATCATCGCGCTTGGTCAACCATCATCGTCGATGAGAAACCATCGTCGTCCTTGGTTAAACATGGTCAATCATGGTGACCATGGTGAGTCGTTGTCAACCATGATCAGCCATAGTCCAACATCGCATTGTGATAAATATTGTCTCAATATGAAAATCAACCATGGTTAACCATGCTTAAACATGGTTAATAATCATGGTCACATTGTAATGAATATTGTGTCTTGCTTCGAAATCACATTATGACAACCATGGTCATCCATGGTCAACCATGGTCCAGCATCGCATTGGGACAAACATTGTCTCAATATGAAAACCAAATATGGTCGAATGTCACATTATGTCAAAGATTGTGTTAATATGAAAATCAACCATGGTCAACGATGACCAACCATGTTTATTTTAGGGTTTATAATATTTATCTTAGGGTTCATGTACCTTGGGTCTATAATATGAAACCCTTAGGTTTGATTTTAGTCCCTTGGGTTCTTAGTATTAATCCTTTTCGTTGATTAGTCCCTTGGATTTATAATATCTTTCCCTTGGTTTTATTAATCTAAGCATTCATATTCCTAGGATATAATATTATTCATAATGTTTCTAATATTACTTCTAGCGTTTAATATAAATCCCATGATTTTATAATCATGGTCAACCATGGTTCAATGTCACATTATGAAAAATATTGTCTTGATATGAAAATAAACCATGTTCAACCATCATCAACCATCGTGAACCATCCTCATACATGGTCAACCATGATCCAATGTCACATTATAACAAAGATTATTTCAATATGAAAATCAACCATGGTCCACCATCTTCAATCATTGTCAACGATGGTCAACCATATTCAATCATAGTCAACCATGGTCAAATGTCGCATTGTGATAAAGATTGTCTCAAAATGAAAATTAATCACGGTCAATCATGGTAAATATGAAAATCAACTAAGGTCAATCATGTTCAACCATGGTCCAATGTGACGTTGTGACAAAACTTGTCTCAATATCCAAATCAGCCATCGTAAAAAATCATTAACCATCATCAACCATGGTCAACCATTATCAACAATGGTACAACATTGCATTGTGACAAATATTGTCTCAATATGAAAATGAACTATTTAAAATCATGGTCAATAATCATCAATAGTCATGGTTACGTTGTGACAAAAACTGTCTCATGGTCCAACGTCACATTGTCACAACCATGGTCATCCATGGCCAACCCTGGTCAACCCTGGTATAACGTCACATTGTGAAACAAAATGTTAATATGAAAATATACCATCATCAACCATGGTAAGTCATGGTCAAACATGGTCAAACATGGTCCAACATCACATTGTGACAAAGATTCTCTCAATATGAAAATCAATCATGGTCAACCATGGTCCAACATCACATAGTCACAAATAATTTCTCAATATGAAAATAAATCATGGTCAACCATGTTCATTTTAGGGTTTATAATATTTATCTTAGGGTTTATATATCTTGATTTTACAATATTAATCCTTTTGGTTTTTTAGGTTTTTGTATTGATTCCTTGTTTTTATTAATGTAATGGATTTATAATATCAATCTCTTGTCGTTACGAATCTAAGGGTTCCTATTCCTAGGGTATAATATTAATTATAATGCTTATAATTTTTACCATAAGGTTTAATATAGATCCCTTGGGTTTATAATCCATTAGGTTTATAATACTAATCATAGGGTTTAATATTAAACTGTGTTTACAATATTAATACGTTGGGTTTATTAATTTTAGGGTTTATTTTCCTAGGGTTTAATATTCATCCCTAGGTTTTATGTTATTCTCTTGCGTTTTTAGTATTAAGTCATGGTCAAACATGGTCCAACGTCATATTGTGAAAAAGGTTCTATCAATATGAAAATAAATCATGGTCAACCATGGTCCAATGTTGCATTGTGACAAATATTGACTCAATATGAAAATCAATCATGGTCAATCATGTTTTCTTTAGGGTTTATAATATTTATCTTAGGGTTTATATACCTTGGGTTTATAGTATTAATCCTTTGGGGTTTTTAGGTTTTGATTATTAATTCCTTGTTTTAATTAGTGCATTTTGTTTATAATATCAATCCCTTCGGTTTACTAATCTAAGGGTTCATATTCCAAGGATATAATATTATTGATATGGTTTATAATATTAATCCTATGGTCTTATATATATGCCTTTGGTTTATAATCCATTAGGTTTATAATATAAATTATTTGGGTTTATAATATTAATGAGAGGGTTCCTATTTATATAGTTTAATAATAAGCGTAGTGTTTACAATATTAATTCCTTGGGTTTATTAATTTTAGGATTTATATTCGCACGGTTTATTATTCATCCTAGGGTTTAATTTTATTCCCTTGGGTTTTTAATATTAATCCCTTCAGTTTATAATATTAATCCTAAGGTTCATGATATGCATCTTAGGGTATAATTTTTATTTAAGGGTTTATAATATTTATCTCAAGGTCTATATCCCTTCACTTTATAATCACTTGGGTTTTTAGTATTATTCTGTTGGGTTTATTAGTCCATTGGACATATAATATCAATGGTTTAATATTGTAACATTGGAATGGTACAAAAATCTATCCAACATCACATTGAGATAAACATTGTGTTAATATTAAAATAAGTCTAACAATCATTATAGCAATGTTGCATTATATTTTAATTTATTCAATGTTGCATTTTTAGGTTAGAAAGCTCATGTTTAATAGAAGGTTTATAATATCAGGGAATTCTAATAATTAGTATATAATATTAAAGTTTTATATTGGATTTATTATTTGTAGTATTATGGTTTATAATATTAATCTTAGGGTTTAATATGAATCACTTGCGTTTTTTATGTTAATCCTTTGGGTTTACAAATCCACTAGGTTTATAATATTAATCCCTCGAGTTTAAAATTATTTTCTTCGGTTAAAATACAGTGAGTTTATAATATTAATCCCTTAGTTTTATTAATTCCTTCGATATTAATATTAATCTCTTCGGTTTATAATATTAATGCTAAGATTCATAATATTAATATTAGGGTTTATATTTGTAGTGTTTATTAGTAATCCTAGGGTCTAATGTTATTACATTAGGTTTATATTCCCTCATGTTTTTAATGTTAATCCAATGGGTTTAGTAGTCCCTTGGGTTTATAATATTGTTCCTAGGATTTCAATATAATAAAAAACATAGTCCAATGTCGTATTGTGAAAAATATTCTCTTAATATGAAAATAAACCATGGCCAACCATGTTTGTCTTAAGGTTTATTATATTTATCTTAGGGTTTATATACATTGGGTTTGCAACATTAAGCCTTTGGGTTTTTTTAGGTTTTTAGTATTAATTGCTTGTTTTTATTAGTGAATTGTGTTTATGATATCGAGATATAAACTGAATATTAAAAGGTCCAAATATTATAGACTTTGTATTAAACCCAAATTTTGTAATGTAAAAATGCAACATTGAATAAATTACATGTAATGTAAGATTTATATAATGATTATTAGACTTATTTTCATATTGAGACAATGTTTGTCACAATGTGATGTTGGATACATTTTTGTACCATTCTAATGTTACAGTATTAAACCGTCGATATTATAAGCCCAAGGGACTAATAAACCCAATGGATTAATACTAAAAATGCAAGTGATTATAAACCCAAGGGAATAATATCAAACCCAAGGGATAAATATTATAAACCCAAGGGATATAGACCCAAAGATAAATATTATAAACCCTAAAATAAGCATTATACCCTAAAATTCATATCATGAACCTTACAATCAATATTATAAACTCAAGGGATTAATATTAAAAACACAAGCGAATAACATTAAACCCCAAGATCAATATTAAACCCTAAAAAAACCTTAGGAATATAAACCCTAATATTAATAAACCCAAGGGAGTAATAATGTAAACACTAGGATTAATATTAAACCCTAGGAATTTAAACCCTATGATTAATATATTATAAACCCAAGGAATTTATATTATAAACCTAATGGCTTATAAACCCAAGGCACATATATAAAACCTTGGGTTTAATATTATAAACTCTATCAATAATATTATACCCTAAGAAAATGAACCCTTAGATTAATAAAGCGAAGGGATACATCGATTCAAGGTGCAGATAGTGTTAAAAGAATCGAATTACAAGAAGATGCAATTTTTCTGATAGACTTTTTGAGAAAGTTTGAGGCAGAAATTTACAAATACACCAAGCATTCCCATAGAGCTCGATGGCAAGACTTGCAATTCTGTTGAGGAGGTAAATCCCCTCTGCGGATAGAGGTGATCCCTACTAGCCCAGCAGGGGTCTAGCAAGAATCATCAAATGCTACAGCACAAGTTCCTAATTGCAAATAAATAAGCCAATGATGGAGGCCTACCTGGAGTCCAGTGCTATGATTCGTAGAAGAGACAGTGTTCCCATTCCTCATCTTTGGCAGATCACGATGCCCACGATCTCTGTGAATGGACACCTGCACATGCAAGAAACAACACGAATACAAGCATAAAATCCAGAATGCGCAACTATATATCAGTCAGAAAGGATATAACTCATTATTAACATAAGTGAAAAACAGAGTGGAACCATACCCAGTAGTCATTCATTAATAAGCAATCGAAAAAGAGTACAACCAATGTTCTGACGCCGCGGTCTCCTTCGGAAGGGTCCCTAGTCATTCACGTCTCGCGAAGCTCGCCAGGGAAAGGGCAAACCTCTCTAGAGTCTCTCGACGATAGTCTCCTTACTTGAGTCAGCCTTAAGGGAAGAAAGAGGGCTCTTACAGCATGAAGGCTCTTGGGAATTAGGAGATTCAAAGCTTAGGACCTTCAAGACTAGCTTTCAATGGCAATAGGAAAGCTTTTATAGATGGGGAAGGAGGGAGTTGGGATCCCTATTATTGTGGGATTGGCCCTATCATCAAGGAAGGTTCACAGTGCAAACTGACTTCCAAGAATCTCCACAGCCTCCCAACCAAGATATCAATGTGCTCAGTTTAAACAGTCAAAACTTCTGCCATCTTTATTTAAAACACTCTAATTAAGTCGAACGCATTGCCACCTGGGATTGTAGTGCAAATTAGGCATAGCCTCCTTGACTTTTTCTCATGCATGAGTGATGAACTGTCTGCCCGCGCCAATGCAAAAAGGGATGTTTTTATGGTTTTTTGCAAGGAGATGTCTTTAGGGCAATTAAAGCTCATGTTTAGAGGAATGCAATGATAATGGTTTCAAGGCATGACATTGCTCACAGGTCACATAATGGGCCCTCCAATGTGCGGGACGGGGAATGGTAGGGACGATGACAAATTACTGTGTAACAGATGCCCCCTAAAGCATGAGGCCCGAGAGAGAGAGGTGAAATATCATGAGAACATGTTCAATCAAGCCCCGCCATTGGAAAAACCGTAGAAAATACAAACATATCTCAAGTACAATATGTATATGCGTATGGCGCAAATCATCCGAAATGTCAGAGTACACTATAATCAAGATCCAAAGGGTAAAATTAACCAAATTGTATACACCATAATCCGCATCCGTGGTATGGGTGCAACCATCCCAAGGAGGATCGATAAATAGACTCGTGTATGGTCAGCCCATCCAATCGCTGGAGTCATGTACATAATGATAATAATCCACAATTGGTACCGGATTACAATGTGACACAATCCAGGGTCTTGCGCTCCATCTCGACCCAAACAAAGTACAAGTTCAAGCATGCGAATATGTGAGCTGAAGTCGAACATGCAAGAACATCGTCTGATTACCAGCCAATGATGAGAGCTGTTAACAGACGCGAGAGGAACCACCAATAATGACAATGGCCCTCAAGGTACTACAGGTACAATCTACAGCGTGTGAATTAATGAGCTGGTGTCAAACACCCATAGAATCACTCGATCGGAGGCCAATGATGAAAACCCCATGTCGAATGCGACGAACCTAACATTGAGGCATGCAGGCTCCAAGGTACCATAAAGGAGTCTCTAGATCAACTTCCTGGATAATGAGCTGAAGTCGACAAGAATTGACCTTGATCGAAGGTGGGCCATAATGTTTCCCACATCATCGACACGAGATAGAGGAAGATGATGTTTTGTTGTGAATCAGGATCGCATGAGAATTAGAGGAAGGTTGATATTCACAGAGGCCAACTTCTCTTGAACATATAAACGGCACGACAGTGGACTTGGCAGTATTTGACATCAACGGATCAGAGGTCATGGTGACGAGGCAATGAGCAGATGAGAGGCCAAAAGGTATTATCCAAACCCATGGAGGCAAAGTGAAGAAACGAGATGAGATGTCCCCAACCCGACACGAATGCAGACAAGCGCCATGTTCAAGAGCGACATACTGCCGACAACAACGATTACGGTTCCATTTTCCCCCCACCATCTCTGGCGAGTACCCCAATTATTTTTGATAAAAAGCTTGAAGGGGATAGCATATGCTTGTAATATAAGTCCACCCTTTGGGCGAATCCATCCTAGTACATTTAACGAGCCCTAGGAAGGAGGAACTCAGAGAACATCATTTCGACTGGATCCGATGTCATCAGGGTTTAACGAGTCTGACAAAGGGAGAAATCGACATCTTTTCATGTTTAGAGAGTTTGAAAAGACAGCAAAAAGTAAACTCCAGCGGTCCCTTTTCGTAAATAGATTCTGAGATCCGAAAAGGTAGAAAACAATATCCGAGAAAACCTCCTAGTCGCGATAGGCTAGGGTATTCCTTTTTCGTAAATAATCCATCCCAGCCCGAAAAAGGGGTAAACGTATACTGGGTAGATGTCGATTCACAACCACTTTACCGAGATCGAAACGACAAGGGACTCGGAAACCTTTTCATGTTTAGAGAGTCAGAAAAGAGCTTAAAGTTGACTCCTCCTAGAGGAACGAGTGGTATAAAGGGTAGCTACTGGTTCCGGTAATGGTGGAACTGCTCTGAACAAATAAAGGTCAAGAGGCTGGCTAACAAGACCACTCATCACAGCGGTTCCTCAGGAATGGGTGAAACAACCAAGTGAAGGCATATGATCGGCCAAGGCATAGTGACGATGGAGTGAAAAAACCAAGGTCTAACTGGCAAAAATAGGCTGATAAAATGAAAATCATGAGGTAAAATGTAAAAGGTTTCATTTTTACACAAGCTTTCTGAAATCAGAAACTTTGCTTGAAGTTGGCCTTCATTTTTACACAAGCTTGAAACAAAGATAAACTATGCTTGAAACTGCTTCATTTACACAAGCTTGAAATGGAAACAAACTATGCTTGAAAAAGTAAGCATGCCCCCAGCATGGTGACTCAATTCGAGGTACATGCCCCCCAAGCTTCAGTCCATATGAAAGACAGATGGAGTGAAGGTTCAAATTACGAGATCAAGGAAAAGACTCGACTGGTATTTTACGAGAACTTATCGAAGACTCGAATTGAACAGGAAACGTGTTTCATTGTTTTAACGAGGTTGACACATTAAAAGAATTATCCTCAGGACACCTTGTTTCATGGTTTAAGGAGCTTGGCACAAGACAAGGAACTCTGCTCCGACAACCTTGTTTCATTTTTTAAGGAGCTTGACACAGGAAAAGGAACTCTGCTCCAACCAGCTTGTTTCATTTTTTAAGGAGCTTGACACAAGACAATGAACCATGCTCCGACAACCTCTGTGGAGGTAAATTGTTGAGGAGGTAAATCCCCTTTGCAAACAGAGGCGATCCCTACTAGCCCAGCAGGGGTCTAGCAACAATCATCAAATGCTACAGCGCAAGTTCCTAATTGCGAATAAATAAGCCAATGATGGAGGCCTACCTGGAGTCCAGTGCTATGATTCGTAGAAGAGACAGCGTTCCCGTTCCTCAGCTTTGGCAGATCACGATCCCCACGATCTCCGTGAATGGACACCTGCACATGCAAGAAACAACACAAATACAAGCATAAAATCCAGAATGCGCAACTATATATCAGTCAGAAAGGATATAACTCATTATTAACATAAGTGAAAAACAGAGTGGAACCATAACCAGTAGTCATTCATTAATAAGCAATCGAAAGAGAGTACAACCAATGTTCTGACGCTGCGGTCTCCTTCGGAAGGGTCCCCAGTCGTTCACGTCTCGCGAAGCTCGCCAGGGAAAGGGAAAACCTCTCTAGAGTCTCTTGACGATAGTCTCATTACTTGAGTTGGCCTTAAGGGAAGAAAGAGGGCTCTTACAGCATGAAGGCTCTTGGGAATTAGGAGATTCAAAGCTTAGTCCCTTCAAGACTAGCTTGCAATGGCAATAGGCAAGCTTTTATAGATGGGGAAGGAGGGAGTTGGGATCCCTATTATTGTGGGATTGGCCCTATCATCAAGGAAGGTTCCATGAAAGGTGGCAAACCACTTCCCTTCCATGGAACTCCTGTAGACAAACCTCCCAACTCAAGATAGGCAATGGTTTCTGAGTTTGTTGAAACACAACTTCCGCCATCTTTATTTAAAAAACACTCCTTAAATTGGTTGGCGCGACTGCTGCTCTGGGACAGAGCGCCAGTTGGCGCGGCCTCTTTGTAGGATTTTCCTCATTGGCGCGAGTGATGAACTGGCTACCCGCGCCAATGCAAAAAGGGTGTTTTTATGGTTTTTTGCAAGGAGATGTCTTTAGGGCAATTGAAGCTCATGTTTAGAGGAATGCAATGATGATGGTTTCAAGGCATGACATTGTTCACAGGTCACATAATGGGTCCTCCATTGTGCGGGATGGGGAATGGTAGGGACGGTGACAAATTACTATGTAACAAATTCAAAAAATGTCGTGAAGTTTTTCCACCAGGGACCATTTTGTCAGTGATTGATTTTGCAGAAAACTACACATTTGTTCCACAAAAAGAAATTCAGAGTGAATACTATCACTCTGACCAAGTCTCCATGCTCGTCCATATTCTATATAGACATGCTGAACAAAATGTCGATCATATAGAAAGCACGAGTGAAAATCGACATATCATTAAAGAATATCATTTTTATATCAGTGACGATCGTACACATGATACATGTTTTGTACAACATTTTTTTGGAATAATTTATGATTCATTGAAAAATCGTGGAATAACATTCAATGAACATTGGATATGGTCAGACGGATGCGCAGGTCAATTCAAATCTGCACGATCATTTTTTTGGTTGTGTTGTCTTCATAAGAAAACCTGCATTAAACATTGTTGGAATTTCTTTGAGACTGGCCATGGAAAAGGAGAACATGACGATGCAGGAGCATGCATAAAATGAGTACTTCGAAGATATCAAATGAACCACTCTGCACGCTGACTTGTGAACGCTGAAGAAGTTGTTCAATGGTGCAAAAATGCTCTAAGCCATGAGATTAACCCATCAAGAGAAGTGCGAAGGTACATTGAATTTAATTTATATTGGAAATCTAAGTTTAAACATTGTACATTTATCATGCAATGATTATTTTTAATTGTATTTTGATATCATATTTACATATTATTTTTCTAATTTTCCATATAAAGGTTTTGCTGGCATATTGGAATCGAAGACGTAGATAGATCAATTGGAAATGACGTTGAAACAATAAAAGGGACTCGAAAATTGCATTCAATTCAAACAAAGTTGTCCAGAAATGTGTTTGCATTGGATAAAAGAAAATATTCTTGTTTTTTTGATGTTTGCATAGAAAACACAAAATCCAAGAACGTTTGTGAAAACAAAATGTATGTGAACGATTGGAAACATACAGAGCTAAATACAAAGGGCAAAATCTTTGTTGCAATGTTTGAAGAAATGCAATCAGAGGAAACTACAATATCATCCGATGGTGATTGAGTTTCTGATCTTGTTAGAGAAGGTAACATTTGAATTACTTTCTAATGATTTAAAGATCTAGAAATAAATTTAAATATGCATAATTAAATGTTAAATTTATTCTATTGTGCAGGAGATGCTTTTGCTGTAATTGCACCTATTAACAATGATGAAAATGTGAAGTATTATTTGATGTGTTGCACTGAACGAAAAATGAAATTATTACAAGACTATAATGATCACGGATTTCAGTATGACAGAGGGTCTATTATACTGAAAGGTTATTTTTTCAAACAAACTCGTCAAAATGGAGACTTTGTTTACTTTGAAGACTATGAACCTGATTCCATAAGTTTTCAATATAGTCACTTGGTGTGTGCAGCACGCATCAAGTTGATAGAAGTTCAATCAAAGAAAAAATCGAAAATTAAGAAATGGAAAATGTCAAAATCCGATCATGAACAGATTATTGAGGATGGAATTCCATTAGAATTTTTTTGAGTGAAGTGTCCAACAATTTATTATCTTTGGATTAAATATGTTTTAGAACTTCCAGTACTCAACTAAAAATTGAGCTGCTTATGTTATTTGTGGTCTGCACATGTTACAAATTGTTTGGGTACAAGCACATGCTCTAGTATCAACTGAAAGTAGTTTTTTCTATACATGTGCATTAATGAAAAATGTTATATGTATTGGATATATATATATATATATATATATATATATATATTCTAGAATGAAATTAATTGTTCTTGTATATTAATTTTTCTTGTATATCAGTAACCGACCATATGGTACAAATTATTTCACTTTATTTTGTAAGGTCAGATTCGATCCCCATATGGCCTAGCCTCCAAGGGACGAGATAACAAGTGGTTGTCCCCACTTGCCCGAATCTCAGCTTTCAAGTACAATTTTACTGTTTATGTCAGGCATCTTACATGATGTCCTAGCCAAATATAGATTCTCTTTGTTTCAAGTTTCCAGTAAAAGTTGTCACTGAATGACCTGCTCGAACTCTTGTAGTAAACACCATACCTTATCTCTCTTGCTCTCCAATATTATTAGGTTTAATTATTATAACACAAAAATCGTTCTACATTGTCAATAATTTTTTGCGCTTACACTGAAATCAATGAACATTATTAATCCAATGACTTTACAAGTAATGTACCATCATACATGCAATTATATCAAATTAGAAATCAACATATACAATGAAATCAATGGGCATTGTCTTGTTAAAAGTAACATAGTTTCAATTTACCATATGTGCAAATGTAGGTTTAAACCATCCAAAACTTTAAGTTTTAAAACCCTTTTGATTATATATTGTGCAACATTAAAACATTAAACATTTAAATTTCATTAAATATCACATGCAAAATGTAGATTGAAACCATCCAAAACTCGAGTTTTAAAAACTTCACATGCCATGCCAATTATAATTCAACTATCCAACAAAACCATTTAACAGATTAAATATCACATGCCAAAGTTGTTTCAAGTTTTCGGTAAAAGTTGTCACCGAATGACCTACTAGGATATTATAAATACTAACTTTGTAAGATCATTTGACATTCGGAAAAATTCGAAAGTCTTAGACTGTCAATCAATTTAAAGTATCATTCACCCTAGGGAGTGTAAAATATTCAATGTAGGTTGGTGACGATGCTCACTCCTAGCTTGAAGCAGCGCCAATGACCAATTCTTTAATGAATTCCAATGCACTGGACCAAAGTTGGTTCAACCTACTTGGTTTTTCACGCAAGAAATTCCAAGGATGGACTTTCTAGACAAACTGCTGAAATTGAAAAGCTTGACATGGAGATACGACAAGGTGAACAAAGACTTCAAGAACTCTTTATGGAAAGGGCTCACTTGAAGGAAAGAAGCACCACGTTGTAGGCTAAAGTCAAGAACATGGAAGATAAGATCAAGAGGGACTTTCTTGATCTGAAACCTATTGGTTTGAAGAAAGAAAATGCAAGTGTTGGCACACTTGGAAAAGAAGAAGACCACACTATGAGGATTGGTGCACTTCATTTGGAAGGAGTCAATATATGTCGCATTGGAGCAATTAGACAGAATTCGAAAAGGAAAGAGCTTGAACCAATTCAAGCAGACCCAGGATCGGATTGTTCTATGGAGCTTCATGAGAAGAGATATGTGAAAAGGAATGTTAAGCCAAGGGCTAGTTCGAAAGACATATTGGAAGAGGAAATGTTGAAGAAGATTGCGGAAGTAAGGCGCAAGACAAGGAGGAGGAATGATGATGAAAGTTCCTTGGACTTGAGATTCGTGTCTACAACCGTACATGGGAAAAAGTTCTCTACTTTGATAGACACGGGGGCTACCCATAGCTTCCTAAGTCGAAAGGCAGCTTTATCTCTTAGAAAGAGGAAGGCTAGCATGGAGAAAGAGTTGAGTGCTTTCAAGGCAGTCAATTCGAGGATGAAAGCAGTGAATAGTGTCATGAAAGGCACACATGTGAGAGTAGGGTCATGGTTTGGAAAGATAGACTTAAGAGTCATTGACATGGATGATCATTCTATGGTGTTGGGACGAGACTTCATGGTTGCAGCACAAGCCATACCAATGATGGACCGAGACATTCTCTTAATTCTTGTGATCAATCTTAAACTATTTTCTGAACTTCTATTCTTATTGTCACCCTTATTAGTTTTGTCATCTTTCTATATCGATTATATTAAAAAGAAAGTAAAAATCACAAATCATAAACCATTTAAATATTTCGCTTGAACTCTTGTAGTAAACACCATACCTCAAGTCTCTCTTGCTCTCCAATATTATTAGGTTTAATTATTATAACACAAAAATCGTTCTACATTGTCAATAATTTTTTGCGCTTACACTAAAATCAATGAACATTATTAATCCAATGACTTTACAAGTAATGTACCATCATACATGCAATTATATCAAATCAGAAATCAGCACATAGGTACAAACCATTTAAATATTTAGCTCGAACTCTTTTAGTAAACACCATACCTCAAGTCTCTCTTGCTCTCCAATATTATTAGGTTTAATTATTATAACAAAAAAATTGTTCTACATTGTCAATAATTTTTTGCGCTTACACTGAAATCAATGAACACTATTAATCCAATGACTTTACAAGTAATATACCATCATACATGCAATTATATCAAATCAGAAATCAACACATAGGTACAAACCATTTAAATATTTAGCTCAAACTCTTGTAGTAAACACCATACCTCAAGTCTCTCTTGCTCTCCAATATTATTAGGTTTAATTATTATAACACAAAAATCGTACTACATTGTCAATAATTTTTTGCGTTTACACTGAAATCAATGAACACTATTAATCCAATGAATTTACAAGTAATGTACCATCATACATGCAATTATATCAAATCAGAAATCAACACATAGGTAAACCATTTAAATATTTAGCTCGAACTCTTGTAGTAAACACCATACCTCAAGTCTCTCTTGCTCTCCAATATTATTAGGTTTAATGATTATAGCACAAAATTCGTTCTACATTGTCAATAATTTTTTGCGCTTACACTGAAATCAATGAACACTATTAATCCAATGACTTTACAAGTAATGTACCATCATACATGCAATTATATCAAATCAGAAATCAACATATACTGTAATGAAATCAGTGGGGATTGTCTTGTTACAAGTAACATTTCAATTTACCACATGTGAAAATGTAGGTTCACATTCTATCATTCATGTAGTTTTAAAGACTTCAAATGCCATGCCAATTAGAATTCAACTATCCAACAAAAACATTTAACATTAAATATCACATGTCAAATGTAATTCAGATGACAACATTACTTCACATTCACATGCCAAAAGTACTAAAACCATCCAAAAATTAAATAAAACAAATTATATAATAACATCGTAATAAAATATGTCCAAAAATTGTAAATCTCACTTGAGTATCAAACTGTATCAAGTTTAACAAATTTTAAAACCATCTAAATTTTGAAATCAAATCTACTATAAATCATGTCCATCAAATGGAGGATCTAGCGTCTGGGTCTCAGTCCGCGCCCTATCCTATGAATAGGAAACCTACATACACAATGCACATGTACTTGAACATTAAAATTTGAAGTTTTAAAAATGAATGAGAATATATATATCTAGAACTTCATGTAAAAAACAAAATATAACAAAAAAATCATGCAATACCTCGTAAGGTTCCCTCTCCATTTGATGAACAGGTTTTGCCATAGAAACATCTGCAGTGGTAAACTGTACAATATACATGTATAGTTAAATATAAATATAAATATATATATATATATATACACACACACACACACACACACACACACACATATATATATATAATTTATATAAATTAAAAAATTTCAAATGAAAATGCACGTGTACATATATAAACTTATTTTCAATAATATTAAAAAAAAGAACTAAAGAAAACTTGTTCAAATGCTGTGGATGTTCCTATCTCCGTCGCTAGAGTCCCCGGATTAAAAAAATCTTCTATAGGAACCTAAATTCAAAAAAATTTAAATAACTCAAAATATAGATCTCTCTCTATATATATCTCAATTTTTAATGGAACTTTTTGAGGTAACATAAATTTTGAACTTGTGAAAAATTGTCCATACTTGTGGCACATCTCCCAATGAAGTAGAAGGTATATCTCCTAAGGAAGAAGAAGGTACCGCCATCCCAAAAACATCAGACGGAATCGGTACCTGTTAAAACATTTTATCAAATTATATATATACATACATGTACATGTGTGGCAACAATTATTTATTTTAGAGTCACTTAGAAAACACTAACATACATGTGCCAACATATCATGATGGTCAGACCCATCTGCAAAATTTGAGCCAGAGGTCCCGAACGTAATATTAACATTTTCATCACGCATCATGCCTGAGAACTGCAAATGGTGTTTTAACATATAATCATACATTTTTGTTAGATTAATGTACACATACAAATAAATGTATACATGTACATACACATGTATTTATTACAAATTGTACACATGTATTTGTAAATATAATTTCAAACCCTAAGGTCACTAACACATACCGTTCAAGTGCCCTCTTCCTCATGAAAAATTATGTCTTGCAGACCATTGCGACAATTTATTGCATATGTTCGGAGATCTTCAACATTCATGTTGTAAATCTCCTCATCTGTACGATAAACAAAATTGGCATGTGCATTTTCACGTGCTCTTTGTCGATTTAAACAAATATCGACTCCACTCAATCCGCTATGAACATTGTCGATCATAACATCTCTTGCTTCATGACTTATTTGAGAAGTCGCATCCATCTCTGATCGTAGGGTTTCAACTCGAAACGGTCGCCTCGCCAATGGCGGCTCAGGGCGAGGAAACTCCACATCTCGCTTAGCGCCCTTACGTTGATATAATCGACCTCTCCCCGGGCCAAAAAATTCTGAAGGAAGGTCATTGTAGTCGGGTTTCATACCCAAAAAAAATTCTGCATAAAACATTTGTGCAAAATAAAAAGGAACCTCATCGTTCCATGGAAGCCTTCCAAAGGCCGTAAGATGTCGATCATACAAATAAGCAGCTTTGTCTGGGTGCTTGAAATACTGCACCTTCAACATTTTTCTTTTTGGCCCTTCCTTATAATTAAACATTGACTTGGCATCTGCTCTTGTAACTCTTTGTTTTATGTCCTGCCATTTATCGGGACCTATCACTGTTTCTTTTCTCTTTCTCATCAGTTCTACAAATGAATCAGTCGTTGGCCCCAAATTTTTGTACACCTTTACCATTTCACCCAATCAATGTGTAACTATTTCGAGGCATTGTCTACTCTCAGCAGGTAGAGACAAAGCCTTGAGATCTCTTTGCAATTTTGCATGAAGGCTTTGACACCTTTGTAAGGTGCATTCCGCCATGTTCGTTTCCCATGGTATATCAGTAATCTCAGTCGGATAAGTTGTGCTGGGTTGAAAGAATTCTTCTTGAATGTAGCGTGCTGCCCTGCGTCTATTTTGACCACTGGCTCAAACATTTTCAGCCTCTGCATCAATATATATATAATTTCGTATATTAGAAAAAACACGTGTAAAAAAAGTTGCACAAATTTAATGAAAAAATATTGAAATTGATGTCAACCTTGATTTTGTTGGTTAACATCATCTCCAACATGACCCTACTGAGAACCAACCCCAGAATGACGCTGTTGAGAACCAGACCCACAGTGACCGTGTTGAGAACCGGCAGCCATTGATTGGCCTTCGGGGGAATAAATATCACCCCCTTCCCGCAACCTGCTACCACTCATACCTCGACTGGTTGAACCTTGGAAACGCTCTGTGGATGGAGTAGAAACCCTTCTCCTCTTGCCTCCTAAAAATTAAAATATGAAACTTATTAACAACTAATTTCACTCACAAAGTTAATAAAAAAATCAATTCCATATGTACACACATGTATGGACATTTAAGATTATATTTAAATACCGTGAACATCCTCTGATCCCTGAACCTCCATATGGGATTCGGTTGATCTTCGTCTTTCATCCTCCATGATATATATCTATTGGTCGACATTCACAAAATAGATTTCAAAAAATCAATTTGTAATTTAGTATACACAAATTATGTAGAACACAACTTTCAAAGCAATAATTGATCATGTTTGAAACTAAATTTAATCGAAAAATATATTATAAAAATGATAAGTTCACCAAATTGCGCTTTACATGGTGGGAGCACACTTGGTATAAAATTTCCTACTTATACACTTTATTTTGTGGAAGAAATGACACATGTACATAGTTTACCTTAAAGTAGTTGTGTTTTACGGATATTAAAATGAAGAACTTATATTTAGATCCATTCCAGAGATTGACTGTAGGGGCATTTACTAGATATGTCACCTTTCATAAAAGATGAGATCCAGAGGCTACTTGGCCCTTTACAGACTCTGCCTATAGAACTTGTAGAAGTAAACACTAGAGGCATTAACAATATCAAAGAACGTTTTCATGCTCAGACATGGGAATGTGTCTCTTTCCCTACGCAAAAAAATAGTTCAAGGCAGTTAATCTTCATAGACATGTCATCAAGCAAGTCAATGTGATCATTCCCAACTTACTTTTTATGAAATTAGGCTTGGAATCCTCTACAACCTGGTGGATGGAGTTGAATGGGAACTAAGTTGAATGGTTAGATTTGAATGGTTATATTTCTTATCTAATTAAGGCCTTGAATGTATTTTGATGTTTCATGAATTTCTTTGCAAATTCAAAGTATAGTGCATGTTGCATGAAGCAAGATGTTGAAAGTGGAGTTACGTTGACACACTTAAATGCAACAAATATGGAAATTTGTACCTGAGCTCTACTATTTGACTTGAGAGTCAGTTGTTTGAAGAGGCATGTTTTGTCAATTTGTGTTTGGTTGATGGTTTTGTACACCAATATGTAAGATTACATGGAGATATTCACATGATGTGAATTTTTTTTCTTTGAAGGAGAAAAATGAGAATTACTTTAATATGTCATGCTTCTTTAATTTATATTTTATAGATGACCGGAGCATCCCTTTTTAATCTATCCCTTTTGACTTTGGATATGTGGGCAATATTCATCTGCATATTTTTGTATCATAAAGCAGTGAGTAAAATTGTATTCCATTTGTGTCAATGTTAAGGTTAAGCACATGGATTAAAGTTTTATATATTAGATGAGGAAGCTATGTATTAAATATGGTCTTGAATGAGCTTTTGGACTCTTTAGATATATATCTAAAGAGTCCAAATGCTCATTCAAGACCATATGTAATCCTCATCTAACTTAGCCAGGAATTTGCAATACTATATTTGAGTTGGCTAGCTCCATTTCAAGATATTATGGTTATCCAAGAGGGGATATAAAAAATGAAAAGAAGGATATTGAATTGTAGGTTATCCAAGTTGGACATAGAACCAGTGGAGAAACCTAAGGAAAAACTATGTTTCCAGGTCGAAGCTTTGTAGAGGTTCCAGTACATGAGAGTAAAATCCAGTTTGGGGCTGTTAAATTCTAACTGTACTGGTAATTGTGCTAGGGGGGAGAAATAGGATGTAATTTCCTCTTCTCACAGTTTGGAGTCTTTTTTTTTCATGTGGATTCAACCAAACATATTGTACATATTAAATGAGGACATAATTATTACACATGTTTAATTTACATGAACAAATACTTCTTTGATTTATCTCCTATAGCTTAATGTATTATGCTATATATATAATTTAAGTTGAAGGCCCATGAGATAAATATGACTTCTATGTGACATTTGTATTGAATCATCTATTTGTTGTGTTATATGAACATAATTGGTACGCATATCTAAAGAGTCCAAATGCTCATTCAAGACCATATGTAATTTCCTCATCTAACTTAGCCAGGGATTTGCAATACTATATTTGAGTTGGCTAGCTAGCTCCATTTCAAGATATTATGGTTATCCAAGAGGGGATATAAAAAATGAAAAGAAGGATATTGAACTATAGGTTATCCAAGTTGGACATAGAACCAGTGGAGAAACCTAAGGAAAAACTATGTTTCCAGGTCGAACCTTTGTAGAGGTTCCAGTACCTAAGAGTAAAATCTAGTTTGGGGCTATTAAATTCTAACTGTACTGGTAATTGTGCTAGGGGGGAGAAATAGGATGTAATTTCCTCTTCTCACAGTTGGGAGTCTTGTTTTTCATGTGTATTCAACCAAACATATTGTACATATTAAATGAGGACATAATTATTACACATGTTTAATTTACATGAACAAATGCTTATTTGATTTATCTCCTATAGCTTAATGTATTATGCTAGATATATAATTTAAGTTGAAGGCCCATGAGATAAATATGACTTCTATGTGACATTTGTATTGAATCATCTATTTGTTGTGTTATATGAACATAATTGGTACACATATCTAAAGAGTCCAAATGCTCATTCAAGACCATATGTAATTTCCCCATCTAACTTAGCCAGGGATTTGCAATACTATATTTGAGCTGGCTAGCTCCATTTCAAGATATTATGGTTATCCAAGAGGGGATATAAAAAATGAAAAGAAGGATATTGAACTGTAGGTTATCCAAGTTGGACATAGAACCAGTGGAGAAACCTAAGGAAAAAATATGTTTCCAGGTCAAACCTTTGTAGAGGTTCCAGTACCTGAGAGTAAAATCCAGTTTGGGGCTGTTAAATTCTAACTGTACTGGTAATTGTGCTAGGGGGAGAAATAGGATGTAATTTCCTCTTCTCATGGTTGGGAGTCTTGTTTTTCATGTGGATTCAACCAAACATATTGTACATATTAAATGAGGACATAATTATTACACATGTTTAATTTACATGAACAAATGCTTCTTTGATTTATCTCCTATAGCTTAATGTATTATGCTACATATATAATTTAAGTTGAAGGCCCATGAGATAAATGAGGCACATGAAGCTATTACAAGAAGGAATTTTATTTCGTGTTCATTACCTCAAGCTTGTGAAGTTTGTGTTCATGATGAATGGAAAAGTTTGACACCCACTTTGCAAGAAGATGTTAATAAACATGCAGCTAATGAGAATGTAAAAGAAGAGGATGTTTAAAGCTCTATCTAGTCATTGAATTCATTTCTAGTATTCAAAGGAGAGCCACTACCTCATCAAATTTACCTCCTCAAGAAGGAGGCAATGGTGAATGTTCAAGGTATAAATTTGCGTTTAATCAAATTGCTTTTGATTATGATAAACATGGTAAATATTTGTGCATAAGATATATAAAAGAACTTGCACATGTTCCTTTTGTGGTTTGAATAATCACAATGTTTATAGATGTTGGAAGAAGATATCCATACACATTGAAACTTTCTAAATAAATGAGGCAAAAATTCAAAGGCCCATTGGACAAGGAAAATGATGCTGAAAATAAGATGCAATTGTTTATTACTCATTGCCATAAGAAAGGTCACCTTGTGGACAAGTGTTGGACAGAGTCAAATCTTACACCTAGTTGGCTATCACTCTAGGTTAAATACTTGGCCACTAGGAGGTCGAGACAAGGTCTAGAATTTGAAAAGTGAATTCTCTCTTTCTTCCTCTTACATGTCCAATGATCAGAATTTGGATTGAGGGAAAAGATTTTCCTAGAATTAAAAATTTTGCATTTTATAAATGTGTAAACATGAGTTTTTAAAATCTAATTAACTCATAAATTTCTCACAAAATACACTTAAATCTTGACACATAAACCCCTTCCCCAACAAAACTAGTTTGTCCATATTCAAATCAAGTTCGTATCAAAGTACAATTTAGCTCATTTTAGTCAAGGTTAGTTAGAAGAATTAGCTATTGGTTTCTGTCTTCAATTTCCTCTGAAAATGAATGTGTACGTGCTTTTGAGAGACATTAGAGGAATAAGTTCCAAATTTTTGATGAAAATGTGCTATGAAAGTAAAGGGTTTTAAAGGCAAGCATGTACAGGGCATAGTTGAGTACAAGGCATAGTTGAGCCAAATGTTCTTCAAGAAGGGCCTAATTATTTGGGTCTTGGTTATGGAAAACATGGAAAATGCTCCAAAGCCAAGGAGGCACATGAAGCTGTTCCAAGAAGGAATTTTATTTCGTGTTCATTACCTCAAGCTTGTGAAGTTTTTGTTCATGATGAATGGAAAAGTTTGACACCCACTTTGCAAGAAGATGTTAATAATCATGCAGCTAATGAGAATGTAAAAGAAGAAGATGTTGAAATCTCTAGAGTCATTGAATTCATTTCTAGTATTCAAAGGAGAGCCACTACCTCATGTCAAATTCACCTCCTCAAGAAGGCAACAACAGTGAATGTTCAAGGTATAAATTTTCCTCTAATCAAATTTCTTTTGATTATGATAAACATGGTAAATATTCAAATAAGATATAGAAAAGAACTTGCATGTTCCTTTTGTGGTTTGAATTTAATCATAATGTTTATAAATGTTGGAAGAAGATATCCATGCACATGAAACTTTCTAAATAAATGAGGCAAAAAGTCAAAGGCCTATTGGACAAGGAAAATGATGTTGAAAATAAGTTGAAATTGTTTATTACTCATTTCCATAAGAAAGGTCACCTTGTAGAATATTTTGCTACATACAACACTGAACATTTTTAAAACATAAACTAACTTCTAGCAAACAATAATATTAAATTAGATTTAATTGTTTGTGCAATTGAATTGATGTGCATAGAAAAACTGGGAATAGATATCTTTGATACATACAACACACAAATGCAAAATCTTAAAAGATAAATCAATTTTGCAAACAGAAGGGTATTTAACTAGACAGAAATGTCCATATAGATTCAGCCAGAAACCCATACCTAGTCAAAGAAAACATGAACCAATGGTTTATTTCAGCTCTACATCAACGTTGAAAAATCGAACTATTATGATGTGTTACAAATCAGCCTACATGGCAAAGTGTTGGTCGGCCTAAAAGGAAGTAATTCTATCTATATTTATATACCTTGTCTATGGCTCTTTTAATAAGGAATAACTCGGCAACCTCTGAAAACAGTTTACAGATTCTTGTAAGATTCAGTACGAATATGTTGATGGGCTTTCAGTGTGAAGTTTAAAGAGTTTGAAAATAGTGTGGATCTATTGTTCGGTCATCTTTGAAGCAGATTGCGGATAGTATAGTATGAAGCAGATTGCATATAGTGTGAAGAAAATTGTGGATAGTCTAAGGAAGATTACAAATTCCTGAAACAAATCTGTGGATATATGTTGCAGAATGTAGCACCAACTAATGCTGTTGATAAGACTATTAAAATAGAGACATACCACGAACCCAAGGGTTTATCTGACCCTGTTGTGTCAAAGGTTAATGTTGTGGATAAGACTGTTAAAATAGAGTCAGAGAACAAACCCAAGGGTTTATCTGACCCTGTTGTGTCAAAGGTTGATCAAAATAAGAAGAAAAAACAAGCCAGCAAGGAATCAAACAATGAAGATGGCAGTGGCAAAGATAAGTTTTCCGGCTTGATTTTTATGTGTAATTTTCAAACAAAGAAAGAGTGTTTCCGACACAAAGTGTTTGGGTTGCCACCAACCAAAAAGGAGCTTGTAGAAAAGGTGAATCCCGGAATGAAGCTCTTCTTGTATGATTTTAACCTTAGACAAATGTATGGTATCTACAAGACAGCGTCTGCCGGAGGAATGAATGTGGAACCAAATGCTTTCCGAAGTTGTAAAAGGCCACTCCCAACACAGGTAATCTTTTTATACATGAAAGGGGTGCATCAAGCTTGTAAAGTTTGTATTCATGTTGAATGGAAAAGTTTGACACCCACTTTGCAAGAAGATGTTAATAATCATGCAACTAATGAGAATGTAAAAGAAGAGGATGTTGAAAGCTCTAGAGTCATTGAATTCATTGCTAGTATTCAGAGGAGAGCCACTACCTCATAAAATTCACCTCCTCAAGAAGGCGACAACGATGAATGTTCAAGGTATAAATTTGCCTCTAATCAAATTGCTTTTGATTATGATAAATATGGTAAATATTCACATAAGATTTGGAAAAGAACTTGCATGTTCCTTTTGTGGTTTGAATAATCATAATGTTTATAGATGTTGGACAAGTGTTGGACTTTGTATGCAACAAGTCATCAACAACATTTGAAGAAGGTGGAATGAGATAATGAAAAGAATGGAAAAGAGGATTTCATAATCGATGAGGGTCAAGATGATTCACATGATGAAGTGCAACTAAAAGAAGCGCCATTGAAATGGTTTTCTAACAATGGTTAGATTTCTTATCCAATTAAGGCCTAGCATGTATTTTTATGTTTCATGAATTTATTTGCAAATTGAAAGTATGGTGCATGTTGCATGAAGCAAGATGTTGAAAGTAGAGTTATGTTGACACACTTAAATGCAACAAATATGGAAATTTGTACATGAGCTCTATTATTTGACTTGAGAGTCAGTTGTTTGAAGGGGCATGTTTTGTCGACTTGTGTTTGGTTGATGGTTTTGTACACCAATATGTAAGAGTACATGGAGATATTCACATGATGTGATTTTTTTTTCTTTGAAGGAGAAAAATGATATGTCAGCGAGCTATGTTTCTTGCATGATGTGTTTTCAGTTTGATGGTTTTGTTTGTGACAAGACGTCACAAGATTTTGCGAAGGTCCACTCTTGAGCGAGAGCCTCATGATTACAACCTATTCGTGAGAATGAAATGGGAGTGCATCCTTATTTTGAAAACAAGTAGGATTCTAAGCTACCTAGGACTCAAACCATCATTTTTAAATTTGGAATATCATGGTGTGTTGTTTCAATGCCTGAATCCACAACCCTAACACATGAAATCACTAATCTAATTACACATGAAATAAATAGTTATTTTCTCCAACATTAAAAATATAACTAAAAACTAAATTCCACATAGTTGAAAGAAAAAGAAAATGGAACTTTAAACATTCAATGAAAATTTCTAAATAAGAACATTGAAATTATAAGTTTCTTTCTTACACAGTTTAAGATTTGGGGTGTAAAGTTTTTTTCAAAAATTCTTTTAAACTTTTTGATGCTTATAACATTGAATATATGTATATAATTCTTCTATAAATACTTAAATGTTTAGTTTTTTATTTTTAATAGAATTTGCAAATTTAAGTAATCTTAGGAACAAAAGTGAAGCTTGAGCTTTAATCTTTGGAACATAAAATGCTTTACGGTGCATGGACAAAAATTTCAGAACTGCAAGACTCAGTTATACTGAAGTGCATAGAGCTGCACAAAGCAATGCATGCAAACAAGTTGAGGTCTATTCTTTTAGAGAAAGTGAGCTTTCTAACCTACATTAACTCAGTATATTCTATTGGTTTCTTAAACATTTTCTTCATAAAATTTCTGGCATTCCATATTTTGATATCTTTCTTTTGACATAAAAGTTCTGTGATTGAATATTTAGGGGATTTAAATATATCTTTTATTATTTCTTTTAAAATGGTATTTTTGAAGCTCACAGGGGTAGTTTAATTGGTGTTCCCTGTGTTCTGAAGTATTAAGTAAACCAAAAATTCAAGGTTTAAATCTTAATAAATCAAACAAAATTATGTCAATTAAGATGATCCTGAGTAAAAAAATTCTAGTTTTATAAAGAATTAAGAAGTGCAATATGCTGTCGTAAAATTATTTGTAGGCATACACCCTTAAGAAGATAGATTGTGATCTCTTTATGGTAATAAAAAATAGATGGCATTTCTATTTTTGAGCGACTACAGTTAGACCTGTGGGAAGATCATTGCAGTACAGAAAGGTATTGTTGGACCCTGTCAGATAAGTACATGGGGAACAGATACATGTATTTTCAAGAAAAAAAAGAAACAGTATCTTAATTTGATTAAAATAAAAAAATCTGCAAGTATTAAATGGAAGTCTGCAAGTATGGATCAATGGAAATCTGCAATTATGGATCACAGAAGCCTGAATTTGGAGTCATAACGTTATTGAAAAATTTTATGTAGCATCAAAACAAACATAACCAGATTATAAGATATTATAAGATCCATCTCAGATAGCATAATAGAAACCCTTTTCAAGCTTTTGTTCAATGTATAATTGGTAAAAACTTAGTAATTAAACAACTTCCATGATGTAATATTTGTTTGTAAATTAAACAGCACAAATTCAACTGGCTAAGGTTTTGCTTAGGTGAAATTAGGTTAGCTGTACTTCTAATTTTTAAGCTGAACATGAACCCAATGAAGTCGATCTCATGTAACATTATGCGTGGCTCTATTATTGTTCATTTGTATAACTGTTGCTCTACCTAATTATGATCATTGAAAAGCCTACAGAAGAGAATAGAAAAAGAAGAGGGAAACCAAATGTTTGGATGCTTTCTATTTGAAACGAAATGCGTGCTTATGAAGTTATGAACATGCACCCTTCTTGGTCCCAATGTTCTCCCTTTTTGAACAAAGGTACGGTATGCATGATTAAAAATGTGTTCCAACGGTATGAAAAATCTAAAATTCAACTTATTCAGTAACATAGTAAGATTTGGCCTCAACACTTAAATCAGCAGAGCAGACAATGGTACATTTCTAGTTGAATAAATAACACCCAATTTCAAGCACCTAAGTTTGTTTAATAATTATTAAAAAATAAAGAATCAATAAAACCTGCAACAAATAAGAGTGGTTTTGATGCCCAAAATTTTGGAAAATTGATTGAACAGTCTCTGCATGAGAAGATTAGGATTAATATATAAATTATTTGCAAAAGTCAAAATCTGAGAAACTTGGATATAGGCAATTGAGGAATGCGTTGGCTGTCTATTTCAGATTTTCTTGAGAACTTACTGACATGGAAGAACTGGTATTACAAAAGAGGTTCAGAGACTTGAGATAAAGATGATGAAAGGGATGAATCTTTTGATTATAATGATCAGAATACAAGAGCTATGATAAATTACCACACTATCTCTAAGAAGTAAAGAGCAAACACACTTACTGTATAGATACAACATAGAACACTAGTATCAATGAGCTTACACAGAATAGAGTTCCATGTCATTTACATAATAAGTGAAATCGTTACACTAATTACAGGTAGTTATGAAGCTCTAATCAATTTACAGTGTTACAAGACTAGATTATACATGTGTTCAAAGTTGCATAGATAGTGACATACCCGTGGAACGAAGAGTGCGATGACGAGGACCTGCAGCGCGGCGACAAGAAGTTGCGGCGACAGGGACACCAGCGCGGCGACGAGGTGCAACAGCGACAGAGAAAGAACAGGGGAACAATGAAATCGGTAACCGCAATACTTCGCGGGCGATTTATTTATAGAAAATAGTTCAGCCGAACTATTTTAAATGTAACAGTTCGGCCGAACTTTTATATAAGTTCGGCCGAACTTTAGTTGCCGGTTTTCCAATCTTCGGCAAAAATTCTGTTTGCCCGCGCCGTCAGTAAGCCGTCAGTCTAAACGGAATCATGAGTTCGGCCGAACTTTAAAAACAAGTTCGGCCGAACTATTGCCGAAAAAAAATTTCAACCCCCGATTCTCACAAAAGTGTAACTCAGCTTCACGTTTCCGTCCTAATATTAAACTTTAATATTGGATTTATAAAAAAGTAGTATTAGGGTTTATAATATTAATCTTAGGGTTTAATATGAATCCCTTAGATTTATCAATCTCGTGGGTTTTTAATATTAATCCTTTTAGTTTATAAATCCCTCACGCCTACTCTCCATTTATGATCCATTGAGTTTATAATATTAATCCCTTAGGTTTATTAATTCCTTGGATTTATATTATTAATATCTTGGGTTTATAATATAAATCCTAATTTTCATAATATTAATATTAGTGTTTATATTCGTAGGGTTTAATATTAATCCTAGGGTATAGTGGTATTCCGTCAGGTTTATATTCCCTCGATTTTTTAATATTAATCCAATGGGTTTAGTAAACCCTTTGGTTTATAATATTGTTCCTAAGGTTTCTAATATTATTCATAAATTTTACATTCCTACAGTTTAATATTAAGCCTATGGTTTATAATATTAATCTTAGGGTCTAATATTAATCCCTTTATTTTACAATTCTTTGGGCTTATAATATTAATCCTTTGGGTTTATTAATGGGATAGACTTAAAACATTGTTCCTAAGATTTATAATATTAATCTTAGGTTCTAATGTTTAGCTTAGGTATTATAATATTTACCTTAGGGTTTATATTGTTTGGGTTTATAATATAAATTCCTTGTATTTAGCATTATTCCCATGGGTTTATAATACCTTAGGTTTATTAGTCTCTTTATTTTTTGATATCAATCTCTTGGGTTTATTAATGTAAATTTTCATTTCCCAAAGGTATATTATCATTCATAAAGTTTATAATATTAATCCTAAGGTTTAATTTGAATCTCTTGGGTTTATAATCCTTTGACTTTATAATACAAATTACTTGAGTTTTATTGATCCCTTGGTTTATAATATTAATATCTTGGGTTTAATGTTAATAGTAATCTCTTTGATTTATTTTGAGTTTAATATTAATATCTTTGATTTATACTTTGTAATATTTTGGCTTATATATTAACCCTCGAGGTTTATAAAACTAGTTTGTTGGGTTTACCAATCTCTTGGGTTCATAATATTAATTTATTGGGTTTATTTATCCCGTTGCTTTAAAATAATGATAGTTATTTGTGTTCATTAATCCTTTTTGTTTTAGTAATTTTGATTTAGAATATTAATAATTAGTTGGGTTCATTAATCACTTGGGTTTATAATATTAATCCCTTTTGGTTTTAATCTCTAGGTCATAAAATATTAATTCCTTGGGTTTATTGACCACTTATGTTAGAAATCCCCAAAGTTTATAATATCAATTCTTGGATTTATAATATTCATAATTCCTTGGTTTTATTAATTCCTTAGGTTTGTAATGTTAATCGATTGGGTTTAATAATCTCTTGGGCTTTTACAATTAATCCCTTGGATTTTTAATATGAATAATCTCTTAGATTTATAATATTCATCCTTCGGTTTTGTAATATTAATCTATTTGGTTTATAACATTTATCCCTTTTACAAATATTAATTATTAATAATTATAATCATTAATAATTAATAACAATTATTGATAATTAATATTTAATAATTTATAAATACTATGAACTATTAATGACTAATACTTATTAACTATTAATAATTAATAATTATTATAATTTATAATTACTAACAAATAATTATTAATATTATTAATATTATAATCGCTCATTTTTAATATTAATATTAATATTTATATGAATTTTAATTATTAATTATAAATATATGTAATGATATTATATTTATTTTTTTGTCATTAATACCAACATCACACTATTGTATTTATAAAATTATTTCTTTGAGTTTATAATCTTAAGATCTATAATCTTAAGTTTTATAATATTAATTCATTAGGTTTATAATATCCTATTTATTATAAAAGTTTGAAATGTTCAATTTTTAATATTGGAGTTTATAACATTCAGTTTTATAATTTGAGTGTTTATATATTAATATTAATTTTTTAGGTTTAATAAGTCTAACAATTTATAATATTAATCGATTGAGTCTATTATTCCTAGAAGTTTATATGATCAATCATTGCACTTATATCATTTATATCTTGGGTTTGTTATTAGAGGTTATAATATTAATCTCGCTATTTGGTTTCTATCATTATTATTAGACTTTATAATATTAATCTTATGTCTTATAATAATGGGTTTAATAGTGTTAGGGTTTAAAGTATTAAATTTATTATTAACCATAAATATCACGATGTATCACATTTTTCTTATTAATAATGTAAATTTTTAATACTAGGGTTTAGTGTTTTCCATTTAATTTATTTTCCATTGGGTTTATAATATTAATACTTCAGGTTCATTTTTATTAGTATTAAGGTTTACTATTTTTCTTTTAGGTTTATTTTCATTTGGTTTTATAATATTAACTCCTAGGATTTATTTTCCATTGGGTTTATTAATATGTTGGGTTTATTATTAATAATGCTAAGGTTCAATAATATTCCCCTGTGTTTATTTTCCCTTGGATTTATAATATTAATTCCTTGTATTTATTTTCCTTGCGTTTATTAATCCTTTATGTTTATTATTCTTAATCTTAGGGTTTATTAGTTTCTCTTGTGTTCTTTTCCCTTTGGTTTTATAATATTAAACGCTAGCATCTATTTCCCCATGGGTTCATAATAGTAATCCCTTTTATTTTTTATATTGCAGTTTTTTATTTTGGGTTTTTAATATTGCATTTATTATCAAGATCTCAAATGTTGAGTTTTTAATGTTGTGTATATAATATTGGGTTTTTTTTAATATCACCCTTTATAGTAGTGATATTAATCATATGGTTTAAAATTTTTAGTTATTGTATTAATCGTGTTATTAATCCTATCGTTTAAAATATTTATTCTAAGGTTTATAATATCAATCTTAAGGATATAGTATTAATATTAGGGTTTATAATGTTTGATTTTATAATATTAACGCTGATATTAAATAATTTAATATTCGAGTTTAATATTGATATGTTGGAATTATTCATAAATATATCATTATGTAAAAGATATTGATAATAATATTAAGATGTTAATAAATATATATTAGCCATTAAGATAATAGTGAATGATAAATAAGTATTCGTACTACTATTATAACATTATTAATGTCATTATATATATAAGTACAAATAATCAATCTCTAATAGCCATATTAACACTATACATCTAATAATTATTAATGTGATTGATAAATGCCAATCGGTGTATATCAACCACATTTACTAATGTGGTTGCATATGTGTTCTATATACGCCTATCAGCGTATATCAACCACATTGGTAAATGTTGTTGTGCTAGTTTAAATACAATGGAGACATCACCAAATTTCATATCTTCAACAATTTCCAAATGTTTTGAAATACAGTGAAGACATCGCCAAATTTCATATCTTCAACCATTTCCAAATGTTTTTTTTTCTTTTTTTGTTTATATATATATATATATATATATATATATATATATATATATATATATATGGTTTAATCTGGATGGGGGTTCTTGGACATGTGGAAAATGAGCTCATAAGCTCAGGGTGGTGCCCGCCATGCCACTAATTATGCATATCATTAATACTAATTATGCATGTTATTAAGAGTAGGTTTCCGTGGCTTGCCTCTTGAGCATGAGGTGTCTCAAGAACAATGTTTCATTTAATGGAAATGTTTATTCCAGACTCATCTTATATTTTGACTACATTTGTGAGGGGAGAGTATGAAATCTAGGTGTGTAGTTTGTCTCGTGCAAGTGGTATTTCCCTTCCTCTGGAGCTAGGAAAGGGGGCATTGCCATGTTTGTCAGCAAAAACTCTCAATTTGGAGATGAGATTACAAAATTATGAATTGGTATGTTTATGGTATTGTGGTGTCTTTGATTCATAACTGTGGTTGCTCCTTTATTTTTTGTATCATGTTGGGAGAAGATCACATAACTGGCGGCTGAGAAGCTAGTGAATGTGCATACTCAAGCTCAGCAGTGACTTTCTGAGTTAGTACTTTGGATGGGTGGAAGCATTTTTATGGGTGCAGTTCAGGTTCGTCATTGCCAAGATTTTCTTTCCTAGTATTTTTTCATGGGTTTAATTGGGTAATGTATTTTCATGTACCCAATCTTCTAATTCTCTTTGGTTCTATTTTACATTGTGGTGTCATTATTATAGTGTTTGTGTAGTGGTTTGTTATTGTTTTGTGTTCCCTCGGTTGGGAAGCCTTATTGTTGGGAAGCCTTATTGTATAGGAAGAGAGAAATTGCACTTATAGTTTTTTGGCTCCTCACTTAGGGGATTGCGGTATTTCCTTGTCAATGACATGTTTGGTTGGAAGATGAGGTCACTTCAATTTTATAATTATTTGTCATTGTTTGTTTTGTTGGCATTCCATGTAGCGGGTTATATTAGAATTGGTTGGAAATTATAGATGGAGTAGTTTTAGTAATGTTATGGTTTCTGTTTTCAATCTTAAGGGGTGGTTGTGGCGGTGCGAATTTTTGGACTAGTGAGGTTTATTTCTTTAAAATTATGTTGTTCTGCTAATTGTGGTAGTCATTGTGCTTAGTTAGAGTGTGTGTTCATTGTGGGGTCGATGGACATGTCCAAATTAATCGATCACATTCTTATTCACAAGTAGAGGAGGAAGTGACTACAAATCATTCGACAACATATCATAGTAGTTGAGTAGAGATTTAGAGACATGATTCCACAAGACTAGCAAGTTATTCTGACTCAAAAATCTTAGAGAAGGTGTCTCATTAGTTTCTTAACATTTTCCATACTAAGGGAAATAAAGAATCAGTATATGCATTTGGTTATTCTTCATTACAAGTTAATTACTTTACTTACATGAGTTTTAAAGAAAAATCATGAAGATAGGAACAACATTATCTCATTTCTCAATAACATCCAGTTCAATCAATCAAAAGAACAAGCTTTTCTGGATAAATTGGATGCTTTCTTAGCTCATTTTGAGAGACACATAAAATGTGAGTTTAAACCCTCTATGCCACCTAGTTTGAGTGTGAACAGTCCAACTCCATTGGGTGTTTTGTTTTTATTCCTAATTTATTGTGTAAATGTTTTTCTCTTTTAATACATGTAGACAACCCTAGTTTCCAATGTGAGAGTGAGGCCAATATTTTTTACTATAAGCTCATTAATGATGTTATCATATTTTGGGGAACAATATAATTAATTAAAAAAATATTGAATTTAAGATAAATGTAATCAACTTTGTAAGAATCTTAATTATTCTCATACACCATTTTAGTTTTTATTTTATTTCATTTATTGAAAATTGTAAGATAATAAATTATTGATATATGATAGGATATTTTTAATTTAGTTATATAAAAATTTAGAAATTTTAAGTTATATAAATAATATAAAAGTGGATATTAAAAATATAATAATTTAATTGTGGAAAAAATTATTCAATAAATAAGGTGATAAGAAAGATATAATATTATTTTTCATTTACAATTTTCCAATTTTTTATCTTGAATTTGGAATACTAAAATCATCATTTGTTTATTTAATTAGCAATAAAAAAATCAAAATTATTAAAATAAAAATTAATTCTTATAAATTTAGTATGGACATATTAAAATAAAAATTAATTCTCATAAACTTAGTATGGAAATTAGATATTAGATTATTTAAATAAATGAGAAAGTGTGTAAGTATGTCCTGTCTCTAATAAAATAATAATAGAAATAAAAATAATTAACTTCATTCCAAAATAAAAAATGAAAATAATCATATAAATAAAAAATATACCAATATAATTCAATACAAAAAATCCAAAATCCAGCTGCAAAATGTTTTAATGTTTCTTTTAATTAAATAATTGTAAAATGAATCTTTAAAAACAAAAAAGCAAAAAAAAACATCTTATGAATATGTCAAAATCTTTAAAAGAAATATTTCTAGATCAAAGTTGTAATATTTGAAAATATTAATTTGATATAGTTTTATAATAAATTTTGTTATGATATTATGTAAAAAATATTATTAAATCTATTATTATTATTATTAGTATTGGATTAATAATATGAGGAAAAGTTTGTATTTTTAGAGATTTGATCCTCCTCAATATATGATAGATCTAGAGTTAAATTGTTTATCACAATACCAATTATTATGACTATTTAAATAATCAAAACTATAATGAAAATGAAATATTTTTTTCAAAAATTTTAATTACACAAAAAAAAAAAATTAATTACATAAAAAGTGTTTTTATTTTTTTTTTAAATTAGTCAGAATAGGCATGGTGTATTTTTTTTTTTTTTTTAATCTTCTTTTGACATCTATCTCTCTGCTGTTTTTCCCATTAAGTGACATTTGTTCCAAAGTTGATTGAAATGAAATGGTCCCTTGTTATTGCTGTGCAGCAGGTTGCAGAAACAACATACACCACCCTCATTCGAAACCTCTCATGGAAGTACGAACGCTGCAGGCTCACACCAAGTCCAAGTACGACCTGAAGCCCTTCGCGTGCCCCAAATGCAACAAGGCGTTTGCCATTTCCGTGGCCGCTTTATTCTCTGGGAGAGTCAAATTCTTTGCTACCAACGACGACCTCACCACAATACAGTTTGATGTGAAGAATTCCATGCTTTACCTACCCAAGGTAAAGTTGAATACCAACATGGAGATAGTGTTGAGAAATCTTGTGGCATTTGAAGCTTCTCTGGCTCCAGGCGCGCAGGTTTTCACACGGTGCAACGATTTCATGAACGGGGTGATCGACAGTCCAGAAGATCTTAGCTTGCTAATGAGACTGCAATTATTTCAAATGGCCTCCAAAATGATCAAGCGGTTGCGAACCCGTGGAACAGCATGGGTAAGTGCGTTCCTCTCACAAAAGTTGCATATCTGGAAAAAGTTATAAACCACATTAACAAGCATTATAACAGAAAATGGAATGTTGTGGTGTTGGAGTTTTGAACCAAGGCGTATTCGGGTCGTGGAAATTCCTTTCTCTATTAGATGCAACGATACTCTTGGTGGTGAATTATTTGGAGGCTTCTTGCTATGTCTATAATGGCAAGAAGTGGCTTCACCACACTGGCACCTAAGCTAAATTTATGTTTGTTTGTCATGTATGGTGTGTATTGTAGTACTGAAAACTGCACCGCAGTCCAATCGAGGATGGCCACTTTCATGTGGTTTCCAAGATGCTTCTGTATTTTTGTTTACTGTAGCCGAGCCTTACATTCTTTCCCTCCTTGTAATGGGGCCGCTAAATATTAAATATTACATTGTTGTGGAGAGGCACTAAATATAAGATTGGTATGCACTCCAACTTTTGCCCTTGATAGTCAGTTAATGTTGCAATACAGAAAAATAAGCAATTCAATATTATTCTATGAATTTATTATAGAATAATTGTGTCCATGGTACGAGGTTAATTCGATTATTTCGATAAATTTATTGAAATTACTCATTTTAGAAGTTTTAAAAACATGTGGATAAACCATGAATTTGATTCTTCCAAACATGTGGGTAAATACTCATTTCAAGAGTTATGAAGGTGGGGTAAATGAAAAGTAATAGCAACTTTTGCCGTTGATAGTCAGTTAATGTTGCAATACAGAGTAATAAGCAAGTCAATATTATTCTATAAATTTATTATAGAATAATTGTGTCCATGGTACGAAGTTAATTCGATTATCTTCATAAATTTATTGAATTCACTCCTTTTAGAAGTTTTAAAAACATGTAGATAAACCATGAATTTGATTCTTCCAAACATGTGGGTAAATATACATTTCAAGAGTTACAAAGGTGAAATATAAATGACAAGTAATCATAGGCAGAGAAAGAAAGATTCTATTCGATCGATTAAAATTATATCTTAAATTTTAATATTAAAAATTAATTTTTCCATTTAAGATTGAGAATTATTATTTATAATAGAAAAAGAAATAAATAAAATTGAATTTTCTATAGAGATAGCTTCATAAATTATAAATATTTGTTTTTTTTGTTTTAATTTTTATATTATTATTTTTAATATGGATACTTTGAATAGTGATGACATGATGCCACATAGAGTGTATTATTTTTTCTATTTGAAATAACTTTTTAAATTTAAATTTGAAAATTATATATATATATATTTTAAGTAGAAGAGTTTTTATTAATAAAAAAACATATACAGAGATGTAAAAATGCATGTGGTCTCACTTTCACCAATTTCTTTACCAATGCTATAACGAAGCAACATACAAAAAGAAAAATTCCTAACTAAGAGGTCCATAGACTTAAAGGCCTAACATACCAGAAAACATAAATAACTAAAAAGACAGGTTACCATAATCAATAGTCAGAAGTAATTGCACAAGAATTATTTGGCCCCGTTCGTGGAGGAGGAGGAAGGTGATAGAGGAAATTGACATGATGTTGAAAGTGAGGAAGCCAAGCTTCAAGATTTTTGACTTTCTCCATTAGTATATTTTTCCCACACTAGAAAACTATGACTATTCAACAAACATGGCATTAGAAGTAGCATATTTGTTCCAGCTTCGCCATAACTACCTCATGATCCTCCCTTCGGGCTCTATCGTGAGATTTTAGTAGGTCAATGACATATTGTACTAGCTCTTAGAGCACCGTGGAATTCCCAGAATGCCTGGAAGAAGCATGAACCACTGACCTCGCACGACCGTGTTTGTTGCTCCATCCCCATCAGTCTATGGCTTGGACATCACCCGAACCTCTGCATCCTTTGACAACACCATGACCACTCTGAATAACAGTATGTTGCCTCTTCCCATCGTGGAACCAACCGAGGACCTTCGCCCCCCATAAGCTCCACAACCTCTACGCCCAACACCATCCACTAAAACAACACCCTGTGTGATGCTACCACCACCCACATTCGCTACGCCACCCTGACCACCATCTTGAACAATCAATCCTTCCCCAAAGAGCGATGCTTCCTCCTTTCAATGGATCAGGGCACACGAGGAGCCTGAGCTTGGATTAATGCTAAAGTCCAGGAGGATGCCCAAACCCCAAAGAATATTCCCAATCTGCACCAAAGACCACCAAAATAAACCAAGAAACACACAGTTAGAAACTACACGCTCAATCGAACGACCACCCCCCCACCAGAGCCTAGAATTACATACTGCAGACAATGAAGGAAAGGGAAATTGACGCTGCAAATCACCCTGCCATAAATTTACCACTAGAAAATTATCGAACTAGACTAGAACATGCAGATAAACCCTTGGCTTGAAAGGCCATGGGGTAACCTTCGAACTACGCACAAGAGAAATTAGAAAAGTGGGCTCCCAAAATCTAGAATAAGGCAAAGCCATAGGGCTATGCCAAAAGGAGGTATTTTATTAGTGACCCCAGAAGGGAAGAACCAAGGTATTCCAATGCCAGAAAGCCAACACCACCCAAGCACCAATTCCTCCACCCAAATGAAATCAACCCCACTAGAAGTAGGGAAGAAGACATGAAAGGACCAGGATTCGATCTCAATATCTATGCTCATATGGAGGAATAGTTACTTGAATATAAACACTTCATTGTTTTGATTTATGTAGATATTTTATGATATGTTGCAAATGTATGCTTTTTTTGAGGCAATTTTGTGGTCTATATAGTTGCACGCTAGTAGTTTGGAAAACTCTACATTGTGTAAAATGGAAATGCATCAATTTGAAGTCTTTACTGACAATGTTTTCCCAATGTAAATCGCCCAATTTTATGCCAAGAAATGGGTCAGATTAATACATAAGTCTACTCTTTTTTGCAAAAAAAAAAAAAATTAACTATCATCATTATTATTAAATAAAATATGATTTATTATTGAAAAATACCAACTTTAAAAAGAAAAATAAAATAAAATAAACTATAATTTTAAATAAATAATAAAACAATCAAACTTTTTAGATAAAGATTGAGATAGCATTTGTTTATTTTAAGAGAAATCAATAATTGATAATATACATAGTAACTTGTTTTATTAAATTGAAGGTGGTATGAATGTGTAAGCTTGTAATACTATTAATAAGTATGAAATTTATTAATAAATAAAAGAATATAAATATAATATTTTAAAAATTATGATAATGTTAAATAAAAATAATTGTATTTAATTTCTCATACAAAAGGTAGAAATATTATATGTATTAAATATTACAATTTCAAAATAAAATATTATTTTTTGGGTGATAACAGCTAAACAATATTTAAACATTAAATTTTTCGTGAAAAAAATTATTATAAAATATTCAGTTTTGCAATATTTGAATATAATTTAATTATGAATTTCAAAATATTTCAGAAGTTAATGAAAAAAAAAAATTAAACTTTTGGTTTTACCTGTCTAAATCAAATCTCCAATACATTATAAAATCTACAATATAGATAAATATAAATATTAATAAAGTTAAACATTGTCATATTCTTCTCACTTACCATCCAGGCCGATTAAACAAGACAAGGTGATGCTCGAAAAACAATAATAACAAAAGGAAACAAATTTGGCTGCTAATATTGGGAATGTCATTAAAATATTTAACAAAGTTAGGTAGCATATGGCTTTCTTGCAACTTCGTGAAACAACTTGTATAAGTATTTTATGTAGGATGTGCGTACTGTTGATTTCTTTAAAAAATATATATAATAATTAAATAATTTGTTCGGGAAGACTTCGCTGTCGCAATCGGATCACTATAAATAAGAACAATAGCTGTAATGTCTGTACATAGAGTTTCTCCTGATCGCATGACATCATATAAAATATATACCTGTCAATTCGACGACAACACATTTTGGCCACTTACTGATCAGCATACATGGATTGCTTGCCATATTCGGTTCAGTCTATTCTCAGACGCAGATATTTTGAGTAAATTTTACTTACAGAAAAGAAAGATTCTGCAGCCTCAATTAACTTAATTTTTCAATTACGCCATAGACAGGGGTCCTGATCATTAAGCCACAGACAAGGGTCCTGAACATAAACGGGAAATAGGCCGTCATTGTTGACTGCAATAATAAGTCACCTATTCTTAAAACACAGGAAGTATGTTATGTGTAGGTGTTATTATATGTCATTAGTTTAGATGTTTGTTGTTTTTTTATGTTTGAGTTGTAGTTGTGAGTTAGATTTATTTAAGTCAGTGAATTATATTTTATATATGTAATTGATGTAATCAATGAAATACAATGTATAATTTCTCTCAATTTCTGAATCTCTATTAATATTATCGATAAAATACAATATGTGATTTGTATTGTGTAATCTCTCTAAATTTCTATGTTTTCTAATCTGAATTCCCTTATTTTTTTTTAGCTTATGCCAAATTGGAGGAAGGACCAGGCCCACCTCTGTCAGTTCCTTTTTGAAGAGTTTTGTTGTTATACCCAGCAGGTGTTGGTAAATTTTAGGGTAGGAATTACTGGTTCCATGGAGGTGCTGTGATTACTCCAACACCCCCCTCAAATGCACCTCGGGAGAATCAACACACCCCTCAAATGTAGCTCGGAGGAATCGAAAGAGGGTCCAAGGTAAAGTGGGTCTAAGGTCTGATACCATGAAGAGTTTTACAGTTACACCAAAACTCACAAGTGTTAGTAAACTTCCAAACTGGTAACTAAAATCCTTAAAGTAAGAATTAGGGATTCCATAAAAATTCCGTAATTACTCCAACACTTCTTCCCACCTATCCATCACTGAAATTAAGCAGTTTTAACTTTTGGTTTAAGACATCACAGCTTCAGCATTTTAGGAATTAAAGACCTCCTCGATTTTGTTTTACTGAGAGCCACCGGCATTCTTCGCCTAACATCAACGCAGCCTTGGGCCTCTCGTACAAGATGTTTTCCCTTGACTTCGGAGATATTCAGTTGCTACTTGTCTCTATTACATTTCAAGCTCACCCACCTTATGTTTCATCATTCTATTAAGAAGCTCCAGGTAATTTGAATTATGGTCTCTCTTGCCTTTGCATTTTGTTTAATTCCCTTTCAGGGTGATTTTCCAGAGTTTTTAAAAAATTTCTTGCTAGTCCTTCTCAGGGTGATCCGGAGCTCTACCGAGACATGGACGAAAGGATGGGCTTATGGAGGTGGCCATACTTCATCGTAGGGAACGTGGAAAATCAACCTTAATGACCGTCAACGTACCTTTGCATCTGGCCACAATGTTCGATGTTATGCTTTCACTTAACTACATGTTTCTTCAAGTTTTACCCTCTCAATCCTCCATTTTTTATGCTTATTATCTACTATGTTGAAGCTATCACGTTTATTTTGCAACATTTTTATTTCTTCAATTTCACTTTTGTTGTGTTCTCATTAAGTGATAGAGGAAAATGGAAAATATAAAAAGCTATAAGAAATATAAATAATTCATATATTAATATAAAAGTTGAAAATACGGACTATATTAATAAAAAATTTGAAAATATGGATTATATTAATATACATGTTAGAAGTCTAAGAACGGAAAAATAATTTGAAACAAAATATATATATATATTTTATTAAAATAATTGTTTTAAATATTTTTTTTAATAAAATTTTAGATTGATAGTTTTATAAAAAAAATATTTAACTTTGTGAAATTATTTAAACCTTGAAAATTTATGCAACAATTTAAAATATACAATTTATATATTTTTTCTTCACCCTAATCCCACAAAAATGAGTTTTACTTATAATTACTTAAATACTGTAGACAACACCAAATTTCATATCATCAACCATTTCCATATATATATATATAAACCAAATGTATATATAGCAAACTAGGAATAACAACTAAACAAAAGGCCCAATAAGGTAAAAGATTCTAGAGGAACATAACTAGAACATAATAGTTGAATTAGGTGTTCGATGATGAGAGTGGAGCTCGATCTTTCAAAGACAAACCATAGCTAAATTAGGTGTTCGATGATGAGATTGGAGCTCGATATTTCATAGTCAAACTAGGTGTCATAGAGCGCTTAAAATCACGTTGGAAATGTCTCTCAATGTGAGCTAAGAAAGCATAAAATTTATCTAGACAAGCCTGTTGTTTCCACTCATTGCACTGAATTCCATTGAGAAATGAGATAATTTTGTTCCTTTCTTCATGATTTTCCTTTAAGACTCATCCAAGTAAAGTAATGAATTGTTGGTGAAGGGAAAATGAATGCATATATTGGTTCCTTCTTCCTTTAGTATGGCCAAGGTTAGGAAACTAATGGGACACCTCCTCTAAGAGTTTTTAGTCATAACAACTTGCTAGTCTTGTGTAGCCTAGGACTCAAGTCTCTGAATCTCTACTCAAGTACTATGAGATGTTGTTGAACGATAGGTAGTCACTACCTATAGTACCTATGACTAGGCATGTGATCAATTAAACTGGCCATGTCCACAAATCCCAAAACTAACACATAGACTCTCGAAAGAAATAGTTAGTACCACAAGAACAGACCAACATAGTGCCAGAGAAAGAAACATCACCAGTCCCAAAATTCACACCAGGTCAACCACCCCTTAGGATTCAAAACCGAAACCATAATATTCCGTGAAACTACCCTCCCAATTTCCCACCAAGTTTGATTGAACCTACTACAAGAATTCCCAAACCAACTAAACAATGACAAATAGTTATAAAATTGAACTGACCTCATCTTCCAAAAAAGTCACTGAGAGGGAAATATCACATTCCATGGAGGAGACTAAAAACCATAATTACAATCTATCTTCCTATACAATAAGTCTTCCCAACCCAAGCAACACAAAACAACAACAAACCACTACACAAACCCTATATCGAAGGCACCATCATGTAAAATAGAACAAAAAAGAATTAGAATATTAGGTAAGTGAAAAGGCATTAACCAGTTAAACCCATGAAGAAACACTAGGAAAGAGAAGCTCAACAATTATTCCACCGATCCAAATTACTAGCTCAAAAAATAACTACTAAGCTTGATTATGCACATTTACCAAATTTTCTGCCTCCAGTTGCATGATCTGCTCCCATTTTGATATAATAAATTAAGGAGCAACCACCACAATGAATCCAAGAAACCACACCACCATCAACATACCAATTCATAATTTGGTTTTCTCATCTCCAAATCGAGAGTTTTTTTTTGAAAAACATGGAAATGCCCCCTTTCGTAACTCAAGAGGGGGAAGGAAAATCCCAGTCGCATGAGAGAAATTACACACGTAGGTTTCATACATCCCCTCACATTGTAGTACAAATATAAGATGAGTTTGGAATAAAAATTTCCATGAAATAACAAATTGTTCTTCACACACCTCATTCTCGGGGGGCAAGCCATGAAAACCTCACGTTAATAACATGCAGAGTGAGTGACATGGTGGGCAGTATATCACCCTCCTCCCACATTTACCCAATATAACCTATCCACCACGATAAACATGTGACGAGATACTACTATGATGTGATTCAACTCCCCAAGAATAGTTAAGTAAGTGGAACCAAAATAATTAAATCAAATTGACCTTCCACACATGCTATAGAACCTTCAAGAGCCAACCAACCCTTCCAGGTGACCAACCCCTAAGACAACTTGAAATTTTACTGATATGGACCCTCATCAACTGCCATAAAAAGAAATCGATGTGACTAAGGCCTTACAGTCACTTCCATAGAAAGGCATGCCAATGATTGTGGACTTTTCCAGACAGTTCTGAGCCAACGACCCTAGATTTTGAGCCACTATTTCAGGGCTAGGTCTGAGGCCATTTCCCAAAAATTCATGAAACCTTCGAAAATGATAAATAACAATGGAATAAGGCTACTAATGCAAACATGTGTACAAGTACTTGATCTCACCCCTACTATCCATGATAGGAATTTCGCTAAACATGTCACAAATATGCAATCTACAGGTCACAACAACATATCTAAGAATAGGGGCCTCATATTTGTCTAAGATTCTTAAAGAAGCATTGATGCATTATCACAATATCTAAATTACCATATATTAGGTCATATATTCATTGTACATTCATTTGATAATCAAAAAATGATGAGAGCCATACATCAAGTATGTCATAAAACATACTCATAATTAGCATATAACCATCATCAATAACAAGGATATTATAACCGAACAACATATGAACTGGTACAATTACATATGAAATACAAAGCAGAAGGAGCTCTTATTAACATATGAAAACGAAACCAGGTCAGGGACTTCCACATACTATGTGACCATAGATTGGGTTCAACCATATCTTTCATTCAGCCAATCACCCCCATGCCATATTCCAAGCATGAATGTGGGACTCACAACAAAACCATCCAATTATTCCTTAGGCTTTATTGTGTATCCCAACAATGGATTCCTATGTCCGAAACCCTCATTAATACAACTAGGCTTTACCACAATCCCCACCGGATCATTAAGCTGTAAAAAATCATGGACGCCTCTGGATCTCACAACCTACACCGTGAGAAATTTGTTTGTATCCTAGTCTCTAGTTTTTACCGTATATCTCTTCATTCACCAATCGAGGATTCCTAGGCCTAATTGAGACTCTAGTCTCTATTCTTTACTATATATGCCTCCATTCACCAGTCGAGGATTCCTAGGCCTAATAGATACTCCATCCTCTAGGATTTACGGTATATCCCGCCATTCAACAGTTGAGGATTTCTAGGCATGATCGAGGGAAAACACCCCTAGGCTTTACCATATATCCCACCATTCACCAGTCAAGTATTCCTAGGCCCACTAAGGTACACAAAATATGGCTTTACCACAATCCCACCATCTTTAGTTCAAGTATCACTAGACCATGTGCTTTTCTTCAAAGACCACTTCATTCAACTTCGATACGATCTGACAATTCATCTCAACCAAATACAAGAGAACCCACCACACCATGACTATCTAGAAATGGAAAGGAAAGGTTGAAAATCATTGTCACACCCGAAAAAACCCATGTCAATGATAACAAGAGAACTAAATACACACATGCATGTACCATGCATGCCAAATCTAGAGAGGAAATCACACATGAAAATCGATACCTACAAGTACTTTCGTTGTAGTTACTTGATCCTACTCTTCCTTTCTTGATTTTTTCTTCCATTCTCCTTCTTTTATCTTCCTTTATTTTTCTTGATCCAATGCTAGAATTCTCCAATAATGCTCTAAGTGTCCAAGAGTGTGTGAGGGAGAGTAGAGAGAAAGAGAGATCCAAAAATGAACTCACAAAATATACCAATTGATCCTCATAAACCTTTTTATTAATGAGACATCTCTTTTCTTCATTTTTCATTATTTTCCTTCATTTTCCTCCTCACATGCAACTTGTGACCTTTCACCTTCATTTTCTCCTAATTTCCATTATTTTCATAAATAAAATGACAATTAACGTCTTTTTCCTTTCCAATGCCTTTTCCATTTCCTTTTACAATTTCCTTTAGCCATAATATACCAAATGAACACACACTAGGATTTTTTTCCCAATATTTAGCTTGGAATACATGTCCCATGACCTTGGTCTTATTTAAATTTCCTTTATGAGCTATATTACATGAATTTTTTACCAGAGTAGTAGAACCCCCCCCCCCTTGGGGGAACATCATCCTCAGTGTTCAATGACACCTAAAACTAGCAAGACTGCTAAAAACAAAAACATATTGCCCATGGAGATTTAAAACACAACTCATTGCAGTATTTACAATGAACACTGTTGAAAACATGACAATCATACTGGTTATTGGAGCTTTATAACACAACTCACTATGATATTTACAATAACAACCATGTATACACATGCACATTTTCTCAACCAACAAATAACCATAATGTTTATGGAGCTTTATAAATCTAGCTCGATACATTATTTACAATAATATACACATATGCACATTTACTCAACCAAAAAATAAAAGGATACGATTATTTTATCTATAACACAAGAATCCAAAGGTTCATACCTCCCCCCTCAAAAGTAATACCAAGGTTCACCTCCTTCCCCAGAAGTCTAGAATCCATTTCCAAAGTCAAAACTTCATCCAATGTTCAGTGCTACTATATTACACTATTTTTCATCACCATGATTGTCGATTCAAACCTCTTGTCATTTGATGACTGTCTCAAGTGAATCCCCTATGAATATTGAAGTAAATAAAATACCAGAGACAAAAGGAATTTTGGGTTGCGCTCTTTAAAAACCATTTTTAAGCATATGTGTAGTTTTCCTAACCATTACCTGCACATGTGCAGTTTCTACCATTGTGTCTTGCATAATTTTGTACATTGTCTTCCACTATAAACTATGCGATACTTTTCAAGAAAGTAAAAATAAAAAATAAAATTTTAGAAGATTTGATGGAGGAATATTATCCAAATTAGAAACCTCAAACAATTATATACATGTGTCTCATCCCTCAGATCATGGAACTAATATCCTCCTATTAAGCATCATATCCCTTGAGAAGAGGAACTATAAACCACTTCCTCTAGCCTATAAATTGAGCATAGGACTAGAGGAATGGAAGAAACTTGGATTTGTAAACTTGTGCTACTGATTTTGGGTTTGAAGAGCTAGTCATCAAGGGAAGGAACGAAGACCATTGGAAGAGGCTTGTAACATCAAGGAAACCATGTTATAAGCTTGTTCTCCTTTGAATTTAATACAAAGTAGTTGTTCTTTCTTAATTGTGTCTATTTTTATGTTAGTTGCAAGATTCCATAATCACTTGGATGGTTTATAATTGATTATTGATTCAATTATATGTTGTATGCTAAATTGGGGATTTCATTTAGCTTTCATTTTATATGCGAAATGATTTGATCCCTTTGAATTTTTTTTTCTATGCATATCTCTTTTGAATCATCATAGAGAAGTCATTGACAAAATTGGGAAAGCCTCTAAGTCATTTAGAAACATTTGGTTGTGCAAAGCACTAAATGTACTTCTATAAGCATATTTCTAATAGGTAAGTGATTCTTCGCGTACTACATGTTTCATGTTTTACTTATAGGCTAAGGAAAGGTAGAAATTATTTTGATGTTTCTTACTAGGTTTTGCTGGAAATATAGGGAGATCCTTCTTGTCTGCAAGAAGCGATTTTTCCACCTAAGAAATGGGAAAATCCATTGGGGAACGAGAGTTCTCCATTACGTCCTGATGTGACCCTTGACACCTTTAGACTCTTTTAAGAATTGAAATTTCTGGTTTGAGACCTTTGTTTTTTATTTTTTCTTAATTTTTTAGGTCTGTGGAGTTTTCTTTTAGTAACAATGCACAGATCTTGGCACTTAGATCTTAGCACTAGTGCATATGCACACTGAATCTAACTGTTTACCTGTGCAAATTTCTGAAATTTTGAAATTTTGTGGATTTTTCAAGTCTTCTTTGTTTTGATTACTACTCAAAGTTTTTTCTGATTTCTTAACAATTTTTGGGTGTTTTTTTTCTTTCATTTCCCCAAATTGTGTATGAGTGATATTCTCCCTTGAGTGTCATCTCTTTTGATCTTTCGAATTTTCACAAAATTTCTGTTTGAGTTATCCCTTAATGAAGTCTCATATTACAATAGATTTCATTTGGGTTGCATATTTTTTGTAAAATTTCCTTTACTTACACTTCATTAGTTCTTTCATAATATTAGTGAAAGAAGATATTTCTGTGGATAAGTGGTCTTGATATATTGTTCTTTCGTTGATCCAGAATCATATTTTGTTTGTTTTGAAGAGTTCTATTGCATAGTTTCCATTTTAAAAAGTGAACTATAGATTTAGATCAGTGTATTTGATTGTATTTTTTGAGGAAAATAACTTATATTTATAGTTTTAGGTTTTGATTTTTTGTTGGTTTGTTGATCTATCAAAAAAGCATATTTTGCTTCTCGAATTGGTTGTGTGAATCTCTTTTCTTTGATTGAATCTCATAATAAATTCATTTATGCATGTTGTAAAGAGTTATTTCATCAATTGAAAATATAGTGTCTCTCATTAAAATAAAGTCCTCATTTCAATTTGCGTGTTTTTATGCTTGTTTTAAACATAAAATAAAAACCAATTGCTTGGAATTGATTACCATTAGTATTTTCTTGCTGAAAATTAGTGCATTAGAGAATTTTCTATATTTTCACTTATTTATCAAATCTTGCATTGTTGGAAGTGAATGGAACTTATCTGCTTACTTTAGTTAGGATTCATCGAAGTGAAAATATTACATTATCATATTCGATTTCATTCAATTTTGAGTCAGGTTATAACACCACCAGTTTCATATCCATATACCCACTAAGTAAAAAACAACTCAAAAAAATTGCTAATAAAATCAATTAGAGTTTTTATATTTTTAGGTCTCTTTCCACCTACACTAGATTAGGTTCTAGGGATTTGGAATCTGTAAGTTAACTTTCCAAAGTTTCAAACAAATACTAGAATATTTCGATAGGGAGTAAATCCATTTTTTACAATTTCTCTTTGGGAAGCTACTATAACAAGGGAGTTAAGCACAAGGTCATATCAGATCCAGTGGAGTGTTAGAACCCACTTCATTGGTTACAATAGAGTCATTTTCATGCATTACAAACAATAGAAAAATTTACTTGGGATTAACTTGAAACTAAACCTCAAATTAACCATGTTAATCATCTTTCAAGGGGATTGAAATGCGTTACTCTACCCTTGCATATACATCATATCTACAATTGTCCCCCCAAGTTAAATTGTTGTAAGTGGTAACCTTGGAGACCATAATCTTAGGGCTATTACCTACAGTGACGATAGAGGGGAATTATATGTTTTACCTAGAATAGACATTGGCTAGACTCACTTGGAACATTTTGGAGTGTATTCTTCACTCGATATGGCATAAGTGGGGTTACTTTCATCAAATCGGGTTCAATAAGCAGTTTTTCAGTGTAACTAGTTCCACCCACTCTACCTTTATTCACTTTTCAAACTGATCTTTGAGATGTTGGATTTCATCACCAACTAGTGATTTCACTGTGAAAAGGTTGTTTGTATGGTTTGATTCCTTAGATTTCTTAATGTGTTATTTTCTTGTTTTACATTTTACAGACCCTGGGTTTGGAATGTGAATTTGGATTGTTAATATTGTTAATAAAATTCACCAAAGTTGAATCTAATCGAAATAATTCTAGAATTAACCAACCAATGAATCCCTCTTAATGAGAATCCTAGTCCTTTTCATTGTTTTGGAAATGTTGTTCCTCCTTATATGGATACATTTTCATTACCTAGATTTATGACAAGTTTACTGCTTTGGTTGTTTTCAACTTCATTGGCCTCAAATACTCAACTTGTTCCACCTCAACTGGATGCTACGATCTCAACATCACCAAAATCATGTTTACCGTTTACCTTCTTCACCCAACATGTCTTCCTCCCTTTCTTCTTCTTCTATTGGTAAAATCCTTGATGCTAATAACCAGGTGACTAAGAAGAAGAAGAAGGGTAAGAAGAGGAAGAAGCAACATAAGGAAGAACTAAACCAACCAACTATGGATCTAAGTATTGGTAATGTTGAGGGAGTGTTTAACATGCACCGCAAGCCCAAATTTTTTGAAACCAACTCCAAAAATAGAAGAAAAGAGATATGAACGCCTTAGAAATAAGCCACTTCGATGGGACAACCTCCAATACATTACATGAATGAAAAATTCTTAGAAGATACAAATTACAAAACCTCCTTTTAATATATAGGAGTCCATGGGGCCACAATGTAATCCTAGTGGGGCCACAATGTAATCCTAGCCGACCTAATAACAATAATTTAAGGGCACAATAATAACAATATGGGGGCTATAGGAGTAGAATAATAACAATAAGGGGATTACACTAACAGTAATAAGGGACTATACTAGTAATATATGGGCCTAACATTCCCCTCTCCTTCAAAAAAGTGTTGTCCTCAATGCTTGAGTAGCTCTGGGTGCTTCTGTATAAAATTCTCATCCTCCCATGTAGAATCATCAGTGGGTAAGTTCTTCCACTTGATGAGATACACTGAAATTAATCGATTTCGTAGCTGTCAAGTTTGTAGGTTTTAACCCTGAACAGAAATTATCTACACACGAATCTTATAACAGAAAATAAATAATAGCGAGAGCATAAAACATAAAACAGATAAACACAGATATTTTCCCCTGGATCCCAAATCGGGACGACCAGCTCGATTTTTCATTATATTCCTTTTAGTGTTACAACACATATATATACATGCCGAAGCATACATAAACCCCAATCCATTAACCCTGGATTAGAACATAACCGTAGTTCCCTTGACCGGATCTAAAAAATACCAGGGGCTGAAAACCATCGTACCCCAAAACCATGTGCAAAATCATGCACAAAACATGGGTGGGTCCGCTTATGAGTGGGACTGCACACCAAATTTTTTTTCGCCGGGGCGCTGCCCCGGACCTCGACAGGGGGGGCTGCCGCCTCCCCTTTGAACCCTCTGCTGCGCCTGGTGCAACGTACAACAAGTGGGGCTATTCGTGGAAAGAATATAACACATATCCAAAATTCTCCCACTTGTTGTTTTCTTTCCACAGGGGGCCATAGGAGAGCTTAGTCATTGGGCCAATTCTTTAACACCCATTGTTTCTCTACACCAAGAGAACTTCTGCGTGCTCACAGACTTCGTCAATTCATTTGTAACATTCTTTAAAGTGTCCACAACTACCAGCCTTCACTTTTTTAGCCTCAACCATATCTCTAACAAAGTGATATTGAACATCAATGTGCTTTGTCTTTGAATGATAAGCAGGGTTCTTAGCCAAAAAAATTACACTTTGGCTATCACATTCTATCCTTATAGCTTGCTGTATCAACTCCATACTTGAACACAATCTCTGCAACCAAACTGCTTCCTTGCTTGCATGAGTGGCTGCTATGTATTTTTCCTCTGTAGTTGAAAGCCCACTACAGACTGTCTTTTACTCATCCAACTGACTGCGCCTCCAAATAGGCTAAACACATACCCACTTGTAGATCTTCTTTGGTCCAGATATCCAGTCCAGTCTACATCAACAAAACCATGAATATCCAACATTATTAATCACAGTCTTAATGGTAGCCTGACCATAATCACTAGTGCCGTAAATATAAACCATTCTTTCTTCCAATGTCCTTCACCAGGTTTGTTTAAACACCACTCAATACTCTAACATGTCAATGTCTAGTCTGAATCTGAGAAACCATTGCATACATCGGACTACCCTACACTTGCATATGGAACACGGGACTTATCCTCCTCTTCTTCTTGTGTCTTGGGACACTGTTCAACAAAAAACTTTGTACCTACAGGAATCGGAACATTCACCGCTTTACTATCCTGCATATTGGACCTCTGTAATATAGTCTCGACATACTTCCTATGGTTTAACCAAAGCTTCCTCTTTGCCTTATCTCTCTTAATTTCCATGCCCAAAATATAGTTTGCAGCACCAAGATCCTTCATGTCGAATTTGGAGAACATCTGGGTCTTCAAATCTTGGATAATTTCTTTGTCATTTCCAATCAACAACATATCATCCACATACAAGACCAAATAAATAACACGGTCTCCAATTAATTTAAAATAAACACAGTGATCCTCCTTGCTTCTGGTGAAGCCAAGTCCCCGTATATAGGTATCAAATTTCTGATACCACATCCTTGGTGACTATTATAACCCATACAGAGAATTCTTCAACCTGCACACCAGTTTTGTCTTACCCTTCACCATGAAGCCTTTAGGTTGCTTCATGTAGATCTCCTCTTCTAGATCCCTGTAGAGAAATGTTGTCTTCACATCCATCTGTTCTATCTCAAAATCAAATGAAACAACAAAAGATAAAAGTAATCTAATATAAGTAACTTTGGCAACAGGAGAAAAAATATCACCAAAATAAATTCCCGGCACCTGGAATAACCTTTTGCTACCAACCGAGCTTTGTATTTCTCCACCTTTCCTTCTACATTCATATTCTTTTTAATCACCCATTTGCTCCCAATGGGCTTCCTTCTAGCCAGAAACTCCACCAGATCCCATGCCTCATTTTTGTGCAAGAATGCCATTTCATCAACCATGGCCTCCTTCCAGAGTTTTCCATCCTCTGAATCTACTACCTGCCTGATAGTTCTTGGATCATCATCAATTATATTTAAGGCAAAACCTAAACAGAAAGCAGATGGAATATACCTTTCTGATTGCCTTCTTTCCTGAACTGATCTTCTCAAAGATGGAGTTTGTGGCTCTTCTTCTTCTGAATCTGGTTCTGTTGTAGAGTCTGATTCATCCTCCTTTAGCTCAAACTCTATCTTCTCAGGTTCCTTTGGTATGATTTCATGTTTAACAACATCTTTCACCTCTCTAAACACCACATCTCGGCTGTACACAACCTTCCTTGTTTTCGGGTTCCAAATTTTGTAACCTTTTAAACCATCCTTATACCCAATAAATATGCACCTTTCAGATTTATTATCCAACTTGGTCCTTTTCTCCTTTGGAACATGTACATATGCATCACATCCAAATAGCCTTAGATGTGAAAGAGAGGGTTTATTACCAGTCCATACCTCATGTAGAGTCTTATCCTCCAACGCTGATGAAGGTGATCTATTAGCTAAGTAACATGCAGTCTCCATTGCCTCTGCCCGGAATTCTTGTCCTAACCCGGTACCACTGAGCATGCTTCTTTCCTTTTCCATCAGTGTTCTGTTCATTCTTTCTGCAACTCCATTTTGCTGAGGTGTGTATGGAGTAGTCTTCTGTTGTGCTATACCACACTTCTTACAGAACTCTTCAAATTCCTTCTTGCAGAACTCCACACCATTATCTGTCCTCGGCGCCTTTATCTTCTTCTCTGTATGGTTTTCCACCAGAGCCTTAAATTCTTTAAATCTTTCAAAGAATTCAGATTTATTCCTCAAGAAATATATCCATGTATTCCTTAATAAGTCATCTATGAATGAAACATAGTACACATACTTTCCCAGTGATGGAACTGACACAGGTCCAAACACATCACTGTGCACAAGTTCTAATATCTTGTTCACCCTCTTAGCACCACAAAGAAAACTCACCCGATTCTGCTTCCCATATACACAATGTTCATAGAAATCGAAATCCGGAGAGAAATTAGACATACCTTCTACCATACCATTTCTATGCAATATCCGAAGGCCCTTCTCTCCAATATGTCAAAGCCTTTGATGCCATAACATGGTCTTTTCTCTAGAGACAGCTAGGCTTTCCGCTCCACTTTCAGGAACCACATAACTATTACTCCCATCAATAACAATGCTACCTTGTAGCTTGTACAGAGTTCCAGTCCAAACTCCTCGCATTAATACCAGTTTTCCCCAAACCATCTTGCAGGCATCTTTCTCAAACATTGTTTTTACACCTGCATCATCCATCTTGCTTACAGAAATCAGATTTCTGGCCAATGCAGGAATATGCAGAACACTAGGAAGTGTTCTAATCCTTCCACCTTGCAGCTTCAGCTTGACCTTTCTACGTCTGATGATTTTGGGCTTCCTATCATCCCCTAGGAAGACATCACCATCATGTTTCTCATACTCGCAGAACCACTCCCTATGGGGAGTGAAGTGAAATGATGCACCTGAGTCAATCAACCATGACTCATGATCTACATGTGTATTTGAAGAATAAGCCAAATACACATCCCCAGCTTCATCTGAGCTGGTTTTTTCCTTTGCAGAAGGAGCATCATCAGATCCCTTTCCTTTCTTAGGAGCTTTAGATCTGCAATCCTTTTTGTAGTGCCCTTCCTTTCCGCATTTCCAGCATACCTTTACAAACTTTCCAGGAGATTTAGATCTCCCTCTAGATTTGGATCTCCCACTCGAAACCTTATTCTTGTTTTTTTTTGTGACCTTCCTCATACAGATAAGGCATCTCCATTCTGGCCCTCCATATTTCTCCGTCTCATTTCCTCTGATAGTAAGGCTGAGATAATGTCATCAAAATTCAAGGTAGTTGTATTGCTACCTATTGAAATAACCAGAATATCCCACGAGTCTAGTAGAGAACACAACAAACTGATGCACTTATCTTCATCTGAGATTTTAATATCAACAGATGATAGCTAACTTACCACAGTATTGAAGGCGTTCAGATGCTCTGTCACCGAGTCTCCATCCTTCATCCTGAGGTTGTACAGCTTTTTCCACAAGAACAAATTATTCATCAGAGACTTAGATTGGTACAAAGTCCCAAGTTTTTCCCACAAATTCTTCACCGTAGCTTCCCCAGATACATTCAACAATACTGAATCTGAGACACACAACCCTATTGTGCTCTTAGCCTTCCAATCCAGTTTCTTCCAGTCTTCATCTGACATTGCCGTTAGTTTAGTACCTGGATCTACCATGATCCACTGATCTTTATCCACTAGAAGATCCTCCATCTTGAGCTTCCATAACTCAAAACTCTGACCATTAAATTTCTCGATCTCTATCTTTCCACCGCTCGCCATCTTCTTTCACGGCAAGAATCGATCCCGCAAAACTCCCACTTAACAACATCTACCTCAGGCCCGAGAAAAAAACCCTCAGAAGAAAATGGGTCCCCTTGAAGCCGAAAAAACTCTGATTCCAAATGTAGGTTTTAACCGTGAACAAAAATTATCTACACACGAATCTTATAACAGAAAATAAATAATACCGAGAGCATAAAACAAAAAACAGATAAACACAGAGATTTTCCCCTGGATCCCAAATCGGGACAACCATATTGATTTTTCATTATAGTCCTTTTAGTGTTACAACACATATATATACATGCCGAAGCATACATAAACCCCAATCCATTAACCCTGGATTAGAACATAACCGTAGTCCCCTTGACCGGATCTACAAAATACCAGGGGCCGAAAACCATCGTACCCCAAAACCATGTGCAAAATCATGCACAAAGCATGGATGGGTCCGCCTATGAGTGGGTCCGCACACCAAAAAAAAAATTTGCCGGGGCACTGCCCCAGACCCCAACAGTGGGGGCTACCTCCCCCCTGCTGCGCCTGGCGCAACGTACAGAGCGTGGGGCTAGTCATGGAAAGAATATAACACATACCCAACAAAGTTCTTGTTTCCATGAATGCTTTAGGTTCCAATATGATTTTTCCTTCCTCATCAAGTTCTAGCAATATTGTTTGAACTGGATTATTTTCACCTATAACCTTCTTTAAGCATGAAACATGGAAAACTGGATCCACTCGTGAAGGAGCAGGAAGCTCTAATTTGTATGCCATAGTACCAATCTTTTGCAACACCCTGTAAGGACCATAGTACTTTGGCGATAATTTATTATCCTTCTTAGCTTGCTTGAGGGATGTTTGTTTGTATGGTTTTAGCCGTAAAAATACCTAGTCTCCTACATCAAAAATTCTCTCGATGTGATGTTGATCTTCCTATTGTTTCATTCGATTTTGTGCCAAATTCAGGTTATCCCTTAAGAGTTGGAGAACTTCTTGTTGATGCTCGATGTGATCTTCCACTACTTGAACCTTTGAATTTTGTCTTAAAGATGATGTGATGGATGGTGGATGATATCCATAAAGTGCCATCAATGGGGTCATTTTTGCTGCAGTATGGAAGGAAGTGTTATACCACCATTCAGCAAGAGGTAACCAATTGGCCCATTATGTTTCTTTATCAGATACAAAACAACGAAGATATCCTTCTAAACATTTATTTACTATCTCAGTTTGACCATAGGATTAAGGATGATACGATGAGCTCTGAGCTAATTGAGTTCCCAAACAAGAAAATAACTGTCCAAAAATTTCCAGTAAAAATGGGATCTCTATCGCTCACAATAACCCTTGGATTTCCATGTAGCTTTTGAATTGTGTCCATAAATGTAGTAGAAACTGTACTTGCTTTAAATGGATGAGATAATGCACAAAAGTGTGCATACTTGTTAAGTCTATCAACTACCACCATGATGACACTCTTTCCTTCAGACTTAGGTAAACCTATGATAAAATCCATTGAAATCTCCTCCCAATGTTGACTTGGAATGGATAAAGGTTGTAGAAGACCCGGGGTCTTAATTGTCTCAACTTTATTCTTCTGGAAAACCAAACATTTCGCCACAAAATTTTGAATATCAGATTTAAGGCCATCTCGAAAAAATTCTTTCTTCAGCCTATGGTGAGTTTTTAAAAATCTTGAGTGTCCTCCTAAAGGAGAAGTGCACAATTCCAAAAGAATCTTTTGTTTTAGTTGGGAATTCTTACAAAGATATAAGCGATATTTGTACCATAAGGAATCATTTTTCCAACTCAATTTATCAGATGTACTAGGATCTTGCTGCAATTTTTGAATGAGTTTCCACACTTCTTCGTCCTTCTTCCATTCATCCCTTGCTTCAGTTATCCAACCTGGTTGGATAATCGATATGCCACAAAGCAATGCTTCCACCTCTTCATTCTTTCTTGAGAGTGCATCGACAACAACATTTAGCTTCCCTTTTTTTTAGATTATTTCAAAGTCATAACCCAACATCTTTGTGACCCATTTTTGTTGCTCAAAGATATTCTTTTTTCCAAAAAGTGTTAAAGACTATCATGATCAGTGTTTACCTTGAAGTGTCTTCCCATTAGGTAAGTTCGCCATTTCTTTAGTGCATGCAGTATTGCTAACATTTCCTTCTAATAAATAGCTTTATGTAAATACTTTCCTTTTATTGGACAACTTTCAAACGAAATGGGTCTTCCTTATTGCATTAAAATAGCACCAATTCCATTTCCTAAGGCATCACATTCCACAATAAAGGTTTTTGTGAAATATGGCAAAGCTAAGACCGGTGCTAGGCACGTTGCTTCAGGAGTCCATGATAATGCATCTTTCTTCAATAATGTTGTTAGAGGTGCTACTATTCTCCCATAATTTTTAACAAACTTGCGATAATACCCTGTTAACCCGAGAAATCCTCGCAACTAATTTATGGTTGTGGGGACTTTCCATTCCTTAATGGCTTTAATTTTGTTAGGGTCTACCTTAACACCCTCATGAGGTACAATATGACCCAGATATTCCACCTCTTGTACTCCAAAGAAACATTTGGATGTTTTTGCATATAATTGTTTCTTCTAAAATAGTTTGAGCACCCTGTAAACATGTTGAACATGATCCTTCCAAGACCTAAATACTAGCACAAATTTTCTAAGGAAGGGTTTGATAACGGAATTCATCAACCCTTGAAATGTAGAAGGTGCATTGGTAAGGCCAAAAGGCATGAAAAAAAATTCATAATGACCCTCATGAGTTCAAAATGTTTTTTTCAGAATATCTTTAGTTTTCATTCTAATTTGATGATATCTTGAACAAAGATCCAACATGGTAAAATAAATTTCTCCATGTAATTCATCCAATAATTCATTAATCACAAGAATGGGAAATTTATCTTTAATGGTGAGCTTATTGATTTCCCTATAATCCGGACACATGTGCCATGATCCATCCTTCTTGTGTACCAATACTACAAGAGCAGAGAAAGAACTTTGAGTAGGTTGAATTATAACAACCTCTAACATTTCTGCAATCATACGTTCAATTTTGCTCTTTTGGACATAAGGATATCTATAAGGCCTGATGTTTGGAGGAACACGTCCTAGAATAAAATGAATATCATGATCATGATCATGAATAGGTGGGAGTCCTTTGGGAGTTTCAAACACCTTGGAATTATTGTCCAAGATTTTTTGGAGATCTGAAGAAATATAAGATTTTGATGTTGGAACTTCTACTGAGCATAATTGCGCAATTATGCCTCGTTGTTATTTCTTTAGAAGATTTTTCATGACATTAGAGCTTATTATATTTCTTGGCTTCCCTGCAATGCCCCGTAATTCGACTTCCTTTCCTTCTGAAAAAAATTCAAGAAAAGTTCTTGAAAATTAAAAGCTAATATCACCAAAGATTGTAACCATTGTACTCCTAGTACAAAATCAGCACCTCCCATAGGAATAGAAAGCATTGGACTATTCAATACATATTCCCCCATGGTTAGCTTGATATTATGGCATTTTCCAGAGCAATTTATAATTCCTTCATTTGCAACCATCACTTGACATTCTAGTGCTGGGTATAGGAAACAATTCAATTCCTTGGCTACCTTACAATGAATAAAATTATGGGTACTACCTGAGTCAATAAACACTATTACCTTTTTCTTCTTGATATGTACTTCTATCTTGAGAGTTTGAGGAGTGGTAATTCCTTCCAATTCATTACATGATATGGTCAGACTCATTTCTTCCTCTTCTAGCATTGGTTCGTGGTGTATATCCTCTTCTTTTGAAGATTCTTGTTCATTTTCTTCTTCCTCTTCACAATCTATGTAAAATAATTTCTTCTCGACACACTTATGACCTTTATTGTATTTTCTATCACAACTATAGAAAAGCCCTTTTGCTCTTTTTTCTTCCAATTTTTGTGGTGTCAACCTTGTAGGTTGTGCAAATCTAGGAGTAGCAACACTTCCCTCTTTATAGAAGTGAGTGGTAGGGTTCCTTGTTGCCATAATTTTACATTCAATTTTTCTGGCCAACCTGAATGCCTTCTCCAATGAATCAGGTTCCAAAATGCAAACTTCATGTTGGATGTAATCCTTTAAAGTACCTATGAAGAGATCAATCCTATGTTCCTCAGAAATATCAGTTACCCTTATATTCAATTTTTGGAAGTCCTCAATGTGCTCGCCCACTGAACCCTTTTGTTTTAGATTTATCAATTGGCTAAATAAGGTGTTGCTCTTTATATCCTCATAATATGCTATCATTTCCTCCATAGAAATTGACCAAGTGACAATTTTTTTACAGGAGCAAAGCCAGCGATACCATACAAATGTATTTTTTTCTAAATGTAAAGTTGAAATGTGTACCTTTTAGTGTTTTTCACATTATTGAGATCAAAATATTGCTCCATCTGTAGTATCCATGTTATAGGATCCTTTCCATCAAACTTCCTCATATCCATTTTTGGAATATGGAGGTTCTTCCCTCCAACATTAGAGTTTATGAAATCACGATTAATATTTATTTTGTTCTCATCATGAGTTTCCTCTACTATCTTTTCACCATTAGGAAAAATTTCTTGTATCAACTTTTCCAAACCTTCTTTGTCTACTTTTAGATCATTCTTCATGTTTTCCATGTTGTCTTTCATTTTTTCATCAATCTTAGCTTCCATGTCATTCATATTAGCTTAGATGCCCACTTCCATGCCATCCATCTTAGCTTCCAAACCATTAATCTTAGCTTCCACGCCTTTCTTCAAACCGTCCATCTTAGTTTCCATGCCTTTCTTCAAAACTTCCATTTCATTTTTTGTTGCTCTTTGCGAGAGGGAAATTTTTTGCACTTGTTCTTCTAATTTTGATATCTCATTTTTCCATTCTTCTTCTTCATGAGTCATAGTAGAGCCTTCTAAAGGCTTAATGGGTGTTGATTTCTTTTTAGGGGCCATTTTAGAATCCAATATTGATATCTATTCTACAATATGCCCTTGGATCAATTCAACTTGATTCTTCAAACAAGACTTATGCAATTAGGAAAAAAAAATACACACCTTCTACCTGATTTGGAGGAGCTCAATATTTAAATTGAATTATATCTATAATTTTAGATCCTCAATATCTGAAATTCAGCTTTGTAGTAGCCCTCTGAAGCTTATTTCAAATGCCACAGGTCTGATCTAATTTGTATTCTTTAAGACAAAGTTATGTCCAATATCCCACAATGACCCAATTATGGACTAGTTCAATAGAGAAAACTTGTACGACTTGCCACGTGTCCCTGTTTCCTACTTTGGCTCTGAAATTGATAGAAATCAAACTAAACTCTATGTACCTGCAGATAATTTTTATAGCATTCCAATTTGATGCTCAGACATAGATCTATGAATATTTTCCCACGATCACCTCTCTGAGATGAAATTCAGAAGCCTGAAAAAGCCCTAACTTCCACATATCATATCTCCGAAAATATTGCAAACCAAGATGTTAAATGTTGAGAAAATTTTCCTCAAGATTTCAGCTTCACACTCTAAAAATTTCAGCTTCTGACCCTTCGTAGAAAAAAAATTATAGCAACAATTCCAAAATGACCTGTTTAGGTTAAATTTAGGAGCATGCAAAATGACCTAAATTCCACAGATCATATCTCCAAAATATTGAGAAAAAAGCTCTGGAATTTTGTGAAAATGTTCCTCAGGATTGTTTCTTCGCACTGTAAAAATTTTAGCTTCTGAACCTTTGTAGAAAAAAAATTATAGCAAAAATTCCACGATGACCTGTTTGGAGCAGTGAAACCCTAGAATCCCAAAGCTCTGATACCAAATGTTGTGAAACCAACTCCAAAAATAGAAGAAAAGGGATATCAATGCCTTATAAATAAGCCACTTTTAGGGGGCAATCCAATACATTACATGAATGAACAATTCTTGGATGATACGAATTACAAAACCTCCTTTCTATATATATGATTCCATGGGGCCACGATGTGATCCTAGTGGGGCCACAATGTAATCCTAACAGACCTAAAAATAATAATTTAAGGGCACAATAATAACAATATGGGGGTTACAAGGGTACAATAATAACAATAAGGGGTTTACACTAACAACAATAAGGGACTATACTAGTAATATAGGGACCTACATCCTAGTCCTTTTCATTGTTTTGGAAATGTTGTTCCTCCTTATATGGCTACATTTTCATTACCTATATTCAACGTAAGTTTACTGGTATGGTTGTTTTCAACTTCATTGTCCTCAAACACTCAACTTGTTCCACCTCAACTACATGCTATGATCTCAACATCACCAACATCATGTTGACCCTTTACCTTCTTCACCCAACATGTCTTCCTCCATTTCTTCTTCTTCTCTTGGTAAAATCCTTGATGCTAATAACCAGGTGACTAAGAAGAAGAAGAAGGGTAAGAAGAGGAAGAAGCAAGATAAGAAAGAATTCAACCAACCAACTATGGATGTAAGTATTGGTAATGTTGAGGGAATTTCTAACATGCATCGCAAGCCCAAATACCCTTGAAAATTTTGTAAGGGTGACCACCTTATTATTGATTGTCCCGATATTCCAAAGGTGTTAGAAGTGTGGTCTAAAACTTCTTATCAACTTACTATTGATCCATCGACTAGTGATTGTCATGTTTCTGGGAAAAATGGTAAAGTTAGGTTTCCTTACAGGTTATGAAAAGGGAGTCATCAAAATCACATTTTCCCTCACATGGATGTAGCCTCAAAATTGTTGGAAAAAATCACTGCTCCATACCAAAAACGGGCCAACTGGTTATGATAATATTTCTCCCAACCTACCATTAGTCGAAAAAGTGATTTATATAATTCCAAGTACATCTAACCCCACTCTTCCATTGGAGAGTGAAACACATATCACTCAAGTTGATTAACCATTGGTTGATCAAGTGGTTGACTCGATTACACATTTTGTTGATCCCACTTTCCCTTTAGAGAGTGAAATTAATACCACTCAGGTTGTTCTTGTTACTTCATATTCTTCTACAGAAGGGGTCATTTCATCTATTTCCACAAAACCCACTCTAAGTACTGAGTTAATTTTCTTTGATTGGAATAGACTGATTGATCCTCTTCTCCCTTCTTCCACCCCTTTCCAAATAATTGTGAAGGCTCATGGTAAAAATGTGTGTCACACAATAGGAGATGACAGTGCTCTTGTTAGTATTTTATCCTCAACTGCTTGGAAAGCTTTGGGTTCCCCTCAGTTTCTTCTTGTTACACATAATATGTTAGCTTTTAAAAGAACCATTAGTGAACCTTTATGGATCCTTCCTAAGTTACCTATTACTCTGGAAGGAAAAACTGTCTGTATTGAACGTATGATAGTTCAAGGCCCCTTGGATTTCAATTTTATCCTTGGGCAAGACTATGTCTATGCCATGAAAGTTGTCGTATCAACACTTTTTCATGTTATGTCCTTCCCTCACAATGGAAAAAATGTGACTATTGACCAACTTTTGTTTGTTGGTCGTGATTTGACTACCAACCATCCGACACCCCAAGTGATATCTGCCCCACCATGGGTTAATTATGTGGCATCATGTCCCATTCATTCAGTTATAGATGTAAGAAATCATATCACTATTTACTCGACTTATTTTGAATAAGATCTAATAATTGACATGGTCAACCCTTCAATGGGCACATTTGAAACCGATCTTTCTATCCCTAGTGAGTACCTTGAAATCTGTTGCTTCCAGAGAATTGTTATTCATTTTACTGAAGACCTATTGGAAGCCATGATCGAGGTGTGTCCCTTAGAATTTGTTCCTTCCACTTGGAAGCCATGAATAGTGGTAAGACCAGAAAATAGTATAGGCAAAAGACATTAAATATATCAAGTAGAAGGTACAAACGAATATTTTCAATGAAGAAATACATTAGGGTAGACCAAAAATTTAATTTTCCCTAAGGTTCACGTGAAATTTCATGGAAATCGCACTAGAAACAAAGGAATTTTGCGTACAATGTGAGTATTCCTTCGATAGCCACAAGGTCTTGAAGATGGCGAAATGTCACCATCCGGGACCACTTGGCATGCTTGATTAGGATGATTCTCCACCAAGTACTATCAAGTACAACCACATTTGGGCCACCTTAAGGATTAAATGCAACCCAAAAAGCAATCTCTCCTCCATTTTCACTCACTATCCATCTTGGTCCAAGAGAGAAAGGAGAAATTAAAAAAATGTCTATATAAACTGGCCTTTGGAAGAATAAATAGAGACACATTGTTATGCTGGCCAAATTGCTTCATAGAAAACAAGATTTCATAGTCTAGCAATAGAGGGATTGGAAGGACTCATGTGTCGGCCACCCAACATCTTAGACCAAGAGAGATAGAGGTTACCATTTGATCTTGATCTACCATCCCTTTAGAGAGGGAAGAGGTGCTTGCAGGAACTTGAGGGAATGAGGGCTCCTTGTTTTGGGTATTTTAGCTCCATAGCCCAAAGGACCCACATCAAGTGTTTAGCATTGCATATTTTCTTACCACCAACACCTAATAATTGTAGAACTCTCCACTTGTGTTATTAGGTTGTTTTCTCAAAAAAGATTTTGTATTCATCATTTTTTTTTTTTGTTCTTAGTGTTGTATGCTTAGTTTTCCTTCAAATTTAGTTTACATTTTGTTGAATCTATTCCACTAATAGTAGATGATCATTTTTCTCTGTGACCTTGCGAAGGTAGAAGAAAAATTGCTAAATAAAGTGCATTTTTTACACTCTTGCGCGATGTACACTACCACAATAATGGTGACTCCACTAGATTCTTTCTTTTGAGTTAATGGCTGTTTTTGCAGGTCCTTCTTCCAGCTCGGTTTGCTGCAAACCACCCTTACATTATCTTTTCACATCCCATCACTTTGAGTGAAATATTTACTCAGTAGAGAAATAAATTTTTCTTCATTCTACCTGATAGCGCAGCTTATGCTCTGAGAGACGTGTACTCTGGCCCTGTGGGAAGATAACCTGTGCGACATGCCAACAAGAAAAAAATTTGCTACTTTTTCCCATTTGTAAGGTGATTAGAAACCCATAATAATTTTCCATCACTGTGATTTTGTATTTTAGTACTACTAGGACACTTAATTTCTATGTTTAACCTCAAATTACCTTTGCATCTAGGTAGTTTTAATTTTAGTATTTTATTTCGCATATTACAAATAGTATAAATAGGGAACAAGTGGCCTTAAATCCACAGATGTTTTCCGAACAAATTATTTGATGATAAAATATACAAAGAACGTAGCTTAATTAGTAAAGAGTAAGTGGCCCATACATCCACATATCTTTTGCTAGTTCAATTTTGTTAAATTTTTGCATTAAATTAGCTCAATTTTTCATTAGGAATTGGGACTAGGACCAAAATTTCAAAAAAGAAAGCAAGTAATCTCTACCACCTGTGCACCTCATAGTGAGCCTGGGTATGCATAACTCTTTCCTAAAACAATTTCCCATCTCCCTATAGTGAAAACATACTCTAGATAGACAAGGTGTAAGCATCCCATCATACGCCAATCATTTCAATTTTTGCGAGGAACAATCACACATAGAGTAATTAGCAAAATATTTTAAAGGATCAACACATATCCACATGTCATAAATACTCTTGATTCTTCACTCCATAGCACACACGAAGCATCGGTAAGAATTGAACTAAAAGTAACCCAGCATTTTGGGAACTTTTTTCTCTTATTACAGTTGTTTCACCAAAGCACACTCTAAGGATAAATTGAGATTCTCTAAAAATAATCATTAAATGAACTCACTAAATTTTCTCCACAAGGGTCACAAAAGAAGTTATAGTCTAGGATAGGATCATTCGGGGTAGGCATCCAATAAGCTACCATGGTCATGATACATTTTGAAACATAGATGTTGACTTTTTAGGGAGCTTAAAACCCTTCTATCCTCCCATGAAAGGAATACCCGGGAATTACCAAAGACCTGTTTCAGAGGGGGTTAAGCTTAGGCCCAGTGTGCACAGTACTCTTTGCGGATACCTAAGCCATGTAGTGCTCAGTAGTAGTAGCTGATTACCAAGAAGCTCAAGACTCAAATAATCACGTGGGACAATGGTTCTTTAGTGGCCAAAACTAGGGCATCCTTATCTATAGGTGATGGTGCAGGCAACAATCAATCCTCATGCCAGTACCTTGGTCGATTCTTCAGCTATTGGAAAGTGTCGCCAGTTATTTCAAGACATTGGCCACAGTACCCATTAGAAGACATCTTCACAAGGCCCAGTTACAATGAGAGATTAAGGATGAGTAGGTCTATATTGGATTTTGATATCATATGCGAAATACACAAAAACCTCATTTTTTTCTTGTTTTATCACATAGTTTTAAATTAAAGAAAAAATCACTTGTTGTTTTTTCTCTTTTTTTTGTGCATGTTATTATATTTTCTTTGATATAAATCCTCCTTCCTCCAAAAAACAAAAAATACCAACAATATTATGGTAGTCAACACCATAGTGGACCTAACAAGACCCTATCGATCTAGACATTTATTGAACCTCCCCCCATTAGAGGGAGGAGTGCGAGGAATCCCACCATTTAGGCGTCAATGATGTCACACTATCACCATTATCAGGTCATCATTTATCAGGGTGTCTATGATTGTAAACCCCCCAGGGTCACCCAAAACCACACCAGTGGAAACCCCAACGGGGTCACCACACTCAACACCTCCTAAAACCCCTAGAGGTTAGAGGATCATTACCTCTTCGAGGAGTTAACAAAACATTCATCAAGGCACGCCAAAGGGTAATATTCCCTAGAAACCTCACCTAAACCATCACATTCAGATACCTGTTTTTCAATAGTGTACAATGGAATTCAATACACAGTTATGCTTCTTAGCATCACTTAATCTTCCAGATCTAACAAAGTTAACTAATGACCCAATTTCTCATGGCCCTAACTGGCCACCCATGCTCACAAATCTCCCTTCAGATATACCAAAATTCGAAGGGAAGCAAGCAGAAGACCGAGGAAATCATATCATGACTTTCCACCTATGGTGTTCGTATAAAAGTATCATTGATGATACCATTAGACTAAGACTTTTTCAACTCATTCTAACAGGGCCTGCGGAAAAATGGCATGTCGAGCAACATTCTGCTTCACATGGAACCTTTAGTGCCCTCCCTACCACATTCCTCACCTATTTCCAGCTCCCCATCCATCATGATTCGGGAATGTAACTACTGACACATTTCAGAGAAACACCATTCGTCCATATGTTGAACCATCTCCATGAATGGCAGCGGCGTTGTAGTTTCTATAAAACAAAAATTGATGACATAGTGTTGTTGGAATTATTTTTCAGAACTCTAACCACTGAGATTTGAAAAGACATGGAAATGTAGAAACCTACCTCTGAGGAGGACGCCATTAGCAAGGCCCAACATCTTGAACTCATATACACCCAATCATGATATATTTACAATGCCTTGCCAAATGCCCCATGCCTATAAACTTATAGGGAGTTTTCAAGCACTTCGAATATTGTAGACAGTTTTCTCGGGTCCTTTGCCCAAGGTCACCTAAGAAGAAGTAATCAGTACCTAGGATACTCATAAAATTCTACTCAGAACGTATGATAGCCTGGCTACCATCAAATTCAGTCTACACCTTTACAGAATATGACGAATAGGGTGATGCCATAACATCAACAACAGGGAGCTTCACATCCTCCCTCTTCGGGGAACTAGTAATAAGCTAGGAATGTTGATACAAGAGAGCCTCCCCAACACTCATAAACCAATCAAGGACAGGGAAACCAATACTCCCCTTTACCTTCACAAAATATACCACTAATGCAAAATAATGTAGCAGTAAATCTTGTGTAACAATCCTAGGCTCAACAATGACAATATTATGATTAGGAGAACAACAATAATCCTCCAAACGCTTCAAAGAATATGCCAAGGAACAAGAAAAAGGAATATTTTGGATATGGGGTTAGTAATCAACAACCCCCACCCCCTCCCGCGATCTCAGGTTGGGGGAAACCGCAACAAAAATCAAAACCAGGAGCCAAATAATAACTCCCAAGGGAAAAAAAAGAGACCCAGTCTAAGGAAAAATCACTCTTACATGTAGCCATAAAGCTTCCCACTCACACTCATCCCTTAGAGAAATGGTTGGTACAATTAGAACCCGTTGAAAAATTCGGCGAGAATCTCTCCAACACAATGAAGCCCATAATAAAAGAGTGAAAGCATCATTTGACTGCAACATCACCCCTCACACATTTTCCGAGGGGGAGCTAGTCCTCCGCTATGATGTTGTAAAAGAAGCATTAGGACCTGGGAAGTCTGAAACACTATGGAAGGGTCCTTACATCATCAAGAATTGTCTTCTCAAAGGAACATACATTATATTAGAGCCCAATGTTACATTCTGTTGAGGAGGTAAATCCCCTCTACGGACAGAGGGGGTCCCTACTAGCCTAGAATGGGTCTAGCAACAATCATCAAATGCTACAGCGCAAGTTCCTAATTGAGAATAAACAGACCAACGATGGAGGCCTACCTGGAGTCCAACGCTATGATTCGTAGAAGAGACAGTGTTCTCGTTCCTTAGCCTCGGCAGATCACGATCCCCACGATCTTCGTGAATGGACACCTGCACATGCAAGAATCAATACGAATACAAGCATAAAATCCAGAATACGCAACTATATATCAGTGAGAAAGAATATAACTCATCATTATCATAAGCGAAAAACAGAGTTGAACCATAACCAGTAGTCATTCATTAATAAACAATCGAAAGAGAGTACAACCAATGTTATGACGCTGAGGTCTCCTTCGGAGGGGTCTCCAGTAGAACACATCTTGCAAAGCCTGCCAAGGATGGGAAAAGCCTCTCTTAGAGTCTCTCGACGATAGTCTCCTTGCTTGAGTTTGGCCTTAAGGAAAGAATGAGGACTCTTGGGAATTTGAGAACTTGGAGATTCAAGACTTGGGCACTTCAAGACTAGCTTGCAATGGAAATGGGCAAGCTTTTATAGATGGAGGAAGGAGAGTTGGGATCCCTATAATGGTGGGATTGGCCCTATCTTCAAGGAAGCTTCCATGCGAGGTGGAAAAATACTTCCCTTACATGGAATTTCCGGAGCCAAACCTCCCAACTCAAGATAGATAGCATTTTCTGAGTCTGTTGAAATGAAACTTCCACCATTTTATTTTAAAAAACACTCCTTAAATTGGCTGGCGCGACTGCGACTCTGGGACAGAGCACCAGTTGGCATGGCCTCTTTGTAGGATTTTCCCCATTGGCGCGAGTGATGAACTGGCTACCCGCGCCAATGCAAAAAGGGGTGTTTTTATGGTTTTCTGCAAGGAGATGTCTTCAGGGCAATTGAAGCTCATGTTTAGAGGAATGCAATGATATTGGTTTCAAGGCATGACATTGCTCACAGGTCACAGAATGGACCCTCTAATGTGCGAGATGGGGAATGGTAGGGACGGTGACAAATTACTGTGTAACAGATGCCCCCTAAAGCATGAGGTCTGAGAGAGAGAGAGAGGGGTGAAATGCTTTACGAGAACGCGTCCAACTGAAACTCCGCCATCGGAAAACCTGCGTGGAGAAATACAACTGATATCTCAAGTACATGATGTATATGTGGTATGGGCGCAGCCATCCATAACAGAGTATACAATAATCCAGATCCAAGGTATGGACGCAGCCATCCAGTGAGGATTGATAAATAGACTCAGGTATGGTCGCAGCCATCCAGTGAATAAGTCATGTAAATAATCATAATAATCCACAAAATCGTAGCCTGGATTACAACAGACACAATCCAGGGTCTTGCGCTCCATCTCGACCCGAACAAAGTACAAGTTCAAGCATGTGAATGAGTGGGCTGAAGTCGAACATGCAAGAACATCGTCTGATTACCAGCCAGTGATGAAAGCTGTTAACAGACGCGAGAGGTACCACCAATAATGACGATGGCCCTCAAGGTACTACAGGTACAATCTATGGCATGTGAATCAATGAGCTGGCGTCGAACACTCGTAGAATCACTCGATCGGAGGCCAATGATGAAAACTTCACGTCGAATGCGACGAACCTGCCATTGAGGCATGCAGGCTCCAAGGTACCATAGGGGAGTCTCTAGATCAGCTTCCTGGATAATGAGCTGAAGTCGACAGGAAGTGACCTTGATCGAAGGTGGGCCATAATGTTTCCCACATCATCGACATGAGACAGAGGAACATGATGTTTTTGTTGTGAATGAGGATCATATGAGAACCAGAGGAATGTTGATATTTGCAGAGGTCAACTTATCTTGAACATATAAACGGCACGACAGTGGACTTGGAAGTATTTAACATCAAAAAATCAGAGGTCAGAGTGACGAGGCAAAGAGTAGATGAGAGGTTAAAAGGGATTACCCAAACCCATGGAGGCAAGTGAAAAATGAGATGAGATGTCCCCAACCTGACACGAATGCAGAAAAGTGCCATGTTCAAGAGCGACATACTGCCGACATGACAATGATGTTGGTTCCATTTTCCCCTGCCATTTCTGGCGAGTACCTCTTTATTTTTACACAAGCTTGAAAGGGATACCATATGCTTGTCATATAATTCCGTCCTTCAGACGAACCCATCCTAGTACATTTAACGTAGGAAGGAGAAACTTGAATAGCGTCATCACGACTGAATCCGATGTCATCAGGTTTTAATGAGTCTGACAAAGGAAGAACTCAGCGTCTTTTCATATTTAGAGAGTTTGAAAAGACAGCTGAAAAGTAAACTCCAATGGTCCCTTTTCGTAAATAGTTCCTCAGATCCGAAAAGGTAGAAAACTATGTCTGAGAAAACCTCCTAGTCGCGATAGGCTAGGGTATTTCTTTTTCGTAAATAATCTATCCCAACCCGAAAAAGGGGTAAATGTATACTAGGTAGATTTTGTTTCGTGTCCACTTTAACGAGATCAAAATGACAAGCGACTCGGCAATCTTTTCATGTTTAGAGAGTCAGAAAAGAGCTGAAAGGTGACTCCTCCTAGAGGAACAAATGGTATAAAGGGTAGCAACTAGTTCCGGTAATGGTGGAACTTCTCAGAACAGGTAAAGGTTAAGAGGCTGGCTAACAAGACCACTCATCACAGCGGTTCCTCGGGAACAGGTAGAACAACCAAGTGAAGGCATATGATCGGCCAAGCAGATAGTGACGATGGAGTGAGAAAACCAAGGCTCATCTGGAAAAATAGGCTGATAAAATGGCAATCACAAGGGGTAATATGGGCATGGTTTCATTTTTACACAAGCTTGAAATCAGGAAACTCTACTTGAAGTTGGTTTCATTTTTACACAAGCTTGAAACAAAGATAAACTATGCTTGAAACCGGTTTCATTTTTACACAAGCTTGAAACGGAAACAAACTATGCTTGAAAAAGTAAGCATGCCCCCGGCATGGTGACACAATTCGAGGTACATGCCCCCCAAGCTTCAGTCCATATGAAAGTCAGATGGAGTGAAGGTTCAAGTTACGAGATCAAGAGAAAGACTCGACTGGGATTTTACGAGATCTTATCAAAGACTCGAATTGAACAGGAAAGTGTTTCATTATTTTAATGAGGTTGACACATTAAAAGAACTATCCTCAGGACACCTTGTTTCATGGTTTAAGGAGCTTGGCACAAGACAAGGAACTATGCTCCAATGACCTTGTTTCATTTTTTAAGGAGCTTGACACAAGAAAAGGAACTCTGCTCCAACGACCTTGTTTCATTTTTTAAGGAGCTTGACACAAGAAAAGGAACTTTGCTCCAACGACCTTGTTTCATTTTTTAACGAGCTTGACACAAGAAAAGGAACTTTGATCCAACGACCTTGTTTCATTTTTTAAGGAGCTTGACACAAGAAAACGAACTGTGCTCTGATGACCTGGTTTCATTTTTTAAGGAGCTTGACACAAGAAAATGAATTGTGCTCCGACGACCTGGTTTCATTTTTTAAGGAGCTTGACACAGGAAAAGAACCATGCTCCGAACAAGCTTGTTTCATTTTTTAAGGAGCTTGACACAAGAAAACGAACTGTGCTCCGACGACCTGGTTTCATTTTTTAAGGAGATTGACACAGGAAAAGAACCATGCTCCGAACAAGCTTGTTTCATTTTTTAGGAGCTTGACACAAGAAAGTGAACTGTTCTCCAACGACCTAGTTTCATTTTTTAAGGAGCTTGACACAGGGAAAGAACCATGCTCCGACGACCTCATCATAATGAACAATAATTCATCACTTCCAAGAGTTCCACTCTTGATGGAAGGAAAACATCTTGGAAGTCAGGACCCAATTCCCCCAACACTTGATGCACAATGACACTATCACTGAGCACAGGCACGGGGTAGGTAGCCACATAGTTGACCTGCGGTGGGGCAGATACAACGGGTGGATAAAAAATAGGAAGCGATGATGGCGGGCTAGCTGCCACATCGGAACCAAAGAACGGAAGTTGATCGATGGTGACGATCCGACCTTCATGTGGAAAATAGACCACACGAAAAAGGGAGGAGACAAGTGCTCCCATGGCATAGGTGTAATCGTACCCCAAGAGCAGATTGAAATCCAAGGGGCCTGGAACAACCATCATGTCCATATGGATGGTTTTACCTCCCAAAGTAACAGGTAACCTTGGAAGGATCCCCAACGGTTGACGCGTTCTTCTGTTAAATGCCAACAGATTCTGCGTAACAGGCGCAAGCGGTGGTGAACCGAAAGCTTGCCAGGTAGTTGAAGATAGAATACTAACAGATGCGCCTTCATCTATAATGGTACTGGGTACAACCATACCAAAAGCCTGTACTGTGATCTCGAAAGGTACATAAGACGAAAGGCGGTATCCTGCGAATAGATTCCAATCAAAGGAAGCGACCAAACTACTCAGAGGGGCTACCATTGAACTGAGATGGTATTCCCCTGGTGTTATATAAGAAGGATCATCCTCCACGACCTCCATCTCGAAGGTGGAAGGGGTATCCTCCGGGACCTCCATCACGGGAGGTGGAGGAGCAGCTTCTTGAGGTATATGGACAAGAGAATCTTTCTACAAGTCCGAGGAATCTGAAGAAACAAGAAGAACATGAGGGGTGTGAGGTCCAATCTCGACGGAAAAGACCTGGTGCACCGTAGATGGGGCCATCTCAACTGATCCCACGACCAATGGTTGGTCAGGGATGGATTCCTGAATTTGAATTTTCGAGGGAGCGGGATCGACCAAGGATGACTCTTGACCAATCATAGGATCAACTGGTGGAGGACTCAAAGAAATCCGATTATAACCAGCTGGAAGGCATGGTGTAGAACTGGTCGAGTTGTCCAAGACTCTCTTGGCTTCATCCATATAAGGACAAAGGTGAATGACATGGTTCCCTTCACAACTTACAGGGATTGGTAATATTACCCTGCTTCTTAGGAGCCTTACCAGCACCAATTGAAGACGTGCCCCCAAATTGACTCCCGGAAGCCAAAGGCAACGACGGACGACCGCTGGACCATTCTTCAAGCACCTTGGGAATGCCAGGGCAGTCTCGAAGAAGATGTTCTCCCGTGCACAACATGCAAGGGAACTTGAATTTTCGCGGAGGGTTGGAAGGTTTATCAAGAGGAGACTTCTTAGGTGCAATAGCTGCAGAGCTAGCCTCTCCCTTATCGGACTTCTTCTTCTTCATATTCTTCTTCTTCTTCTTAGCCACCTGGTTACTCGAATCCAGACTTTCACCAGGCAAAGCAGAAGAGGAGGACGCAGAAATAGGCGAAGAAGGGGAGAGGTCCACCTTAGAATCAACATGATGTTGTTCAGGCGATGGAACTAATTGAACAGTAGCGGAGACATTCGGGACCACAGAGGTTGAAAACAACCAAACAGGCAACCCAACAGTTAACCCAGGAAGGGACAACGTTGCCATATAAGGAGCACCAACATTCCCAAAAGGAGGAAAATGACTAGGATTCCCATCCGAGGGGATTCCTTGGTTGGTGAACTCCGAGAAAGTTTCCATCAGAAACGATCTCAAAACAGCACCCTAAGGAAACTAACTTTAACCAGGAATATTTCGTGGGCAGTTAATTTTTAACAAAATTGAAACAAAACTCTACCATTTCATCTTTTAAGAGTCGAGAAACAGGAAAAATGTGACTCTATCTCTTTCAGTTTTGAAACAAGCGTGAAAGGACAAGCGCTTGATGATCCTTTCAAATTTAAAGAGTCAGAAAAGATCAAAATGACTACTCAGGAATACTAGGAAAAGGGTGTACCAAATAACCGTGAATTGCAATATACACCTTGGTTTCAAAATTAAAGAGAAATCAACCAAGGACTTAACGTACGTGCAGGAAATCTCCCCGAATGCTGTGTCTGGTGTATCACGGGTATAGGGCGGCAGACTTGGCTTCCTATGGATAAAGGATTGAAACCTAGTGAGGTCTAACTTTATATACGCGACGGTACCGGGAGCAAAATTCCGTACTAGCGCTGTCTAAAGCCAAGAGGCGAACGATAGCTACTAGGTTTTAAGACGCCAGAACACGTCTCTAGCCTAGACCTCTAAATGTGTTTCGTTAGATTTCAATGTTGCCTTAGTGTAAATTTATTAGATTTTAAATTTGATCTTCAATTACGTTTCAGTTTTCAGGCCCTAACGAATGTGTTGTCTCAAAAACTCCTAAATGAAAAACTACATGCCACAGTACATCATTTCGTTCGATGAAAGCTAGCTACAGAAGAGTTGAGATATTTTTACACAAAAAAAATGATCGGAAGACAATCAATGATATCTCTAATGCAACTAATGAAACTAAAAAATTTTCTTTCAAATTCACTAATTACTAGTAAAATTGAAAAGATTTCAATTTGCACTAATCAACCAAAAGCAAAAGAGATTTTTTTAATTTTCAATGTTTGATAGCTAGGTGCACTAAAAAAACCGGAAACAAATGAGAAGAAATTCGAGAAATGATATTAAGAGAGAAAAACAAGAAGATTTCACTCAATGGCATGAACAATCAGATCTCAAATCGACAAAAAGTCTCTCAAAACCAAGAAAAGTCCCAAAGACATCAATGAGCCACGTAATCTAGGCCCAGAACGAAGCAAAGAAAAATTCGAATGAAAACGAAATCAGTCACTCAAAAAGCGCAATAAGATGATAGACAGCTGTCAAAAGAATGCAAAGAAACAATCCCAAAGTTGACTGAACGAATGAAAACCAAAAACTCCCAAGGGAGGCTCGACTCACAAAGGCACCTAGATGCCCTAGGGCTCGTATGAAAAATTGAAAGAAATAGGAAAACAACCAAAGGAAGGAGGTTCCAACCAGTCAAACTAGGCTCCAGTGCACTCAAACAGCCGAAAAAACAAGATCAAAATCACAAGTCAGCCTCAGAAAGCATGAAACACAGCAAACCCTAATAGATCACAGGATTGGCGCGACTGTGAGCTTGAAATTAGCACCATAAATGCAATGGTGCGGGTGATACACAGACAACCTGCGCCAATGGGCGCGACTGTCACGCTGAAAAGCGCGCCAGCCGAGTTTACTATGGAAAAAATAAAAAACAAGCAATCTCAGACACAGACAAGTGATGACAAGGCTACAACAAAGCCACACAAACAGGAAAATCCAGTCCAAAGAGCTGACCAAGCAAGCAAGACCAAGAAATTGACCAGAAAGAGAAGACAAAACTCCAAGTTGTTCAGTCCGTAAACCAAATCGGAGATTGACTGAAGCAGCATTGATCTACTCCGCTAATGCATAGAAAAAGCATTTCGAAGGCTATCTAGCTGTGTTTCAGCCTCCGTTTATAGTTTACAAATCAAACAACAAGCTGACTCCCCAGTGGAGTCGCCAAATTGTTGAGGAGGTAAATCCCCTCTGCGGACAGAGGCGATCCCTACTAGCCCAGAACGGGTCTAGCAACAATCATCAAATGCTACAGCGCAAGTTCCTAATTGCGAATAAATAGACCAACGATGGAGGCCTACCTGGAGTCCAGTGCTATGATTCGTAGAAGAGACAGCGTTCCCGTTCCTCAGCCTCGGCAGATCACGATCCCCACGATCTCTGTGAATGGACACCTGCACATGCAAGAAACAACACAAATACAAGCATAAAATCCAGAATACACAACTATATATCAGTCAGAAAGGATATAACTCATCATTATCATAAGTGAAAAACAGAGTGGAACCATAACCAGTAGTCATTCATTAATAAACAATCGAAAGAGAGTACAACCAATGTTCTGACGCTGAGGTCTCCTTCGGAGGGGTCTCCAGTAGAACACGTCTCGCAAAGCCTGCCAAGGATGGGACAGGCCTCTCTTAGAGTCTCTCGACGATAGTCTCCTTGCTTGAGTTTGGCCTTAAGGGAAGAATGAGGGCTCTTGCAGCATAAGGCTCTTTGGAGTTTGAGAACTTGGAGATTCAAGACTTGGGCACTTCAAGACTAGCTTGCAATGGAAATGGGCAAGCTTTTATAGATGGAGGAAGGGGAGTTGGGATCCCTATAATGGTGGGATTGGCCCTATATTCAAGGAAGATTCCATGAGAGGTGGCAAACTACTTCCCTTACATGGAATTTCCGGAGCCAAACCTCCCAACTCAAGATAGATAGTAGTTTCTGAGTCTGTTGAAACGAAACTTCCGCCATTTTATTTTGAACAACACTCCTTAAATTTGTTGGCGCGACTGTGACTCTGGGAAAGAGCGCCAGTTGGTGCGGCCTCTTTGTAGTATTTTCCCCATTGGCGCGAGTGATGAATTGGCTACCCGCCCCAATGAAAAAAGGGGTGTTTTTATGGTTTTTTGCAAGGAGATGTCTTCAGGGCAATTGAAGCTCATGTTTAGAGGAATGCAATGATAGTGGTTTCAAGGCATGACATTGCTCACAGGTCATAGAATGGGCCCTCCAATGTGCGGGATGGGGAATGGTAGGGACGGTGACAAATTACTGTGTAACACATTCCTAGCTCAACCCGTCAATGGGCTCTACCAAAAACAATTCCACCCATGAGGCAGAAAGCATCCATATCATAGTTTAGGTATGCCCTCTCTTATTTCCTTAAAATTGAATTTATTTAAAATATATCTGTATGAAAAATATGATTTTACTTGTGGTATTGGATACTGGTATTGCAAACACGCCGAATCACCATATGTACGAGACAACAAGAGTATAAGAGAAGGTATCATTCTACTCTCAACATGATAGGATTTCCTAAAAATATTTTCATATCCTGACATCATTTCTTCAAAATAATAAAACCATAGGTTTCATTAACCCGACCATGTTTATCATCACCCCATCTTGTACATGATAAACACCCTTGCAGGTTGGTAGAGCCACACTTTCCATGGAATCCATCACTCATATATACCATAGGCCAAAATTTGGAGCCATGGCCACAAACTCCGACCCAGGAACCACTTCATTTTCATGCATCCATCATCAAGCATCAAGTTAATTTTTACTCATTTCATGTCAAAACACCTTTCCAGGGACACCATCCTCTACAAGCGCATCAATGAAAATGCATCACCATGTTTCACATTTGGCCTATCACACCCTCCTAAGCATATCCCATCTGCGACATTTCATCCGCCTCATCACGCTCACACCGAGACCAACAAATTGGGCCCCTACCCTTACCGAAACATGCTCCTCACATCATCGTGCATGATTATTCATGTTAATGGGGCACCTGTCTCCGTTCTTGTATATCGAAACCACTTTCATATTCTTTTGGAAAGTGTACAAATATTTTTTAGGAAAAGAATCCCATCGATCCATTTACATTTCTTACCTGGAAGCAGTCCCTAAATCACCCTTGGTTGAAGCTATGCATTCTTTACCACACCCAACCATGTCAAACATAAAAAACATACACTGACTCTGGATGTGCTACCAACCCAAGGGATTCCCCAATCAAAAATTTTTATGACTTCCACCACTCACATTTACAACTATGACCTTGATCCACTTAACCATCATCATCAATTAGAGCCATTTCTCATCAGGTATAGTTAACCTATAACATAGCACCCTGCTACATCATAAACCCTGGTCCCTTTCATCAGTACTTGTTTCGATTAATTAATGCTTCCTTCTTGTCGACTTCAATAACCACTTTCTAGGAAGGAGGTAGTACCTTGGATGAGTCCTCACCAAAAAAGGGTCTTCCTTTGATGGCACAATGGGAATTAACATTTCCCATTCTTGTCATCGATCCTCTTCACATTCGACATCAAAATATTTTTTCATGTCAAATATGGTATCGTACTTCATAACTGTTGCACTCTGTCATAATTCTTCAAAGACCCATATATCAGTAGGAATATTTTTTAGCAATAATTACATGAGAAGGTCCCTAACATTCAAAGACCCATGCATACATTGAGCACTTTGTCTAAACGTGCCATACATGTGGCACCACATTCAACCTTTTTCACTCAAAGAAAAAAGTTGCCTAGGTTTTCAACAATCGTCATCATCAAACAATAGCAGGCCGCCTAGCACAAATATGACACAAAAGAACCAACATATGTCACATTAGCTTAAGTAGTCACACATCATGAGCATGGGACATGTCTGCCTCGTAGAAATATATTTTCATGTTATCTCTTATAGGTTTGCTACAGAGCTTGGTGTATTTTTTACTTAAGAAAAGAGGTCTCCCAAATTAGTTCCAAAGCAAGTTACTCTCTCTCTCTCTCTCTCTCTCTCTCAAAAGGATCACACAGAAAATAAAACATAATTTATTTCGGCTATACTGTTCTTCCTAGACATCATGCATTAGGGGGAAATTGTTAACACCAGAAAAGTTTACAAGAAAAAGACATTAAAAATTTCAATAAGAAGGTATAGACAAAGATTTTCAAAGAATAAATACATTAGAGCAGACCAAAATTTCAATTTTTCCTAAGGTTTAGGATAAATTTATTGGAAAATGCAGTAGCAATAAAGTAATTTTGCACAGAGCATGACTATGGCTTCGATAGTCGTGCAGTCCTGAAGATGGGGAAATGTCACCATCTAGGACCACTTTTCACATTTGGTTAGGATGATTCTCCACCCAATACTTTCAAGGACATCCTAATTTGAGCCACCTTAAGAATTAAATGCATCCCACAAAGGAATCTCTCCTCCACTCTGGAGTCACTATCAATCTTGGGCCAAGAGAGGGAGGAGAAATAAAAAAAATGTCTATATAAACTGACGTTGGAAGAAGAAATAGAGACATATTGTTATGTTGACAAAATTTCTTCGTAGAAAACCATCTTGCTTAGTCCAACAACTGAGGGATTGGAAGGACTCATATGTTGGCCACACAACATCTCAATCCAAGAGAGAGAGGTTCACGATTTGAGCTTGATCTACCATCCTTTGAGAGAGGGAAGAGACGCTTGTAGGAACTCGAGGGACCATAGCTCAAAGGACCCTCATCAAGTGTTTAACATTGTATATTTTTTCACCACTACCACCTAATAAAGGGAGAACTTTCCGCTTGTATTATTAGGTTGCTTGCTCGTATAAATTTTGTATTTTTCATCTTGTGTTTTGTTTTGTTCTTAGTATTGTATGCTTAGTTTTCCCTGAAAATTAGTTTACATTGTGTTGAATCTATTCCACTAACATAATACAATCATTTTTCTCTGTGACCTTGTGCATGTAGCATCCAACTTGCTAAAGAAAGTGTATTTCGTATACCCTTGCACCAAGTACACTACCACAAATAGGTTCCAAGGAGGATGGTTAATTTTCTGTGTCAAAATTGTTAAAAAATGAAACAAGTCACTATGAATATGGTTCTTTTACTATGTCAACCTCGTTAAAAATGAAACAAGCCCCTGTGAGCATATTCCTTTTCTTGTATCTAGCTCGTTAAAAATGAAACAAATCCTCCACTAATTGAGTCGAGCCTTAAATGAAACTTCATTTAATCCACCTCTTAGTAACCAATAGTATACTTAGGTGAATGAAATGAAGTTGGGGGGAATGTGCCTAGAATTAGGTCATTATGCTAGGGGCATGAAAAAAATCTCAAGCATAGTTTTCCTCTGTTTCAAGCTTGTGTAAAAATGTGTTTATCCAATTTAATTTCCTAAATTGTTCAACATAAATTATCAACCGAGGTTTATAATCTGATGAAGTGTGGTGCACTATATGTGCTTAGTTAACCTTCTTCTTAATTTTTTGTGGGTGAAAATGTGAAGTTGCGTTACACTTTTTGCCCTTTTTTGAGAAAAAACTTTCATTTTTTTCGATTCTTCAACTTTCTGCAAGCTAAAACAATTTCTCTATTTAGAATTTCATTTTGTGATAGAAATAAAAGTTGTCAGAATTTTTTTTAGCTTTCTATTACTTATTTTTTGGAATTTTTTTATACACATTTGATATGTCAACTTAGCGTTTCTTTGAGTGTGTGTTTTTTAACAATCAACGGATTCATAAGAAGTCATGTTAATACGCAATGTTGTATTCTTTGAAAATTTGTCTTTTTGAGAAACAAAATGTGTTACAACAATCTAGACAGAGTCTACTTTGGTTTCATCATATTTACAAAGCTAATGGATGCATATCATAATTACTAGAATTTTTTGAACAGGTCGAGTATGAAAAATTGCATATTATGAATATGTTTCACGATGCAAGAAATTTCTTAACATATAAGTTATAAAATAAAAATCTAAAAGCTACCCATTAGAGACGACGGACCAATGTAATGTACCATAATTTTTTCAAATTTTTTTACAATTTATTTTGGAAGATATAGAATTTTGGTTTCACTGAATCACAATGACCTTCATAAATTTTTTGCATCCGTTTTCTTACAAAATTAATTAAAATTAGAAAATATTGATGAAATTCAATAAAAGTTGTATTTCTTGAAAGTATATTCAATTCTGAAAATGCTTGTCTTGGTTCCAATAGTTAATTCAGAATGTTTCATTGAGTTTAATCAGTCCAAAGTTGTATAAACGTATCTAGGGATTGGCTTTGCATAACCGGTGATGCCTTAGTTCGTCCGAACTCTTAAAAAAAGTTTGGCCAAGCTGTTTTTTGCCCCAATGGCCCCTTAAGTCAAACGAAAAGGTAGTTCGGCTGAAATATTTCTAAAAATTTCAGCCAAAATTTTACCTAAATTTTCGTCGGCTGGAAAGTACCGCCGAGGCCATCCAAAAAAAAATTTCACGGCAATATAAATTGCCGTGAAATCATTCATTATTTTCACTTATTTTCGCACGTTTGGTCTGCTTTTACAAAAGTCTTGATCTTATTTTGCAAAGAATTGTTTTGGGTTTAAGGAATTTTCTTGGAGGTACATTCAAAAGACTTTTCTTTGAGACACATTATTTTCGTATATTTGATCTGATTTTGCAAGGAATTATTCTGGGTTTAAAGAATTTTCTTCGAGGTACATTCAAAAAGGTATGGATTTGGGCTTAATTTTGAAAGGACATTTTTTGGAAGTATTTTTTAAAGTGTTATTTTTTGAAGTATTTTTTAAAGTGGCGTTTTTAATGAAGTTGGAATTAATTTTCAATGGACATTTTTTGGAGGCATTTTTTGAAGTGACATTTTTTTAGAGTACTTGTTTTGGGTTGAAGTAAATATTTTATAATGATTTTTTAAAATGAGTTTTTGTCTAACTTTTTAAAGGAATTTTTTTTGTAGGACTTGGAAGGAAATATTTGGAGCTTCGTTTCATTTTTATAAGACATTTTTTTCTCAAATTTTTTAAAGTAAGTGTTTTGAATTGGAGTATGTATTTTTTGCAAAATTTTTAAAATGAGTTTTTTTTTTTTTAAATTAAATCTTTTGTGATGTTTTTTTTAATTTATTTTTTGCCTAAATTTTTGAAGGAAATTTTTTGAACTTCATACTCTATTATCATGGTAAATCGAAGGAATTATACGAGAAAATATGATCGAAAAAGAGATCATGAAAAATGTAGAGAAGAGACGAGACAATCTCGCAAAAGAAAGATAGAAGCACTCTCAAATATTGAAGGGGAAAATCAACCTCAAGTAAAAGTTGAAACAGGTATGTAAATGTAAATATTATGATTTTGATATATTTAAAATTTTCCTAGTGTAAAATGTGAAGCTTAATTCTTATTTAATGAACTAATTTGAAAAACATTTTGCAATGTAAACAGAGAGAGATATTCCTCAAAACATTGATGATGAGATACAAAATTTTGAAAGAGAAAGTGAAAGAGATATTGAACCAATGATTGAAGATGGTGAAAATGTTGAAAGAAATTGAAGTGAGGAAATTGAATCACAAGGTATATATATATATATATATATATATATATATATGTTGAACACATGCACGTATTATTCAAATTATACATATATTTATTAATTTACTTATTTATTGAATATGTAAACTTATTATGTACTATTCATTCAAATATGTATAGATGTAATCAATGTCGATGATGAGATGTTAGAAAAGGTTGACACTCACACATATGGTGATAAAAAAGCTGACCATTATATACGATATCGTGTTAACCACATTTCTGATAAGTATTTCATAAAGGAAAAGGTGATAGTTCAAGCCGAAATGTTGAAAGGTCTCCTATAATTAAGGAAATTAAAAGAAGCTATGACTTTATTGGGTATTCAAAAATAAACCAAAGATAAAAAAAATGAAGTAAAATGTGATATAAAATATAAATAGTGCTATACATTCAATTAGAATATCTAGACAGAAAAATGTTTCAGTTATACGTAGAGAAATACATATGGAAGTGGTTTCATCAAGTACTAAAGAGAATCGCTTGGTAAAATCTATGGCATGAGCATTAGGAACCTCGCAAAAATATTTTCACAAACATCAGAAATTTCTGTTGCAAATAGATGTAAATGATGAACTCGCTTGTTGGAGAGCTATTTGTAGGCAAACATACAAATATAGACTTGGAGAAAATGTTAAAAAAATAATATATAAATATTGGAAGAACAATTCGCGTGTTTTTCCACTACAAGGCATGTGATGCAAAGAATAATAGCACAAAATTAGTAAGAAGAACATGAAAAACATTTCTTGGAAACCACTGAGATAGAGTTGTTCAACAAGTTCAAAGAAGAGAATCGTGAAATTCATGTTTCAATCAGTGCTTTTGTTTAACAAAAACCATGGTATGTAAAACCTATCACCGTATGCGACAGTTGTTGTTGCCATTATCATGTGGAATTTGAGTTATATTATGACACATTCCTTGATTTTGGTAGAAAATTTTGGAAGGATTCACCTCCTCCGTCTCTTATCCGTGATTTCATATCTCAAATTCTATGTGAAAGAGAAAGCGATGAACTATTTTACGAAAAAAAATGTGTTGGTGGTAAAAAATGTGATCATTGTGGAAATTTGACTAAATTTCAAAACAAATATCATATTGATATAAATGATCAATCATTGTCCAACATGAAAGCGAAATGTAAGAGATATGAATATATCCATACATTGATTCAAGGTGAAAATAGTGTTAAAAGAATTGAATTATGAGAAGAAAAAATTTTGTGATAGAATTTTTGAGAAAATTTGATGCAGAAATTTACAAATACAACAAGTGTTCCCATAGATCTCAATGGCAAGACTTGCAATTCAAAAAATCCCTTGAATTTTTTCCACGAATGACCATTTTGTCAGTAATTGATTTTGCAGAAAACTCCACATTTGTTCCACAAAAAGAAATTCAGAGTGAATACTATAATTCTGACCAAGTCTCCATGCTCATCCATATTATATATAGACATGCAGAACAAAATGTCGATCATGTAGAAAACACTAGTGAAAATCGACATATTATTAAAGAATATCACTTTTATATCAGTGACGATCGTACACATGATACATATTTTGTACAACATTATTTTGGAAAAATTTATGATTCCTTGAAAAATCGTGGAATAACATCCAATGAACATTGGATATGGTCAAATGGATGTGCAGGTCAAATCAAATCTGCACAATCATTCTTTTGGTTGTGTTGTCTTCATAAGAAAACCTACATTAAACATTGTTGGAATTTCTTTGAGACTGGCCATGGAAAAGGAGAACATGACGGTGCAGGGGCATGCATAAAACGAACACTTAAAAGATATGAAATTAACCCCTCTGCAGTTCGACTTGTCGACGTGAAAGAATTTGTTCAATGGTGCATCGTTGCTCTGAGCCATGAGACTAACTGATCAAGGGAAGTGCGAAGGTACATTCAATTTAATTTTTATTGGATATCTAATTTTAAACAGTGTATATTTATCACAATGATTATCTTTGATTGTATTTTGATATCATATTTACATTATTCTTCAAATTTTCCATATAAAGATTTTTTTTCATATTGGGATTGAAGACATAGATAGATCAATTGGAAATGATGTTGAAACAATAAAAGGGACCCAAAAATTGCATTCAATTAAAACAAAGTCATCTAGAAATGTGTTTGCATTGGATAAAAGAAAATATTCTTGTTTTTTCATGTTTGCATAGACAACACAAAATCCAATGATGTTTGTGAAAGAAAAATGTTTGTAAAATATTGGAAACATACAGAGCTAAATACAAAGGGAAAAATGTCCATTGCAATGTTTGAAGAAATGCAATCAGAGGAGACTACAATATCGTCCGATGGTGATCAAGTTTTTGATCTTGTTAGAGAAGGTAACATTTGAATTGATTTCTAATGATAAAGATCTATAAATAAATTTAAATATGTATAATTTTGTTAAGTTCGTTTTATTGTGCAGGAGATGTTTTTGCCGTAATTTCACCTACTGACAATGATGAAAATGTGAAGTATTATTTGATGCGTTGCATTGAACGAAAAATGAAATTATTAGAAGACTATAATTATCACGGATTTCCATATGAAAGAGGACCTATTACACTGTAAGGTTATTTTTTCAGATAAACTAATCAAAATGGGCATTTTGTTTACTTTGAAGACTATGAAACTGATCTCGTAAGTTGTCAATATAGTCAGTTGGTGTGTGATTCATAAAGTTGATAGAGGTTCAATCAAAGAAAAAAAAGAAAATTAAGAAATGGAAAATGTCAAAATCCGTTCATGAACGGATTATTGAAGATGGCATTCCATTGGAAATTTTTTGATTGAACTACCAAACAATTTATTCTCTTTCGATTATATGTTTTAGAACTTCTAGTACTCAATTAAAAATTGAGCTGCCCTGTTATGTTATCTATGCAAGTGTTTGCAGATGTACAAATTGTTTTGGTACATTCACACTCTAGTATCAACTAAAAGTAGCTTTCCTATACATGCATTGATGAAAAAATGTTAGTAGATGCAGATGAAAATGCATCAATATTATGTTCTAGAATGAAATTAACGAGTTTCTATGTGCATTGATGAAAAATGTTTGAATATATGATGCACGATTTTTCTTATGGGATTTTATGGTAAAAAGTATCCACAATGTAAATAGACCATCATTTATAATTTTGTCTGAAGATAGAACGAGAGACTCAAGCACTTCTCCGAGGTTTTGGTGGTTTGACCACAATATGATTGAAAATCTAGTACAAAATTTGTATGTCCAATGGTCGGATATGTTCTATATTGCATTGATGAAAAATGTTGTCACGTACCAAAATTTAGCCATGTGCTTTACGTGAATATATATGTTCTAGAATGCAATTAATTGAATGTCATCAATTTACCAATTTATAAATCAACAAGGCTACCTAGGTGAGTTCATTAATGACATGACATTTCGGCAAACATATATCTATATCTTATATTTCCAATCAAAATTAAAGCGATTTATATGACCATATAGCCCATGAACTACTTTTTAGAGTTCAATGAAGGTATCATCGTGGGAAAATGTTTTGAACACTTGATGTACTTGAAATTAATCTTAAGATTTTTTCGATCTCTACATGCTACATATTATTGTTTGAGTGGAAAAAAATTCCAATGAAAATAACATAGCTTTTCAATCCAACTAACCATATCCAATTGAGCTCTATTTGAAAAAAAAGTAAAAAATCCCAAAAATCCAACAAAATAACATCCTTAGTTGTTATTTTTATTGGAATAACTAAATAATATTAAGGATTCTCTTCATTGAAATTGTTTTTCGATGGAAAATCCTTAAAATATGATTTAGCTATTTCAACAAAAATGAATGTTATTTTGTATGTTTTGTGGCATGTTAAATTTTCTTTACTCTTTTTTCAATTAGATCTCAATTGATATGGTTAGTTGCATTAAAAAGCTATGTTCTTCCCATTGGCAACCCAGTATGTAGAGATCAAAAGCAATCTTAAGATACCAAATGTACTTCAACCATCCAAAACTTGACTTTTAATTTTTTTATTATTATATCACAACATTACTTCACATGCCATGCCAATTGTATTTCAAATATACAATAAAAACATTTAACAATATATCACATGCAAAAAGATTGAAATCATCCAAAATCATTTTAAAACCTTTGGTTACATATATCACATTACTACCTTTCATGCCAATTATAGTTCAATATCCAATAAAAACATTTAACATTATATCACATGCCAATGCTTTAATTTTAACAAAAAAATTATAGATCCTGACATTACTTCCACATACTTCAACCATACAAAACTTCAACCATTCACATGGGACATCTAGCCAAATATAGATTGAGTTTTATTGAAACTTTTTTTTGATTATATCATAACATTACTTCACATGCCATGCCAATTGTAGTTCAACTATCCAATAAAAACATTAAACATTTAAAATTATATCACATGCCATCGTGCTAAATGATTATCCTCCATATTGACACCATCCAAAACTTGAGTTTAAAAAACTTTTGATTATATCACATCATTACTTCACATGCCATGGCAATTATAGTTCAACTATCCAATAAAAACATTTAGCATTATATCACATGCCAAATTTAGATTGAAACCATCCAAAACTTAACCTTTAATTTAAAAAAATTATAGATCACAACATTACTTCACATGCCACATGTACTTCAACCATCCAAAACTTGGTTTTAATTTTTTTGACTATATCACAACATTACTTCGACATGCCATCCAATTGTAGTTCAAATATCCAATAAAAACATTAAACATTTAATGTTATATCACATGTCAAATGTATATTGAAACCATCCAAAACTTGAGTTTTAAAAATTTTTTCATTATATCACAACATTACTTCACATGCCATGCCAATTATAGTTCAACTATCCAATAAAAACATTTAACATTATTTCACATGCCAAATCTAGGATTTCAAACCATCCAAAACTTAACCTTTAATTTAACAAAAAATTATATATCACAACATTAATTCACATGTAAATGTAATTCAACCATCCAAAACTTAATTTTAAAAACAAAACAAATTATAACACATTATTACATAACATGCCGAATATAGTTCAAATGAAAACATTAATTTATAGATGACAACATTACTAGTAGTTCAATTATCCAAAACTTAAAAGTTTTACAAACCAAACAAATTATATAACAACATTACTTCACATTCACATGCCAAAAGTACTAAAACCATCCAAACTTAACTTTTTAAACAAAACAAATTATATTAACACGTAATAAAATATGTCCAAAAATTGTAGATCTCACAAGTATCAAAAGCTATATTAAATATATATATATATATATATATATATATATATATATATATATATAATCATCTAGATAATATATATAAAACTAAATTTATGACTATAAATCTCAATCGAATCTACAAATCATGTCCATAAAATACAAATGAATGTAGTGTCTTTCCTAGCAGAGTCTCAATCCACGCGCTATCTTGCGAAGCATGGGGAACTTGTACACAATGCACGTACAAACATTAAAATTTGATGTTTTAAAAATGAGTGAGAATTTATAGAACTTCATGTAGAAAACAAAATTAAAAAAAAAATCATGCAATACCTCATGAGGTTCCCTCTCCATTTGTTTGCCTGCTATAACTTCCCCCATGGGAACATCTTCAACAGTAAACTATACAATATACATGTACAGTTATATATATATATATATATATTCAGATGAAAATGCACATGTATGTATAAACTTTATTTCAATAATATTAAAAAAAATGTTAGACAACTTGTTCAAATGGTTGAAATGGTGTGGATGTTCTTATCTCCATCACTAGAGTCCGTGGATTAAAGAAATCTTCTATAGAAACCTAAAATTCAAAATTTTAAAAGTATAAAATAACTCAAGATCAAGATCTTAGTTTATAATAAAACTTTTAAACTTAAATTTATAAATTATAACTTTTAAAAAAACATATATATTTAAAAGTGAAAAATTGAATACTTCTCCAAGTGAATTTGGGACATCTCCTAAAAGAGGATCCAAAAGAAAATATCCAAAAACCTAAAATTCAAAAAATTTAAAATAACTCAAGATATAGATATATATCTCAATTTTAATGGAACTTTTTGAGGTGGAATATATATAACTTAAACGTAAATTTTAAAAGTGAAAAATTGTCCATACTTGTTGTGGATCTGGCACATATCATAAGGAAGTAGAAGGTACATCTCCAAAGGAATAAGAAGGTACCGCCATCCCAAAAACATCGGACGGAATCCGAATCTGTTAAAACATTTTATTACTATATATGTACATGTACATGTGTGCACAATTATTTATTTTAAAAATATCACTTAAAAAACACTAATATTTGTCAACATATCTTGATGGTGAGAGCCATCTTCATTGTTTGAACTTGAGGCCCCGAACGCGATATTAACATTTTCATCATTCATCATGCGTGACAACTGCAAATGGTGTTTTTAACATATAATGATACATTTTTCTTAGATTAATGTACATAAAAATAGATGTATACATATACATACACATGTATTTATTAAAAATTTTACATATATGTGTTAAAATAATTGAACCCTAACCATTAACACATACCGTTCCTGTGCCCTCTTCCTCATGAAGAATTAGGTTTTCCCAACCATTGCGACAATTCTTTGCATATATTCTGAGATCTTCAACACTCATGTTATCAATCTCTTCATCTGTATAATACAAAAAATTGGTGCATGCATTCTCACGTGCTCTTTCTTGATTTAGACAAACATCGACTCCACCCAATCCACTATGAACATTGTTGATGATGGCATCCCTTGCTTCTCGACTTATTTGGGAAGTCGCATCCATCACTGACCGCAAATTTTTGACCCGAAAAGGTCGACTCACTAATAGTGGCTCAGGGCGAGGCAACTCCACATCTCTCCTAGTACCCCTACAGTCACACAATCAACCTTTCCTGGGACCAAAAAATTCTGACGGAAGGTCATCGTAATTGGGTTTCATTTCCAAAAAAAATTCTATGTAAAACAATTTTGAGAAATAAATAGGAACCTCGTCCTTCCATGGGAGTCTTCCATAGGCCGCGAGGTGCCTATCATACAAATAGTGAGCTATATTGGGGTGCTTGAAATATTGCACCTTCAGCATCTTTCTTTCTGGCCCTTCTTTGAAATTAAACATTGACTTCGCCATTTCTTTTGTAACTCTTTGTTTTGCATCATCCCATTTATCGGGACCGATTACTGTTTTCTTTTTCTTTCCCATGACTTCTACAAATGTATCAATCATTGGCCCAAGATTTCTGTACACATTTACTGGTTCTCCCAATGAATGTGTAACTATTTCGAGGCTTTATCGACTCTCAATAGGTAGAGTCAAGACCACGAGATCTCTTTACAATTTTGCATGAATTTGTTGACACCTTTCTAAGGTGCATTGCGCCATGTTTCTTTCCCATGGTATATCAAAAATGTTGGCCAGATAAGTTGTGGTGGGTGGAAAACCTTCTTCTTGAATGTAGCATTCTACCCTGTGACTATTTTGATCAACATTTGGAGCTTTTTCAGCCTCTACATAAATATATATATAATTTCGTATATTAGAAAAAACACATGTAAACAAATTTCTACAAATTGAATGAAAAAATTAGAAATTGATGGCAACCTCGATGTGGTTGGCTAGCATCTTCCCCACCCTAAAACCGTTTAGAACGAGAATGACCCTACTGAGAACCAGCACCACCAGTCGTTGATTGGCCTCCAGGGGAATAAATATCACCACCTTCACGCAACCTTCTACCACTTGTTGATGGCCCTCTAAGGGGATTTGAACCACCACCAACCTGTCGAGAGAAGAGAGAAGATTCATAAACAAATATGAATTTATAATCAATTGAAAAATACATGCATACATATAAATACACAAATACATATTCATTGATTAAATTATGTTCAAACCTGTTGGAATGGGGTCTCCTAACAAGCTGCGAAATTGGTCCATTTTGAATAGTTTTGATTATATTTAGTCTAGCGTAGGGGTTTTGGGGTGGGTCAAAGCCTCGAACGCATTGTAATGGGTAAAAGGGTAAACCAGGGGTCCGAAAACCACGATTTTTGGACCATAAAAAAGTATAGGCTAGATTGTTATAAATAGAGAAGCATTTTGTATTGTAAAGGACAAGAAAAGATGAGAAATTGATGTATTTTTGGTTTAAGCTATCTGTTTGGGTTTTTGGGGAAAGGACTCCTACTGGCTGTGTGTGCAGAGATCCAAGTCTAGCTATGTGTAGACCTTGCTGCTGTGTGTGTAGGTTGGGAAGGGAATTGTAAGGAAGAATTGATGAATGAATGAATATGAAATATTGTTAGAGAACTGAATCTGTGAGTACTTTTGTGCGAACTATTGATAAATGTTGTCTTATGCATTTTCTATCTTTAAGCTATGAATATCTATGCAACTGCATTCTTGGATCTAGATCTATTCTATTATGTTTATGTAATGCTGTGTTGATGTTATAAAAAGCATATAACTATAGATATAGTGCACGTGGATGCGAATAGAGACTTAATTAACCTTTCACAGAACAAGGTAATCTGGGAATTACAGGATCTAGCGCAGCTCGGCTTGCCTTACCCATCCTTTCTCAGGGTGCGGAAACCTGGTTCCAACACCCACCCATACTACTTTGGGTGAGACTTTGACCTGCGCAAGCAGGTCACTACTGAAAGGGCCAGTAGTATAGGGGTTTGTTGGCAAACCTTGCACACCAAGCCTAGGTCAGGACCCCTCAAGCCAACAAATGGTTCTGTTGCCAGGACCGGAAGAAGTCTAAGAGAAGTATTGGGTAATGACAAGAGAATACTAGAAGCTGGAAAGAATTGACATTGAAGACTCGTTTGAAAGACAGATTTAGGAGTTTGCAGTAAAAGAAAATCATAGTGAGAAGTTCACAGCAGAAAGGTGGAAAAATAAGTATATCCTTACAAAAATATACGAAATATTCTTTGCGACATTTTGGATTGAGCTCCAGGAGTGGCTGGCTAGACTTGTAGAATTCCAGAAGTGCTGTAAGGATGAACGATTCACACAGTGGACCCCAAATCTGATCTAGTGGCTGGAAAATACTGATAACACTATCACGCTCATGGTAGATCACTGGGTGGATAGTGTGCTAGGAGGATTTGTGACGAAATTTTCCATTGATAAGTTTGTTTCATACTCTGAGGTTGAATGAAGATTCTTTAAGGGGTTCCAGGGAAAATTTCTGAGGAAGTTACTGTTGCTGATTAAAATATTACTATGCGAAAAGATCATTCTGTGTAGTCATACTAACTGAATGACCTCGGATCTAGATGGGAGCGCGATGCAGAGTGGTAAATACTATCAAACCAACCTTGACAGAGAGAGATCCACCTATAATCTATTGCAAGAACCAGCTGCGCAAGATCCCCCAGCTACACTGCCACCTAGGCCGCACAAAGGTAAGAATTTACCCATACAACCACCCCCCCTAGATAGTGATATGGTTGCACACCTGAAGCTAACTACCTTCAAGGGGGTAGGAGATGAGGATATGGACCAGTTTTGGTTCATGGCAGACTCCGTCTGGACTATGCAGAATGTGGCGAGTGACACGATAAAAAGGGCGTAGCTATCGCTAGCATTCGAAAATAGGTCCATGGATTGGTATATGTGATACATTGCCTAGAACAGAAGCGCATCCATTCAAGATATCAAATACGCTCAGAAGAAACAATTCCGAGAGCCGAAATCTTATTCCCAGCTGGTTGCGGAATTAAAGGACTTCAAACAAGGTGTGTCTAAGTCAGTATGGGAGGCCAATCAGCAGTTGAAGAAGGCAATCAGGGAAGGAGGGTTCGAGTATGATGATAGACATCATACGGAATGGTTTATCACCATGTTGTTACCTCACTTGCACACGTCAATGAATCATCAGACCTTTGAATCACAGGAGAAAGCTATGGAAGTCGCTATGAAACTAGAAGCTGCGCCCTGGGAGGATACATCAGCAGTGGTACAACAAATCCGGGAATAACTTGGGGCTATGCATATGGAGATACAGAACATGCGAAAGGAGCAAGGGAAGGACAGTTGCGTAGATCTCTGGTGCATATGATGCCGGGTGTCTAGAAATACGAAGGATCAGTGCCCCCTGCTGACGATTACATGCAAGTAGGAGGACCTAGTCCGGTATGCATAGGGGAAAGTATGGAGCCCATCCTGTTATGACCAGGTTCAAGTGGATCTGCACTATGGTGTGACGATTTTCAGGTAGCAGGACTACATGACATGAACGATTTCCCTCGGCTAGGTGCATATGTCCTAGAACTAAAGCAACTATGGTATCGATTCTGCTAATCAGTGGGACATGATGATCATAACTATTGCACTTATGACTTACTGATTGATCGTGGGAACTTATATAGGGTACAATCGGACCCTGTGTCACCGAGACTTTCTGCGCACTTTGGAGGATCACCGACCAGAGGCAGAAGAGGTCGGGGGGGGATGCATAGGACGAGGACATGGACAGCTAATCTATTATAACTGTGGAGAAATAGGGCACTTTTCCAGAGAATGCGCAAATCCCACTAGGGAATCACGCAAATATTGTAGGCAGCTGGACCATGTGGTGGAGGATTGCCCAATTTTAATAGCCAAGATGCAGGAAAAGCAACCCACCCCTATGCATAACGTACAAAGAGTTAAAACCGAGCTAAGGAAGGCAGATCCAACTATAAAATTCATGACACGTAGTGGGCTGGTCAACCAAGGAAAAAAAGAGGAGCTTGCCTCTCGGGAAGGAGTGTACTTCAAAGAACAAGCACCACTGGCAGCCCCCGCGCAACTGCTGATGCAACCTTAGATAGAGGAAGGAGTTGAGCCCTTTTTAAAGGCATGTTTGAAGCTGCTAAAAAACTCGCAGGCTGTATTAAATCTCCAAGCACTACTAAATACCTACGCAGCTCAGCCCAATTTGATCCCTGGGAGAAAGGATGTACACAAACTATATAGCTATAAGAAACGCACTGGAAGAGAGATGCGATTGACTGCGCAGATTGGTGACTACGAGATGGATCAGGTTATCTTAGATCTTGGGTCAGATGTGAATGTATTACCAAAGCATACATGGCAGTGAATGGGAGAGCCTAAATTGGAATGGTCCACCATCCAATTGCGAATGGAAAATGAACAAAGATCATCCCTCTAGGTAGGTTACCAAAAGTCATGGTTTACATCGCAGGGGTAAGGGTCCTAGCTGACTTTGAAGTAATATAAATTGTGGAAGATGTGGATCCCTACTCTGCGCTCCTCGGTATGAATTTGGCAATAGACATGGGGGGTTTCATCAATCTTAAGAAGCACAACATGGTGTTTGAAAACAAAGGTACGCGCATCATAGTACAACTAGATTCAACAGAAGGTGTGCGATATACAGAGCCAGCCTATGAGGAGGAGGAAATAGATCACATTTATAAATTGACTACATGGGATGAAGATTGGGTTAACCCCACAGATGAAGGAGTGCTCCGTTGGGAAAAGAACAATGAATGTTTTTCTAACTTTGATGAGGAGCTGGGAAAAGGATGTCTTCGGACCACCAGGAATTTTAGTTTCATCTCTACCAAGGAAAGAGACCTGCCCTACCATGAGGAAGAGTGTGATAGTAAGAAGACTGTTAAACCTAAAACTCCCATGGAACACAGGCTAGGAGCACTGCCACTAACACTGCGTGGAGTAACTACACAAGGGCTAGTATCATTCACTCAGGAGAAGTATTGGAGTAGGGTGATCCTGCGCTTAGGGACCCCAGTTGCCAGATGGGCTCTAAGGTCAGTTGACCTACGAAGATACTTGCTGACATACAACACTCAAGGGTGCGATCGAACCCTGCCCAAACATGCTCACCTGGGTACCGCTGACCTAGGCGTGTGTTCGATTACGGACCTACATAGACCCACGTGCAATTTGGATACTTTGCGAATGCCTCAAGTAACAGATGGCATGACAGCACATGACGGAACCCTATCATACAGGGACGTCCCGACCAAGGGCGAAGTACATGGCTCGAGAATATTGGTGGCTAACTTGCAAATTTGGTACCTGAACCATGTCATGGAACACCTAGCCTTGGATTTAATTTCGGGTACATGAACGGCACGCAGCCGTCACCCGCAATCTGACATTCTATGGAAACGACCTCAGGCATGAATGATGTCCCTCTGCACATCCCAATTTGATAAGAAATAAACCTTACAAGTACACAAAATAGGCGGCAGATCATCAATACAGCCATTTATGGTAAGAATGATCTGAATGATCAATGGTAATTGTCACGAACAAGCTACTCCACCATTAAATAGCTATGGATGGTGTGCAGTTGGCTGGAGGACTTCGCACCAGGCTATTTATTCACTCTACAACATTCTCCTGCTATCCGTGTATTGGTTTTCTGCACTCATTAACATTCTCTGGGATGCCCATTTTCTTGTTGCTATAATGGACCCTAACCCGCCGAATGATCTGGTCCCGGGTTGCTCAATACCCACAGGTATCCTCTTGAGAGGGCCTGGGAAAGATGAGTGCAATCAAAGGAGTGAGCACTGGCTTCCTGCAGAAAGAATTATCTGCAAGCCACGCATAGAGAGGCACTAGTACTATGCGATAGGAATAACCAACCTTTGCACTCCAAGGACAACCACGGGACCCATCCAGATGGCCTTAGACGATATAGAAAAGGAAGGTCTAATAGTACCACAGTCCCCTGCCAACAGCATCATAGTTAGGTCAAACTGGTTTTGCGCCAAGCAGGAACTCTGAGATACAGGGACATGCTGCAACTTCTCTGCAACTCCAGAGTACTGCCCAGGAGAAGCAATGTGTGTTCACTTTCTCACATTTCCCTATTTAACACTCATGATCCAACTACTAAGGACATCCAAATAGATTTAGCACAACTATCTCACACAAAGCTACAAGGACTATACACCAGAGTGTTGCAAGAGGTTCGCCACCATGACCAGGCCATGCAACAACAGTATGACATACCTCCAGAAGTATGGGCCCAGCGGATTGCATTGGTCACATACGCAACACATATTATTCAGGAGTAGCTGACACAGGGTGCACAATTGGTCGAAATAGCTACACAACTATGGACAGCAGTCCAACACCTGTCTATGCTTTAGCTTATCCAGAAGGAATTACAACAGGCGGAAGCTGCTCTGGATCAAGTCAAAACCTCCTCACCCTCCAACTTCTTCATGCAGCGTCTAGCCATCTTGGACAAGATTTAGAACCTTCACCACAACAAGCATGTCATCCGAAAATGGTTGAAACCATGGGCTGACACTGCACTCCAGCTCGCCGAAGACGCTCAATCTACTATTGCGCGCCTCCACCGGCTGTTAGAATGGGTTACCACGGCTCCAAATGGCCCTGCCTCCCTGACACTTGTCAAAATTATGCAATGAGATTCTATCCAGAGTCAGGAAGTACTCCCTCTGCTCGTCCGCACTCTAGCTACCTTGCGCACGCAAATAGAAGCCACACCACTGCAGTGACTCAAGATGAGTTACAAGATTGTGTTGGGGGACTGTTGGAATGCGGTCTCCTAACAAGCTATGAAATTGGTCTATTTTTAATATTTTTTATTAGATTTAGTCTAGCGTATGGGTTTTGGGGTGGGTCAAAGCCTCCAAAACATTGTAATGGGTAAAAGGGTAAACTAGGGGTCCGAAAACCACAGTTTGCGGACCATAGGAAAGTCTAGGCTAGATTTTTATAAATAGAGAAGCATTTTGTATTGTAAAGGATAAGAAATGACGAGCTATTGATGATATTTGTGGTTTAAGGTATCTGTTTGGGTTTTTGGGGAAAGGACTCTTGCTGGCTATGTGCGCGGAGATCCAAGTCCAGCTGTGTGCGGACCCTGCTACTGTGTGTGCAGGTTGGGAAGGGAATTGTAAGGAAGAATTGATGAATGAATGGATACGAAATATTGTTAGAGAACTAAATATGTGAGTACTTTTGTGCAAACTGTTGATAATTGTTGTATTGTGCATTTTATGTCTTTAAGGTGCGAAGATCTGTGTAACTGCGTTCTTGGATCTATATCTATTCTGTTTAGTTTATGTAATGTTGTGTTGATGTTATAAAAAGCATATAACTATAGATATAGTGAACGTGGATGCGAATAGAGACTTAATTAACCCTACGCAGAACAAGGTAATATGGGAATTACAAGATCTAGCGAAGCTCTTCTTACCTTAACCATCCTTTCTCAGAGTGTAGAAACCTAGTTCCGGCACCCACACATACTACTTCGGGTGAGACTTTGACCTGCGCAAGTAGGTCACTGTTGAAAGGGCCAGTAGTATAGGGGTTTGTTGGCACACCTTGCACACCGAACCCAGGTTAGGACCCCTTAAGCCAACAAAACCATACCACAACTAAGTGAACCATGGGCATGCTCCATGGATGGAGTAGAGACCCTTCTCTTCTTATTAGCTCCTAAAAAATAAAAAATGAAACTTATTAACAACTAATTTAACTCACAAAGTTGATAAAAAATCAATTCCATATGTACACACATGTATGGAGATTTAAGATTATATTTAAATACCATGAACAACCCTTGATCCCTGATCCCCCCCTCTCATAGAGATATGGGATTCTGTTGATCTTCATCATTCATCCTCCATGATATATATATATCTACGGTGGACATTTACAATTATTTTCTTAAATAACTAATTTAAAATAAATTCAAAATAAATTTCAGAAAATTAATGTAATTTAGTGTAAATAAATTATGTAAAACGCAACTTTCAAAGCACTAATTGATGTGTGAAACTCAATTTAAACAAAATAAAATTATAAAAAATCTAATTTCACCAAATTGCACTTTACATGGTGGGAGCACACTTGGTATAAAATTGAAAAAAACACGTTGTCATTAAAAAAGAAGTGAAACTCCATTTAAAGAAAATTTTGTTTAAGTCCCTGCATTTTAATTTTATAAAAATGTGACGTTCACCACTTGTTGCAAATGTGAAGCTCACCAAGTTATGCTTTACATGGTGTGGTGGGAGCACACTTGGTATATAATTGAAAAAACACATGGTCAATAAAAAAGACGCATTTATAAGTACACAAAACACGCATATCCAAGATATGTTACAATGTCCATCAATAAATTTTGAAGGAGAGCGTCTCAACACTAATTCATCTTTGAGAGATGAATCTTGATTTTTTTAAGAAGAGTGTCTCAAAACTAATTCATCTTTGAGAGATGAATCTTGAATTTTTGAAGAAGAGCGTCTCAAAACCAATTCATCTTTGAGAGATGAATCTTGCATTGGCATTGATCGGTATAATTCTAATTCATCTATTAATTCATCTTTGATAGATGAATCCTGAATTGGCATTGCCCCACACAATAGATCAACTGACATCTTATTCACTTTTGTACAATGCCTTATAATAAAAAAGTGAAATTGGCTAACAATATTGTTTGCTATTCCATGCAGTTCTTTTAGCCTTCCCTTCTTAACTTGGTACACGCCATTCATCTAGTTGCACACAAGTTTAGAATTGGTGAAAACTACAATTCCATTTGATCCATACTCCATCGTTTTTCCCAAGACTTCTATCAATCTAATATAATATTCCTCGTTGTTTGTTGTTCTTCCCGGTATATTCATTTTCTTTTGGACGACTTTGCTAGTCATAATATTGGAAAGCACATATGTACTCACTGCTTTCCCTGGATTGGGATAACAAGAAACTTCTATGCATAATTTCCATTTTTCAACCATATTTAATGGTTTTCTTATCCCTGAAGAAAAGAAAAACAAATTCAATAAAAATATATATTAAATTGACATTTATTGCAAATGCATGGGAGAAATGACACAAGATCATGAGATAAATGACATGTGCATGGTTTATTTTAAAGTTTGTGGGAGAAATGACACATGTACACAATTTACATTAAAGTGGTTGTGTTTTATGGATATTAAAATGAAGAACTTCTATTTAGACCTATTCCAGAGATTGACTGTAGGGGAATTTACTAGATATGTCACCTTTCATAAAAGATGAGATCCAGAGGCTACCTGGCCTTTTACAGACTTTGCCTATAGAACTTGTAGAATTTAGTTCATTACCTGTCCCAATTATACCCTATGAAGGGTGTAGAGGACCTGTGGAATCAGTAACACTATTTTACATAGACATAAGGGTGTATAAAAATGCATTTTATTTACATTGGACATTAAAATGAAGAACTTCTATTTAGGTCTATTACAGAGATTGACTGTAGGGGCATTTACTAGATATGTCACCTTTCATAAAAGAGGAGATGGAGAGGCTACCTTGCCCTTTACAGACTCTACCTATAGAACTTGTAGAAGTTAACACTACCTGTCCTAATTATACCCTATGAAGGGTGTAGAGGACCCGTGGAATCACTCACACTACTTTACGTAGACATAAGGGTGTATATGAATGCATTTGTTTTACATTGAATATTTTTCATTTTAAATTTAGAATCTATTTGAAACAATTACCTATAAGGTTAAAACCTATGTTTTGTATCAAATCACTTTTGGTTTCAATGGGAAACTTTTATGGCTTTAATATGTTTTTTCTCGAAATGTGATGCACCCCATTAAAATGGGAGATATATTGAAATGATTCCTATGGTGTAGTAAAATATAGATGCATAAATTCAATGAGCATAGATTTGAGATATAAAAGTCCAAAATGGAAGAGTTGTTTGTGAACAAATATCAATGCCACTATGGATATAGATCTGCTTCATTAAAAGGGATTTTTCTAGAAGGATGTCGGACTAAGTTGGAAAGAAGGGAAAATATCACAATTATATGTTAATGCATGTGTTTTACATTGAATATTTTTCATTTTATTAAAAATCTATTTGAAACATTAAACTATATATAAGGTTAAAACCTAGATGTTTTGTATCAAATTACTTTTGGTTTCAATGGAAAACTTTTATGGCTAATGTGTTTTTCTCGAAATGTGATACACCCCATTAAAGTGGGAGATATATCAAAATGAATCCTATGGTGTAATAAAATAGTTTCAAGTAGTTTAGAAATATCAATGCATAAATTCAATGAGCATAGTTTTGAGATATAAAAGTCCAAAATGGAATAGTTGTTTGTGAACATATATTACTGGATCACTATGCATATCACTATGGATATATTTGCTTCATTAAAAGATATTTTTCTAAAATGATGTCCATTAAGTTTGGAAGAAGGGAAAGCATCACAAAATTATATATATGCATTTGTTTTAAATTGAATATTTTTCATTTTAAATTTAGAATCTATTTGAAACAATTACCTATATAAGGTTAAAACCTATGTTTTGTATCAAATCACTTTTGGTTTCAATGGGAAACTTTTACGGCTTTAATATTTTTTTTCTCGAAATGTGATGCACCCCATTAAAATGGGAGATATATCGAAATGATTCCTATGGTGTGATAAAATATAGATGCATAAATTCAATGAGCATAGTTTTGAGATATAAAAGTCCAAAATGGAAGAGTTGTTTGTGAAAAAATATTAATACCACTATGGATATAGATCTCCTTCATTAAAAGGGATTTTTCTAGAAGGATGCCCACTAAGTTGGAAAGAAGGGAAAATATCACAATTAAATGTTAATGCATGTGTTTTACATTGAATATTTTTCATTTTATTAAAAATCTATTTGAAACATTAAACTATATAGATGTTTTGTATCAAATTACTTTTGGTTTCAATGGAAAACTTTTATGGCTAATGTGTTTTTCTCGAAATGTGATACACCCCATTAGAATGGGAGATATATCAAAATGAATCCTATGGTGTAATAAAATAGTTTCAAGTAGTTTAAAAATATACATGCATAAATTCAATGAGAATTGTTTTGAGATATAAAAGTACAAAATGGAATAGTTGATTGTGAACATATATTAGTGGATCACTATGCATATCGCTATGGATATATCTACTTCATTAAAAGAGATTTTTCTAAAAGGATGTCCACTAAGTTTGGAAGAAGGGAAAGTGTCACAAAATTATATATATGTTAATGCATGTGTTTTACATTGAACATTTTTCATTTTAAATTTAGAATCTATTTGAAACAATTTCCTATATAAGGTTAAAGCCTATGTTTTGTAGAAATTTGAACTTTTGGTTTCAATGGGAAAATTTTATGGCTTTAGTATGTTTTTCTCTAAATGTGATGCACCCCATTAAAATGGGAGATATATCGAAATGATTCCTATGGTGTAATAAATTATAGATGCATAAATTCAATGAGCACAGTTTTGAGATATAAAAGTCCAAAATGGAAGACTTGTTTGTGAACAAATATCAATGCCACTATGGATATAGATCCGCTTCATTAAAATGGATTTTTCTAGAAGGATGTCCACTAAGTTGGAAAGAAGGGAAAATATCACAATTATATATTAATGCATGTGTTTTACATTAAATTTTTTTCATTTTATTAAAAATCGATTTGAAACATAAAACTATATATGAGGTTAAAACCTAGATGTTTTGTATCAAAATACTTTTGGTTTCAATGGAAAACTTTTATGGCTAATGTGTTCTTTCTTGAAATGTGATACACCCCATTAAAATGGGAGACATATTGAAATGATTCCTATGGTGAAATAAAATAGTTTCAAGTAGTTTAAAGATATAGATGCATAAATTCAATGAGCATAGTTTTGAGAAATATAAGTCCAAAATGGAATTGTTGTTGGTGAACAAATATCAGTGGATCACTATGGATATATTTTCTTCATTAAAAGGGATATTTCTAGAAAGATGGACTTAAGTTAGAAAGAAGGGAAAATATCAGATATTTATGTTAATGTGCATGTGTTTTACATTGAATATTTTTCATTTTTTTAAGAATCTATTTTCAAAATATTTAAAGCTATATACTTGGTTAAAACCTATGTTTTGTATCAAATTAATTTTTGTTTCTAAATAATATACATGTTTTAGATCAAATATTTTTAATAAATGTTTCATTTTATTAAGAATCTATTTGAAACAATTAAACTATATAAGGTTAAAACCTATGTTTTGTATCAAATCAATTTTGGTTTCAATGGGAAACGTTTATGGCTAATTTGTGTTTTTCTCGAAATGTGATACACTCATTAAAATGGGATATATATATATGGGAATGATTCTTATGGTGTAATAAAATAGTTTCAAGTAGTTTAAAGATATATAGATGCATAAATTCAATGAGCATATTTTTGATATATAAAATTCCAAAATGGAATAGTTGTTGATGAACAAATATCAATGGATCACTATGGATATATCTACCTCATTAAAATGGATTTTTCTAGAAGGATGGACTAAGTTGGAAAGGAAAAATATCACAATTATATGTTAATTTGCATGTGTGTTTTATATTGAATATAAAAGGTATTTTCTCTTTCTCATTATTTGAGACCATGGATGTGCAAATGAAAAACTTGAATTTAGATCTATTCCAGAGATTGACTATAGGGGCATTTACTAGATATGTCACCTTTCATAAAAGATGAGATCCAGAGGCTGCCTGGCCCTTTACAGATTCTTCCTATAGAACTTGTATAAGTTAACAGTACATGTCCCAATTATACCCATGAAGGGTGTAGAGGACTCGTGGAATCACTCAAACTAATTTACGTAGACATAAGGGTGTATAAGAATGCACATGTGTTTTACATTGAATATTTCTCATTTTAAATTAAATGAATCTATTTGAAACAAAATTTACCTATATAAGGTTAAAACCTATGTTTTGTATCAAAACACTTTTGGTTTCAATCAGAAAATTTTATAGCTAATTTGTGTTTTTTTCTCGAAATGGGATACACCCCATTAAAATGGGAGATATATTGAAATAATTCTTATGATGTAATAAAATTGTTTTAAGTAGTTTAAAGATATAGATCTGCATAAATTCAATGAGCATAGATTTGAGATACAAAGTCCAAAATGGAATAATTTTTGGTGAAAAAATATCATTGGATCACTATGGATATATTTTCTTCATTAAAAGGGATATTTCTAGAAGGATGGACTAAGTTGGCAAGTAGGGAAAATATCACAATTATATGTTAATACGCATGTGTTTTACAGTGAATATTTTCCATTTTATTAAGAATCTATTTTCAAAACAATTAACATAGTATAAGGTTAAAGCCTATGTTTTGTATCAAATTACTTTTTGTTTCTAAATACTATGTGTTTTACATTGAATATTTTTCATTTTATTAAAAATCTATTTGAAACAATTAAACTATATAAGGTTATAACCTATGTTTTGTATTAAATCACTTTTTTGTATCAAATCACTTTTGGTTTCAATGGGAAACTTTTATGGCTAATGTGTTTTTCTCGAAATGTGATACACCTGATTAAAATGGGGGATATATCGAAATGATTCCTATGATGTAATAAAATAGTTTCAAGTAGTTTAAAAATAAAGATGCATAAATTTAACGAGTATATTTTTGAGATATAAAAGTCCAAAATGAAGATTTGTTTGTGAAAAAATATCAGTGGATCACTATGGATATATCTTCTTCATTAAAAGAGATTTTTCTAGAAGGATGTCCACTAAGTTGGAAATAAGGGAAAAAATGACAATTATATGTTAATGTGTGCATGTGTTTTACATTGAATATTTTTTAATTTACTAAAAATATATTTGAAACAATTAACTATATAAGGTTAAAACCTATGTTTTGTATCAAATAACTTTTGGTTTCAATGGGAAACTTTTATGGCTAATTTGTTTTTCTCAAAATGATTCCTATGGTGTAATAAAATAGTTTCAAGTAGTTTAAAGATATAGATGCATACATTAAATGATCATAGTTTTGAGATATAAAAGTCCAAAATAGAATATTTGTTGGAGAACGAATATTAGTCGATCAATATGGATATATCTCCTTCATTAAAAGGAATTTTTCTAGAAGGATAGACTAACTTGGTGTTACACAGCAATTTTTCATTGTCCCTGCAATTCCCCATCCCACACAATTGGAGGGCTCATTCCGTGACCTGTGAGCAATGACATGACTTGAAAACACTTTCATGGCATTCCCCTAAACATGTAATTTCATTGCCCTGAAGACAACTCCTTGAGAAAACCCCTAAAAATAGCTCTTTTTGCATTGGCGCGGGTACCTAGTTCAGCCCCCACGCCAAGAGGGAAAATCCTTCAAAGAGGGTGCGCCAGTTGGCACTCTATCTCAGAGTCGCACTCACGCCAACCATTTTAAGGAGTGTTTTTAAAAAATAAATGGCGGAAGATTCACTCCAACCAATTCCTAAACTGGTATCTATCTTGAGTTGGGAGGTTTGGCTCTGGAACCTCCATGTAGAGGAAGTGGCTTGCCACCTCTGATGGAAGCTTCCTTGAGGATAGGGCCAATCCCATGATTATAGGGATCCCAACTCCCCTTCCTCCATCTATAAAAGCTTGCTCATCTCCTTTGCAAGCTAGTCTCAAAGTTCCCAAGAGGCTTACACTGCAAGAGCCTTGATTCATTCCCTTAAGGCCAAATCCAAGCAAGAAGATTATTGTCGAGACATCTGAAGAGAGAGGTTTGTCCCATCCCCGATAGGCTTTTTTGAGACGTATTCCGCTGGCAACCCTCTGAAGGAGAATTCAGCGTTAGAGCCAGGTTGTATCCTCCTTTGATTGATTAATGATAAACGACTATTGGTTATGGTTCCACTCTTGTTGTTGATTATGATAATGAGTTATGTCTTCTCTGACTGACATTTAGTTGCATATACTGGATTTTATGCTTGTGTTTGTTTTTTTTCTTGCATGTGCAGGTGTCCGATCATGGAGATCGTGAGGATTGTGATCTTCCGGAGCTAAGGAACGGGAGCGCTACTTTCTCTACGAGATATAGCGTTGGATTCTAGGTAAGCCTTCATCACTAGTTGGTTTATTTGCAATTAGGAACCTACACTATAGCATGTGGAGATTGTTGCTAGACCCAGTTTGGGCTAGTAGGGATTGCCTCTATCTGCAGAGGGGATTTACCTCCACAAAAAATTGGTGATTCCGCTGGGGATCGTCTAGCCTGTTGTTGTTCTGCTTTGTAAGCTACAGACGGAGCCTAAAGTTAGCTAGATAGCCTTTGAAACGCTATTGCTCTGCATTAGCGAAGTAGATCAAAGCTGCTTCAGTCAATCTCCAGTTTAGTTTATGAACTGAACACTTCGAGTATTGTCTTGTCTTTTCGGTTGTTTCTCGATTCTGCTTGCTTGATCGGCTCTTTTGGCTGGTTCTTTTTGTGATTTTGGCTTTTGGTCAGCTTGATCATCACTGGTCTGCTTATTGGAGTGCTTTTTTTCTTATTTTTCCATAGCAAACTCGGTTGGCGTGCTTTTTAGTGTGATAGTCACGCCCACTGGTGCATGTTGTCAGTGTATTACTCGCGCCAATTCCATTATGGCGCTAGTTTCAGCCTCACAGTCATGCCAATCCTGTGAGGTACTAGGGTTTGCTCTGTTCTGAGCTTCCTGAGCTTGATCAGTGTGTTTGGTCTTGTTTTTTCAACTGCTTGAGTGTTTTGGAGCCTTGTTTGACTGGCTGTGACCTTCATCCTTTGGTTGTTTGCTCATTTCCATCGATTTCACATTCTAGCCCTAGGGCATTTAGGTGCTCTTGTGTGTCAAGCCTCCCCTGGAAGTTTTTGGTTTCTATTTGTTTAGTCAACCTTTTGATTGCTCCTTTGCATTCGTTTGGCGGTTGTTTATCATTTTATTGCGTTATTTGAGTGTTTTTTCTCTTCTTCATTTGAATTTCGCTTTGCCTCACTTTGAGCCTAGATTACATGGTTCATTTGAGTCTTGGAGATTCTACTTGAAGTGGTGAGTCTGGTCTTGGTTGGGAGAAATTCTTTGTTTTTTCATTTTTCATTTTCAGGCGTTGGCACTTGTTGTCAGTTAGCAACCCGCACCAATTGGGCATTGGCGCTAGTTGTCAGTGAGCAAGTCACGCCAGTTGGCGCTAGTTGTCAATGACAAAGTCGTGCCAATTTCAGGGTGTATGAAAATTGAGACTTTTTCCCTAAATCCTTCACCAGTGTGTCTTTCCTTTCTGGTCTTTTCCCTATATGAGCATAAATTACATTGCTCATTGTTTGGAATGTCTTCTTTCCATGATTGCTTGATGTAAAAGGGAATGAATGCCTTGTTTTGAACTCATACTTTGGGAATCCTTTTTGTGCTTGACCTCATATGTCTTGTAGCCTTTTGAAGAATTTTGTTACAAAGTGTTTGAAACAATAATTGCATTCTTAGTGTTTGTTTACATCTATTTTGCATTCATCCTTCATTAAGGAGTTTTGCGTTCTTTTAGTTTTCGTTTCAAAGTTTTATTTTCATGCATTAGATCACATTGCATTGAAAAGTATTTTTGAGATTTATCATTGAACTTAGATCACATTGTTTAATGATTGAAAACTAAAAATCGCTTTGATTGCATTCTCTTTTATTAAAAGCATGCATTAAGTAGATTCTCATTTCATCGAAAAATGCATTGAGTGCATTCTTCTCATTTTAAAAGAAAAAGGAAATTGTGCATAGATTACAATTGCATAGTTTTCAAAAAAGAGGATTTTGCATAGATTACATTGCATTATTCGCATCGTTGAATGTTTGGAATTACTTTTTGATAGTGAAAGTCATCTAGTTTGGAAAAAAATGTGTTTACAGTGTTGTTGTTTGTTGCATCATTGTTTGAAAATCTTCCCTTAACTAGATAGCATTCATCAAATTGAAAATATTTCTTTTCTCATATAGCTGCATATAGGAGATTGTCAGATGACATACAGTAGGGCCTGAAAAATGAAACATAATTGAAGATAAACATTAAAATTTATTCAATTTACACTAAGGCAACATTGAAACATTAACGAAATATTTAGTGGTCTAGGCTAGAGACGTGTTCCGACGTCGTTAAACCTAGTAGCTATCGTTTGCCTCTTGGCCTTAGACAGCACTAGTACGGACTTGTGCTCCCCATACCATTGCGTATATAAAGGGAGACCCCACTAGGTTTCCATCCTTTATCCGTAGGAGGCCGAGTCTGCCGCCCTATACCCGTGATACATCAGACACATCATTTGGGGAGATTTCCTACACATACGCTAAGTCCTTAGTTGATTTCTTTTTCATTTTGAAACCAAGGTGTATATTGCAGTTCACGGTTATTTGGTACACCCTTTTCCTAATATTCCTAAGCAGTCATTTTGATCATATCTGACTCTTTAAATTTGAAAAAGATCACCAAGCACTTGTCATTTCACGCTTGCTTCAAAAATGAAAGAGATAGTCACCTTTCATCCATTTCTCAACTCTTAAAACATGAAACGGTGAAGTTTCTAAGTTTCAATGTGGTAAAATAAATCACCCATGATCACATTCCCTTTTAGAGCTTGCTTGTTGGCCGTTTGATTGTGTGCCTTGGTTCTTAGCCCGTGTGCGGTTTTGAGTTGTTGATGGCAACTTTTCCAGAGTTCACCAACCAAGGAATCCCCTCCGTTGGGAATCCTGGTCATTTTACTCCTTTTCGAACTTGGTGCTCCTTATATGGCAACATTGTCCCTTCCTGGGTTAACTGTTGGGTTGCCTGTTTGGTTATTCTCAACCTCTGTGGTCCCGAATGTCCTGGCTACTAGTTAATCAGTTCCTCCACCTGAAAAACATCATGTTGATTCCAAGGTGGACCTCTCCCCTTCTTTTCCTATTTCTGCGTCCTCCTCTTCTACTTCGCCTGGTGAAAGTTTGGATTTTAGTAACCAGGTGGCTAAGAAGAAGAAGAAGAAGACAAAGAAGAAGGAGTCCGATAAAGGAGTGTTGGGGAAAATACTGAGAGGGGGGGGTGAATTAGTATTTAGGGCATACTCAAACTTTTCACTTTTTCTTACTTCTAAAACCCATACGCTACTTTCCTGATACAGACTCCCGTATATACGCGGATACCCTTTATGAAACTTGCGTATACACAGAGATCTAATTATGCCATTAATTCTTTACTTATATCATTCCATAATTCATTCATCAGATGTTCAATAAACAATAAACATGTGTAGTAAGAACAGATTAAACCATCACACATAAGCATCACACATGAACACCAGGATTTTAGGTGGAAACCCAAGTCGGGAGAAAACCACCGCTGCCATAGCTCAGCCTTCAATATTTTATCTTAGAGAAAACATATTACAACTTATGTACTGGCGCAGACTCATACCAGTACGTAGGCACCCACCTGCGCTCGTTTACCAGCCTCTCCTGGAAGGGAGCTACAACCCCCTGACTCATTTACCAGCCTCTCCTGGAAGGGAGCTCCGACCCCCTGATCTCGTTTACCAGCCTCACCTGGAAGGGAGCTACAACCCCCTAACTGAAGGCTACAACCCTTAGCACCTTTATGGATAACGTTTCATCAATTTTCACACTGGATCCAACCCTCACAATTAAGCTCAAGGAACATTCATCAAACTAACCACTTGCTCTATAGCAGGATAATCAATATTCGAACAACCCAGATCATCATTGACAGATAGCAGTATAACATCACTAACAGATATCAGTAAAACAGTAGAACAGATCAGACATCTCACAACTTCAGCAAACCCTAGTTTTCCATACACGCTTTCCTTTCACTGATCTAGCGTATATACGCGCCTTCATGCATACAAACCCACGTATATACGCGCTTCCTATATGGAAAACTAGCGTATGGTTCTTCAGACATTTATGTCATTGCAATTCTTCAGAACATATACATCACACAGATTTTTACCCTTTACTTCAGACAGATGTTCGCCTCAGCTCAGATCTAATCATTCCATAAACAGACCTAGCAAGTACAAATACATTTCAGATCTAGATCCCCTTCTTCATCATTTTCTTCATTGGTGCATCATGCATTCAGATCTATTCAACTGTAACCCTTTCCATTCAGATATACTTCAGAGAGAAGTATTCATTCAAGCTCAGACATCTTGCACTCACGCTCATACTTTGCACAATGAATTTCTTCTCCCTATATAGGTTTACCTTTTTTCAATACCATGAGCCAAAACCACATTACATCCGATGGTATTCCTGGACGGGGTCACATAGACGAATCATTACTCAATACAATGGGTCAATACCATCGTGGTTACCCCTGGTTTTGCATATTTAGAGCGCTTTTGCCCATACGCTACTTGGTACGTTGTTTCCCACGTGCATACGCTACTTTTTCTAGACAAATCCGCGTATGCCATGAGACATACTCTTTTTATCATGTTCTAGCACATACTGACATTCCTTCCATCATTACCTTCTGTAATCATTGTATATACATCAGATTTACATCATTTAACAGGTTCATCAAGACATATTCCATCAAGGACAACTTCATCAAGTAGGTTGCCATCATCTTCATCAAGTGGGTTGCCATTCAAGGACAACACTCTATCAAGTGGGTTTCCATCAAGGACAACACTTTGCATCGTATTGCCAACAAGGAGAGGCTAGCTCTGTGGCTATTGCGCCTAAGAAGCCTTTCGTCGATAAACCTCCCAACCCTCCACGGAAAGTCAAGTTCCCTTTCATGTTGTGCACGGGAGACCATCTTCTTCGAGACTGCCTTAGCATTCCCAAGGTGCTCGAAGTATGTTCGAACGGTCTTCCGCCATTGCCTTTGACTTCTCGGAGTCAGGTTGGGGGCACGTCTTTAGCTTGTGTTGGTAAAAATCTTAAGAAGTAGGGTAAGATTACCAATCCCTGTAAGTTTTGTGAAGGGCACCATGCCATTCACCTTTGTCCTTATATGGATGAAGCCAAGCGAGTGTTGGACAACCCGACTGTTTCTACACCATGCCTTCTCGCTGGTTACGAACAAATTTCTTTGATTCTTCCACAAGCTGATGCCACGATTGGTCAAGAGTCATCCTTGGTCGATCCCGCTCCCTCGGAAATTCAAATTCAGGAATCCATCCCCTACCAGCCATTGGTCGTGGGATCGGTTGATCTGGTCCATCCACGGTGCACCATGTCTTTTTCATTGAGAGTGGACCCCACACCCCCCATTTCCTTTTGGTTTCTTCAGATTCTTTGCACTTGGAGAAGGATTCTCCTATCACTGTACCTCAAGAAGCTGCTCCTTCGCCTCCCATGATGGAGGTCCCGGAGGATACCCCTCCCACCTTCGAGATGAAGGTCATGGAGGATGCTCCTTCTTCTTCTATAACACCAAGGGAAGGCCATATTGGTTTGATGGTAGCCCCTTCGAGTAGTTTGGTCACTTCCTTTGATTGGAATCGATTCGCAGGATACCGCCTTCCGTCTTATGTGCCTTTTGAGATAACGGTACAGGCCTTTGGCCTGGTTGTACCCAGCACCATTATAGATGAAGGTGGATCTGTTAGTGTTCTATCCTCCACTACCTAGAAAGCTTTCGATTCGCCGCTTCTTCCGCCTGTTACGCAGAATATGTTGACATTCAACAAAAGAACTAGTCAACCGTTAGGGATCCTTCCAAGGTTACCTGTTACTTTGGGAGGTAAAACCATCCATATGGACGTGATGGTTGTTCCAGACCCCTTGTATTTCAAACTGCTCTTGGGGCGCTATTACACATATGCCATGGGAGCGCTTGTCTCCTCCCTTTTTCGTGTGGTCTGTTTTCCACATGAAGGACGTATCGTGACCATTGATCAGCTTTCATTCTTTGGTCCTGATGTGGCAACTAGCCCACCATCATCCCTTTCTGGTTTTTATCCACTCGTTGTATCTGCCCCACCGCAGGTCAACTATGTGGCTACCTACCCCATGCCTGTGGTCAGTGATGATGCCATCGTGCATAATGTGCTGGGGGCATTGGGTCCTGACTTCCAGGATGTTGTCCTTCCATCAAGAGTGGAACTCTTGGAAGCGATGACTTCTTGTTCATTATGATCAAGATGATTGGAGCATGGTTCTTTTCCTGTGTCAAGCTCCTTAAAAAATGAAACTGGGTCTGGTCATAGCATAGTTCTTTTCCTTGTGTCAAGCTCCTTAAAAAATGAAACAAGGTTTTTGGAGCAGAGTTCCTTGTCTTGTGTCAAGCTCCTTAAAAAATTAAACAAGGTTGTCGGAGCATGGTTCATCTGCTTGTGTCAAGCTCCTTAAACCATGAAACAAGGTGTCCTGAGGATAGTTCCTTTAATGTGTCAACCTCATTAAAATAACGAAACATGTTCTTGTTCAATTTGAGTCTTTGATCAGATCTCGTAAAAACCCAGTCGAGTCTTTCTTAGATCTCCTAACTTGAACCTTCACTCCATCTGCCTTTCATATTGACTAAATCTTGGGGGGCATGTCCCTCAAATTAAGTCATCATGCTGGGGGTATGCTTACTTTTTCAAGCATAGTTTGTTTCCGTTTCAAGCATATTTTATCTTTGTTTCAAGCTTATGTAAAAATGAAACCAACTTCAAGCAGATTTTTCTGATTTCAAGCTTGTGTAAAAATGAAACCATTCCCATTTTACCTCTTGTGATTGCCATTTTATCAGCCTATTTTTGCTAGATGAGCCTTGGTTTTCTCACTCCATCGTCATTACCTACTTGGCCAATCATATGCCTTCACTTGGTTGTTTTACCCATTCCTAAGGAACTGCTGCGATGAGTGGTCTTGTTAGCCAGCCTTTCGACCTTTATTTGTTCAGATTGTTCCACCATTACTGGAACTAGTTGCTACCCTTTATACCACTCATTCATCCAGGAGGAGTCACCTTTTAGCTCTTTTATGACTCTCTAAACATGAAAATATTGCCGAGGCTCTTGTCATTTCGATGTCGTTAAAGTGACCACGAAACGACATCTAACCAGTATAAGTTTACCCCTTTTTCCAGCTGGGATAGATTATTTACAAAAAAGGAATACCCTAGCCTATTGCGACTAGGAGGTTTTCTCAGACAAAGTTTTCTACCTTTTTGGATCTGAGGAACTATTTACGAAAAGGGACTTTTGGAGTTTACTTTTCTGTTGTCTTTTCAAACTCTCTAAATATGAAAATACGCCGAGTTCTTCCTTTGTCAGACTTGTTAAACCCTGATGACATCGGATTTAGTCTTAATGACGTTATTCGAGTCCCTCCTTCCTAGGGCTCGTTAAATGTACTAGGATGGGCTTATATAACAAGCATATGGTATCCTCTTCAAGCTTGTGTAAAAATAAAGAGGTACTTGCCAAAAATGGTGGGGAAAAATGGAACCAACATCATTGTCGTGTCGGCAGTATGTCGCTCTTGAACATGGCACTTGTCTGCATTCGTGTTGGGTTGGGAATATCTCATCTCGTTTTTCCACTTGCCTCCATGGGTTTGGGTGATCCCTTTTGACCTCTCATCTACTCTTTGCCTCATCATCATGAACTCTGATCTGTTGATGTCAAATACTGCCAAACTCACTGTCGTGATGTTTATATGTTCAAGATAAGTTGACCTCTGCAAGTACCAACCTTCCTCTGATTCTCGTCTGATCGTGATTCACAAAGACATTATGTTCCTCTGTCTCATGTCGATGATGTGGGAAACACTATGGCCCACCTTCGATCAAGATCACTTCCTGTCGACTTCAGCTCATTATCCAGGAATCTAATCTAGGGACTCCCCTCCGGTACCTTGGAACCTGCATGCCTCAATGGTAGGTTTTTCGCATTCGACGGAGGTTTTCATCATTGGCCTCCGATCGAGTGATTCTACGAGTGTTCGAGGCCAGCTCATTGATTCACATGCCGTAGATTGTACCTATAGTACCTTGAGGGCCATTGTCATCATTGGTGGTACCTCTTGCATCTGTTAACAACTTTCATCACTGGCTGGTAATCAGACGATGTTCTTGCATGTTCAACTTCAGCTCGCTCATTCATATGCTTGAACTTGTACTTTGTTCGGGTTGAGATGGAGCGCAAGACCCTGGATTCCTGTCTGTTATAATCTAGGCTGTGATTTTGTGGATTATTATGATTAGTTACATGACTCATTGATTGGATGGCTGTGACCATACCTGAGTCTATTTATTGATCCTCACTGGATGGCTGCGTCCATGCCTCGGATCTGGTTTACTACATACTCTGTTATGGATGGTTGCGCCCATACCACATATATATCATGTATTTGAGATATCAGTTGTACTTCTCTACGTAGGTTTTTCGATGGAAGTGTTTTCAGTTGGACACATTCTCGTAAATCATTTCACCCATCTCTATCTTTCGGGCCTCATGCTTTAGGGGGCATCTGTTACAAAACAATTTGTCACCGTCCCTGCAATTCCCCATCCCGCACAATTAGAGGGCTCATTATATGACCTGTGAGCAGTGACATGACTTGAAAACACTTTCATGGCATTCCCCTAAACATGTACTTTCATTTCCCTGAAGGCAACTCCTTGAGAAAACCCCTAAAAATAGATCTTTTTGCATTGACGTGAGTACCCAGTTCAGCCCCTGCGCCAAGAGGGAAAATCCTCCAAAGAGGGCGCGCCAGTTGGCGCTCTATCTCAGAGTCACACTCACACCAGCCATTCTAAGGAGTGTTTTTTAAAAATAAATGGTGGAGGATTCACTCCAACCAATTCCTAAACTGGTATCTATCTTGAGTTGGGAGGTTTGGCTCTGGAATCTCCATGTAGAGGAAGTGGTTTGCCACCTCTCATGGAAGCTTCCTTGAGGATAGGGCCAATCACATGATTATAGGGATCCCAAATCCCCTTCCTCCATCTATAAAAGCTTGCTCATCTCCTTTGCAAGCTAGTCTCCAAGTTCCCAAGAGCCTTACGCTGCAAGAGCCTTGATTCATTCCCTTAAGGCCAAATCCAAGCAAGGAGATTATTATTGAGACATCCGAAGAGAGAGGTTTTTCCCATCCTCGACATGCTTTTTCGAGACGTATTTCGCTGGAAACCCTCCGAAGGAGAATTCAGCGTCAGAGCCAGGTTGTATCCTCCTTTGATTGATTAATGATAAACGACTATTGGTTATGGTTCCACTCTTGTTGTTGATTATGATAATGAGTTATGTCTTCTCTGACTGACATATAGTTGCATATACTGGATTTTACGCTTACGTTTGTTTTGTTTCTTGCATGTGCAGGTGTCCAATCACGGAGATCATGAGGATTGTGATCTGCTGGAGCTAAGGAACAAGAGCGCTACTTTCTCTACGAGCGACAACGTTGGATTCCAAGTAAGCCTTCATCACTAGTTGGTTTATTTGCAATTAGGAACCTGCACTATAGTGTGTGACGATTGTTGCTAGACCTGATCTGGGCTAGTAGGGATCGCCTTTGTCCACAGAGGGGATTTACCTCCACAACACTTGGAAAGAAGGGAAAATATCACAATTTTTTGAGTCCCGATCTTATAAAATGTTTCCACTAAATCCATCCCTATTAATTTTCATGTGAACCACATTCCCAAACCCACACATCTATGTACCTACGAGCCAAGCCAAGTGTAAAAAGAGCTTATTTCATATTCTAATTTAACACATATATGTGATTAATTATCGTTAGAATTTATATGGTAGAAATGCATATAAAGAGTAATCCTTAGTATAGATCTAGTTTGACTTTAAGGAATAAAGGTAAGTTTTTTAGAAAGTTTATCTTAGGAGGTAGAACTAAACCTTCTATAATCCACAAAAGAAACCATGGCCCATGAGCATCACATGCAAACAAAAGTTACTCCCATGTTTGAAACACCACCTCACATCATCATAAGGGATCGAAACCACTAAGCAACCCGTACTAAGTTCCTCAAAAGGGATGACTATCATATTTAATGATAGGGTTAATCTCCAAAGTCAAAAGGAAAATCAAAGTTAGGAAAGGGAGTTAGAATAGAAATTAAGGTAAGGACATGACCTTTTACTCAATATTGAACAAAGGTGAGCAACCATAGATATCATGAAGGAAGTTCAAGAAATATTATGATATAAGAAATATTAAATGAAAATCAAATTTAGGAAGTTAGGAAAGGGAATTAGAATAGAAATTAAGGTAAGACCATGACCTTTCACCCAATATTGAAAAAAGGTGAGCAATCATATATATCATGAAGGAAGTTCAAAAAGTATTATGATAAGAAATATTAAATGAAAATAAAAGTTAGGAAGTTAGGAAAGGGAATTAGAATCGAAATTAAGGTAAGACCATGAACTTTAACCCAATATTGAACGAAGGTGAGCAACCATATATATCATGAAGGAAGTTCAAGAAATATTATGATAAGAAATATTAAATGAAAATCAAAGTTGGGAAGTTAGGAAAGGGAATTAGAATAGAAATTAAGGTAAGACCATGACCTTTAAACCAATATTGAACGAAGGTGAGAAACCATAGATATCGCGAAGGAAGTTCAAGAAATATTATGATAAGTAATATTAAATAAAAATAAAATTTCGGAAAGCAAATTAGAATATAAATTAAGATAAGACCATGACCTTTCACCCAATATTGAAAGAAGGTGAGAAACCATAGATATCATGAAGGAAGTTCAAGAAATATTAAGATAGGAAATATTAATTTTTTTTTTCAAATTTTGAGTAGATTTAATTTAACTACTTTTAATATGAGATATGAACAGTCAATTCTTAGAAAAATAAATGAGGCTTAATGAGGTCTATGGGTCTAATAATACCAATAATAGCATTTTGAAAGACCACTAATCCTAGTATTGTGATTACTATAACTAACATAAGTTGTTACCTATTATAACAAAGGTTGTACATATTCCATAAGGCTGAATACACTATAACCACTTGCATGATACTAGAAGCTCTCATTACAGTGGTTAACACAGGGAATAGAACACATAGACTAGTGTAGATTACATAACTACTATTGGCTATTCTCTAAGCTGTCAAGAAATAAATTGGCTATTCTTTAATATTGAACGAAGGTGAGCAACCATAGATATCATAAACGAATTTCAAGAAATATTATGATAAGAAATATTAAATATTTTTTTGCAGAGGCTTAAATTCTGAGTAAATTTAATTTAACTACTTTTAATATGAGATATGAACAATCAATGCTTAGCAGAAGAATTTAGCCTTAATGAACAGTCAATTCTTAGCAGTCAATGCTTTTTTAGTGTATAGTTTTCCAGATGGTCAAGTGACCTGAAACATGGAATACTTCTCATAGCTATTGTAGTGGTTGTATTAGAGTATTTGAATAAAAAAGTAAATACGAAAAAACCACTAAATGAATTTATTGAGTTGGCCCCATTCTTGGTGGCTTGGGAATTCTGGCATGTGGCGCATATTTGTCTATATTGATAGTTGTAACTCTCAGGAGGGAAAAGTTTAGATATGATGGGCATAAATAATTTGAAAAACAAAGACGAAAAAATGAAGTGACGTTAAAGTGAGATGCGTGATATGCTGCACCCAAATATTTTAAAGGTGGGGGAAACAAGTGTAGTGGAAACTACTCGAGTGGGCACAGAGGCCAACCTAGTATTTACTTGCTGGATGGCTGGCTGGGGGGGATTGCTGGATGACCTTGCTAGCTTGGCTTGTTGGCTGGGCTTGCTGGCTGTTATAATACCCTAAAGGCTACTTCGTAGACTTATGTACTTTTTCAAAAAAAATAATTACTCCATGGAAACTATAATTTTATTACTACGGTTAAAAGATAATTTTATTACCACGGTTAAAATAGTGTTCCAATTTAGTCTGAGCTACTCTGCAATACCATTTTCTGCTCCTGAATACAGGTAGTAAGTGAGTTCAGATTGATGGATGCATCCGCGGCTACGGAATGTAACTATGAGGATGAGACAACAATTTTTCATTGAAGTGCAAGTAAATCAGAGTTAAAAAACACCAAAACCTAATGAAAATTGCAGAGTGGTCGTAGTTTTTCAGTGAAATACAGGCTGGGGGTACAAATTGTAGAGTGGTCACAGTTTTCCAGTGAAATGCAAACATGGGGGTACAAATCGCAGAGTGGTTGTAGTTTTCCAGTGAAATGCAGGAAGCACAGGGTAAATCAGAGTCACATTGTTCTCTGAAAAAAGTACATCACAAAGTGAACCCAAAGATTTCGGTATTTTTCATTGCAAAGTAAACCACAAAGTCAGAGTGTTCACAGTTCTGTATTTTTTATTGCAAAGTAAACCACAGAGTCAGAGTGTTCACAGTTCTATATTTTCCATTGTAAAGTAAACCACAAAGTCAGAGTGTTCACAGTTCTGTATTTTGCATTTGAGAGAAACTATTAATGGAAATTTATATTGTAGAGTGAGACATGTATTTGCAATTGAGTGGAATTTTCATTTGAGAAAAATGATTAATAAAATTTATATTCTATAGTGAGACATGTATTTGGAATTTAGTGGAATTTGCATTTGAGAGAAATGATTAAGGGAAGGGAAATTTATATTCTACAGTGAGACATGTATTTGCATTTGATTTTAATGATTGCAAGTACATTTTTTCTATGCATTAGAGTGAAATTATTAGACATGTAATTGCAATTGAGTGAAATGATTGCACATTTATTTAACAGGGAGAATGTTAAACTGAAAACTGCAAGAACTTTGGAATTTTTTTTAATATGTAGAACAAAAAAATTGACAGTCATCAATTTACTAAAAACATAAATTGACAGGCATGGAAAACAAACAACCATTTGTTATTTTATTAAACGCTAGTTTCTTTTCGCTGGAACATACGTACTTGGAAAGTCACACCAGGAGACACTGAAGATGCTGAAGATGATCCCTAAAGACGATGAACACGCTGAAGACGTCGTGGAAAAACTCTCCAAACAAAAAAATCAGATTAAACTCAAATTAAAAAAAAAAAAAACAACAAATTTTTGTTACAAAAAATAACAAATTTACCAGAACTTACATCCTCATCACGGCGAAAATCAACAAAACTCCCACGGAGCAATAACAAATAAACTAAATTCATGTGGGACAACAGCAAATCGACTAAATTTGTGCGGGACAACAACAAATCAACTCAATTCGCGCGGGACAGATATGAGCGCGCAAGATAAATGTGAGTAAAAACCTGGAACAATTTGTGGACGATATATTTATAAAATAATAGTTCTGCTAAACTAATAGTTTGGCCGAACTTTTAGTTACACCGAACTTTGTTTGCCAGTTTTCCAAACTTTGGCGAAAAATTTGTGTGCCATTGCCATCAGTACACCATCAATGTAAATGGAAAACAAAGTTCGACCGAACTAAATTCAATAGTTTAGCCAAACTCCTGAATAGTTCGGCCAAACTTTGACAAGAGTTCGGCCGAACAACGGAGGAAAAAAGTTTTCCACCCCGAATTCTCACAAAAGTGGTTACCCATATTCACATTTTCACATATTTTATTCTAGACTAAATTAGTCATTTTACGTTAGTTAGTTTTAGTTTATTCACTTATTATCTAGTCGTATATTTATTCCTGAACTAAATTACACTAGAAAATTTGGCGGGGTACGACGGCCAATTCGTCGCTATTCGGAAGCACATATTCGTCGCAAGAGCGACGAGTTCGAGCGGACAAACGTGGTTTGTCATGCCGTCGCGATTTCGGCACGTAAAAGTGTCGCACTATAGAGCACTTCTTCGTCCGCTTCCGGAAACGAAGCGTCACTCTTAGAGACGTAGCCCACAAACCGTCGTGCCTCACGACGTTGTAAGGCGCGTACTTAGATGAAATGCGGTTCGACGTTTGGAACGTCACTCTTCGACGCACAGCAAACCGTCGTAATTCCGTTAGCATTAGTCTGACGTTTTGGGCAATCGCTCTTTCGACGTGCAGCAGATGTCGCAATGCCAACGATATGTGGTTCGACGTTTGGAACGTGTACTCTTCGACACGTTTGTAATCTGTCATGGTCGACGATATGTGGTCGACGTTTAGAATGTTGCTCTTTCGACGTTTGTAATCATCGCAATTCCGACGAGTAATTAAACGTTTTCATCATCTCTCTTGACGTTTCTAGGTTGCTCGCCGATTGACGTCTACAAGGCTTCGGTAGAGCGACGGAGGGTTCAATTTAAAAAAAAAATTGAAACTTTAAAAAGACGAGAAACAACATTTTGAATATATTATATGAAGTAAAACGAGTCCATGAAAGTGAAATAGCAATATGTAAAATAGTAAACAGCAGGATGAAATGCAGCGTCCATTGTTCCAAATACAAATTAAAATACCCAAAACCACAGCAGAGAAAACGCTAATCATGTGAGGAGTGTGATATGTCCAAAATATAAAAAGACCCGTAGACCATATCAATAAATGACCAACATAAATGACATCGCTAGTTTTGAGCGAGTGATAAGAGTAATCATTTTTTTTTCACGAGAGAAAAAACGTGTTTTGAATATATTATATGAAGTAAAACGATCCATGAAGTCATTACATTTCACATCGAAGATTGTAACCCAAATATCCATCGAGAAGAGTGGAAGTCCCACCCCGGACGGTGATAGAAAAATACCCCATGTCCTGTCGGGGACTTGATATAAAACCCGATTAACGGTCCACATGGAGATTATCGACAGTACGAGAAAGCATCCAAATAATAGGAGGCATCTATAAGAAAGTGAAATAACGTTATGTAGAATAGTAAAACAACAGAATGAAATGCGCGTCCATTGTTCCAAATACAAATTAAAGTACCCAAAATCCTTGAACGGAAAAAACGCTAATCATGTGAGTGTGATATGTCCAAAATATAAAAAGGCTATCGGACATATCGATAAACCGACAACATAGACAAACGCCAGCATAGTTTTGAAGCGAGTGATAAACATTAATCATTTTTTTTCACAAGAGAAAAAACGTTGTTTTGAATATAGCTATATGATAAAACTGGTCAACAGGAGTTAGCCATTTTACTGAAGATTTAGGACCCAAATATCCATCCGAGAGAAAAGTGGAGTCCACCCAGAACGTTATTAGAAAAATACCCCATGTCACATACGGACTTGATATAAAACCCGATCGCGGTCCACATGGAGATTATCGACAATCGAGAAAGCATCCAAATATGCCGAGGCATCTATAAGAAAGTGAAATAGTAGTATGTAGAATAGTAAAGCAACGGATAGAGTACCAATGTTCATTGTTCCAAATACAAATTAAGTACCCAAAATCCTGTGAGAAGAAAAACGCTAATCATGTGAGGGAGTGTGATATGTCCAAAATATAAAAATACCATCGGACCATATCAATAAACCAACAACATAGACCGACGCATACGCTAGTTTTGAAAGCGAGTGATAAACATTAATCATTTTTTTTTTCACAAGAGAGAAAAAACGTTGTTTTTTAGATATATTATATGAAGTAAAACAATCCATGAAATCATTACATTTTCACATCACAATTGAACCCAAATATCCATCCGGAAAAGTGGAAGTCCACGGACGATGAAAAAATACCCCATGTCACATACGGGGACTTGATATAAAATCCGGTAACGGTCCACATGGAGATTATATCGACAATGCGAGAAAGCATCCAAATATGCAGGGGCATCTATAAGAAAGTGAAATAATAAGCGATTATGTAGAATAGTAAAGCAACATATGAAATGCGACGTCCATTGTTCCAAATACAAATTAAAGTACCCAAAATCCTGTGACGGAAACGTAATCATGTGAGGTGTGATATGTCCAAAATATAAAAAGACCATCGGACCATATCAATAAACCAGCAACATAGACCGGCATCGCTAGTTTGAAGGCGGTGATAGACATTAATCATTTTTTTTTCCTGAGAAAAAACGATGTTTTGAATATATTATATGAAGTAAAGCAGGTCCATGAAATTGTTACATTTTCAAATCTTAAGATTGGAACCAAATATCCATCACGAAGAAAAGTGGTCCCACCCAGGACAATGATAGAAAAATACCCCATGTCACATGCGGTGACTTGATATAAAACAAATCAACGGTCCACATGGAGATTATCGACAATTTGAGAAAGCATCCAAATATGCCCAAGGCATCTATAAGAAAGTGAAATAGCGATGTAGAATAGTAAAGCAACGGATAGAGTACGTCACCCGACGTCCATTGTTCCAAATACAAATTAAAGTACCCAAAATCCTTGAGCAGAGAAACGCTAATCATGTGAGGAGTGTGATATGTCCAAAATATAAAAAGACCATCAAGCCATATCAATAAACCAACAACATAGACCGACATCGCTAGTTTTGAAAGCGAGAATGATAAACATTAATCATTTTTTTCGGAAAGAGAAAAAACGCTATTTTGAATATGTTATATAAAGTAAATCAATCCATGAAGTCATTACATTTTCACATCTGAAGATTGGAACCCAAATATCCATCCGGAAAGTGAAGTCCCACCCCCGGACAATGATGATAGAAAAATACCCATGTCACATACGGGGACAACGATATAAAATACGATGTCGGTCCACATGGAGATTATCGACAATGCAAGAAAGCATTCAAATATGCCCAGAGCACATCTATAAGAAAGTGAAATAGTAGTATGTACAACAATAAAAACGACGGAATGAAATGCAAGCGTCCATTGTTCTAAATACAAATTAAAGTACCCAAAATCCTTGAACGAGATCAAGAAAAACGCTAATCATGTGAAGATTCTAGTAAAGTTAATCTATTAACATTACGAATAAAATTACACCGAAGTCAAAACATTTCATTATACTCATGGAAAATTTGTCATCAAAAAATCAAAAATTAAAGAAGATTGCCCTCATACGAAATAGGTCTTGGTAATTTAATTTACGAAATTCAAAAATATTACAAGGTCCGGCCACGGTAAAATAAACTAAAAGCGACCCATTTAAGTGGGCACCTTTAAGCAAGAAAAAAACAATTAACCAAACTACTCCTCGGTGGTTCCTCCACGATTCGGAACCATCCTTCGGAAGGTCCGGGGATCGCTATGTGCTACCTCCACATGCATGCCATGGCTCCCTCCACAAAGCTCGAAAATGTTTTCCGATAGGACACGCCGGACGGGTGCATTCTTCTCCGTTTGGGCCTCCTCGCGGAATACCAAAGTGACTAAAGTCGTGATTCTTGGGCGGTACAGAGAACGAATTAGGGAAAATTGCGCGGTGCGCGTCGTGGGAGAAGGTGAACTAGCGGTGGGGAAGCCGGGGAGCGGGGGGAATCCATGCGGTGGCCGGATGCTGCAAGCCGACCCCGCCCCTCCTAGTATTTGGATATCGACCTAAGTAATAATCAATGGGTAGGGATCGACTCGTGGGGGGTTTGGAGGGGGAGCGGCACACTTCGGGGGTTGACGTCGAGTGCTCCCCCCTGTGACAATGCATCCTATGACGCACGCGAGGCATGGGTGCAATCTCGGGCGCGGTGGGCACAAAGGAGACGAAGAAGCATAATTCCAATTAACGAAGGCAGAGCCGAACGGGTGAGAGAAATCGTGTACGGCCAACGTCTAGGCGGGGGGTCGGTGGCCACTTCTCCTTGTCGTCACGGTTAGCCGGGCGGTGTAATCCGGCCATGAAAGCATGCAGCACGCTAACGCCATTTTGTCGACCGTCGTAATGCAATCAAGGGCCGCCATCATAATTAATCTCTGATCATTAATAATGAGAGCCGGCCGGATCAAATTGGAGCGTGCGGAATCGCTAAGAGGTGGAGAATCCAGGTCTTGAACGGTGTTAAAAATTAATTAATGCGGATTTGATGTGAAAAATTTAATTGAACGGCGTTAAATGTTGTGCGATTGATATTAAATCGCCATATCCATGTCCCATCACCTTAAACGCCATCGAATGCACCCGCCGGTAGGGAGGCAGGGGCAGGATTTTATTGAGGACACATGGCAGAAATTGATTGGAGCGGGATCTTTGTTTGGGCCGCTCGCGCGATTAAATCCGGACTCGTAAAATATTAGGGCAAATTTTATAAGAAATTCGCGTCCTGCAAAATTGGCCGGCCGTCAACGAGCTGTTGGAGCCGCGAATTTGGTTTATAATCGTTTGGAAGTCCGGCGGAGCTCGACTTAAGAACAATTTTTTTGATCCCATCTTATAAAATTTGTGTTGGTTTTCTTTGATAATACACATATTTATAATAAATCATGGGAATACCACTAAACATGTGGAAACGTTATATAAATAATTATTGAGAACAATCATTTTTATGTAAACATATAAAAGACGAAAGTGCAATAGCAGAGAACCGGGGTCGTGGCTTCATTCAAATATAAAAATCCCAGCTTAATAAAGAGACAAAATTTTTGTGCTTTCGGAACACGATAGGGATTGGACATGAGTTAACAAACAAAAGGATAGCGAGAACAGGACTTTCCCTTTTTTGATGAGGGTCAGGCCACTCTACCAAAACCATGAGCGGAATCACAAAAGCGGGTTGCCCATATCGCACCGCTTTGTGGAGTAAGCGGGTATTTCCTGTTGAGCGATTCCATAGGGAATGCGACACGTGGCGAAAGTGACCCAGGAAAACCACCGTTTCCAGCCCGCGCCATCGCACGTTAAAACCGAACGTTCGACAGTAAGTGCCAAGAGTCGTTGATTTGGAGAAGGGCCATCGGACGGTGGTCGCAGACTGAACTTGCCGGAGGTTAACTAAGGTGTGCGGAGGATAGCCGGTCGATACGAGTGTTTGATTGGTTATTGATATATATAGAGTGGGGGCAGTATAATAGAGGAATTGTTTAATTAAAAACGATTGTGGAATCAAGGTATAAGTGCGGGCGTGATTGTTGTAAGGTACAGGTGGTGAAATATGGAGCCGAAAGTTCATTACAAGTTATTTATTTAAAAAGAAACATGGAGTATAAATACAAAGGTGAAAGGTTAAACATTGGTTATAAGGATTGGAGATAATATAAAGTCGGGAATATAAATTAAAATTCCAACCATTGTGGATAGTATTTATCAAATTCTAAATTTGATAAATAAACCCGAAGAAAAGAAGTCAATTAAGACTCGAGTGGAGAAAAGAACGGGGTACACACCAAGGTAAAATGCGACGGAGCGATTGTGAATTTTGACTCTCCTTGGGGGTCAATTTCGATTTTGTTTCGTCACCACATTGATCTCTCTTCTCTGGCATTTACTTGTATTGATATCACTATTCTGAATAAAGATTATTTTCTCCAAGAAATAACCCTAATGACAAACATTGACAATGCATCAGGATATCTTTCTATGCTTCATAAGCACATTTGTTCTACTTCTAAATCATGTCTTGGAAGTGGTTGTTGTCTTTGAAATTATTCATAGGTTGGTTTCATACCCAAAATACTTTCACATTTTATGACATCAATACATGAAAAGATAATGGTTTAAAACAACATAAATATTTGAAATTTTGCAGGGTGTATGGCACACTTTGAATATGAATTTTTGAAGTCAAGTGCATGATCTTGTATAGGATCAAGTGTCATTTTGAATACCAAATGTTTCACAAGAAACTTCTCAACATGCTACCTATGATGAGATTAAATGACAATATTGTATCAACTATTTCCGTAATAAAAATTGCACCTCGGCCATAAGACTAAACAACTACAAATGTTGTAGATCTAACAAGACCACACAATCAAATGTATTCCACAAGGCCAATGCGGCACGAAAAATGAAAAGAGGTTTGCAACCAAAATACCTTAGGCAACTAATTCAATTAGATACACCAAACCATCGGCAAAAGGAAAACCGACCTACTCAAAAGGCAAAGGCGTTTACCTCCTTTGACAAAATTTTGAGTTCCGAAACAAGGGCCTTTATTGTCTTGTCGATACCCCTAGTAATTTGAATGGGGGTTTGCACTACTTTGCAACAACCTAAACAAAAAGGTTTCATTTCAAATTATTTTCCACAAATTTAGATACAACCATTATTGAGTTTGTATTTCCTAACGAGCTCATAAATTTTGACAAAGAACCAAAATTTTTAATACACGATAACAATTTTTTCACTCAAAAACTGTCTTAGACTCAATAAGCCCAACCCAAACTGAAGCACGACACCGTAAGACCCTACAAAAAATGAATAGATAGTCTTAATCCGGTACTATCGACAAAAAGTTACCTTTACACCCTCGCCAGCAAACCATCTTCATTGAATTTTAACTTCAGCTGGCACAACGTGAAAGGACGGATGCGGTAGCAACATTTTTTTTGGAGGTTGCTTGTGCCATCCGGAAATTTAATTCAGCATTTAAAATTCTTGCAAGTTTTTTGTAGACGGCCACGGCCATGTTTACGTACGGAATTGTATTTAAACACAGCAACTTCGGCATTAGTACAATGCAATTCACCAACAGTAAACAAACGAGAAATTTACCGACAATTTTGTAAATTCAAGGAGGACACGTGGAGCATTAATATTGGATCGCATGAAATTGAAGGGAGATACGAAAACCTGAAAAACCGGACCCGAATTTTTATAGGGCACATTGGATTGAGAATTCGAGTTAAAATTAGGCGGGGCAATCGGCATCCCATTTTGGAATGCGAATTTGGTTTGAAATTCAGTCTATTCGAACTTTGAAGTGCGACGGAAAGGGTTCTTCTTAATGTTTTGATAGTTTAATATATACATATGTTTTAAACATATGTTATATATATATCATATGCGAAATGAAAGGTGGGCCATAGAATTTAGTTTTAATTTTATTTTTAAAAGGGTTTATTATAATATGTTTTAAATGTTACGGCATATAAAAATAAAAAAGGTAGAAAAGCTTGGTAGTTTTTTTTATAGACGATCGTAAATTTTTTATTACACGGCGGTGTGTAAAAAGTGAAAGAGGCGAGTGTAACTTTTTAAGTGTGTGTGCAGTGCGAAAGGAAAATACAACAGTGTTTTAGAGACGGAGTATGTTTGTTTTGGTGAGACGGTAGGTTGGTTTTATGCCTTTTTGTGTTTTGTAGCGGTCATAATTTTGTAATCCCTCTCGGTGGTATTTTAATAGTTTTTTTTTAAGTTATTGAAGGGAATAGAAGTTTGTTTTCAAGTATTGAAACTCTATCTCTTTGTCGAAAAGAAATTTTTATTTTCTCTTGTGTTAGAGGAAGGAGATTTATTTTCCATTCATTGTTGGAATTTTTCAATATTCCAACATGTGCGAGAACAACGGATATTTGTGGATTTCCATCGACTAAATCATTTTTCTTTGTATGACTTGCCTTGTACAACTTGGCCCCAATATTTTTCAGCTGGGTCCTCTAATTCAACCAATAAAAAGGCCAAAACCATAGCATTGAGATACATTTCATTACCTTGTCAATAACAATAAAAATTTGACTCGGCCATAACCCTTTCCTTTTATTGTTGTGAAAAGCATGCATTACTCTAATGTGGCTAATCCATAGGCCAAGTGAACCCTTTGGGTAACAAATATGTTTCCTTTCTGCCTTTGAGTTTCAAATTATGCCTACCAAATCTAAGACATTTAAGAGGGGGAACTAATACAACGTTAAAAGAAAACCGGAAGCTGAGACATCTACGAATTACCTCCTTAGCTCTTTGTCACACCATCATTAACTATTTTCGAAGAACCATGCTTGCTCTCCAAGACAACATTTGCCCTTCACCCCAAGGGTGACTCCATGAATCGACAAGTTTGTTCACGCCACCTTGAACAAATTGACAATGTACTTTCGATAAGTGTGCAATTGAATGCCGGATATGCCAAAACAACCTCCATGAAAAATTAAAATAACACATTAAAATCGAATATAAGTGGACAAGGAAAGATCCACCACGGTGAAGTTTCACGTGCGAGGTGACCTTCCTTTAAACATAATTTTCTCGGCACCAATTTTTTTGTCAACTGAGCCATCCTTGTTGAAGTACAACTCTTTTCCATAAACTCTTATAGTAACTACCTTCTCTCTGTCGCGTAATCTCGAATTCCCTCTTCTTCTTGGCGATTAAAGGGGGAAATGGGTGAAAAAGCCCAGAAAAGAAGATGATTGTTTGCCATAATTATCAAACATTGCACCCAAATTCTTCCCCTTTCCATTGTTACCCAATGAGAGGTAGATGTGAAGTGACATCATACCGCCCAAAGCAGAGGCCATCTTCTCTTATGTGAATATAGAATTACAAGATCTTCATATTAGTATGAACCTTAAAACATAGCTCACATTGCCTAAAAACCACTTTTAAGTTGTAACGAACAGAAGCCCAAACAACTATCGCAACTTTTGGCAACTTAAAGACATTAAGAGAGAAACAACCAAAGAGAAATACAACCACAATCCTCATTTAATGAAGACGGACTATATATTTGCGTGAGATAATAGAAAGAATCATGACTATATTAAGGCACGACCTAAAACAATCTTTAATTGTCTTTCTGCGGCCTTGAGTTACCATGCTAGAGGTTACATATTTTAATTTAAATTCTTGACCTCTCGTGCCCATCTATGAATGCATCCAATGGGATATCTGTCAAATGCTCCTTTATATCCCCAAAAACAAATTCCCTACTACAAGAGCACGATGATGATGGATCACCCCACACCTTCTACTGAGAAACGGTGAAAAAGGAAACCGAGAAAACCTTGAAATATCTCAAGATAACTATATGGAGTGGTTCATGAATCAACCAACCATTGAGAACATGCTCATCCAGTCAAACCATAAGTATTATGTGACATTAACAATATTCAGCAGACCTTCCGAATCGGATTTACGAAGCTATGTTAGAGAAACCCTAAACTCTCACTTTGAAAATAGGTGAAATGTGGCACCACTCGGAAGTTGACATGTGCCAATTGGTACAAGTGGTAGACAATTGGCATGCTCAAACAATAGGGTGATGCGGGGAATGACATGAGGAAAATATCGGAAAAGCCCCAAATCCCCACGGAGAACTAAAGCTCATCACCAACACGAGATTGACAACTTTACATGATGTAACTTATGAAATCGTAAATGGAGAAATCATGGCTAACAATAAAGTAACCTATGTAACAATAAAGTCGGATTCATCACAGGGTAAGTAATGGGAGAAATCATAGTAGACAACGGGGAAACATGCGAGGAGTTGCTTCTGATCAAATAGATGAAAAAACACATAAAAAACCTAGATAATAATCATGAACAAGCTTAATATTGAATTATGGTAGCAAGGAACTTACAAAATGTGACATTACGAACTTTGGTCAAGCGCACAAAGATAAAATATCCTGGACATGACCACTGGTTGACAAGTTGTATTATGCTCATGATGCAAGAGGATTTATGCCCTGTGTAAAGTCAATCAAAAAGTCCATCATTGTCTATACAATAAATACAAGTAATTGATGTAGTATTTTTACTCTAAGATGCATTCTTATGATAATGTTAGAACATATGTTGAAAATTTCAAAACATACTAAATAAGCTCTTCGTTTCCAAGAACAATTTATTGGAGTCGCATGAACTTGGAACAAGCCTCCCACGATGCGAAAAGTGGCAACTAAGTCAACGGTGACTTTTTTGTTGCTCTGTTGGATCAAGGGTTATCCCAGATTAAATCGCTCAATAAATTATTCTCCTAATGAGGCAACCACGTGAGTGGGCTGTATAGCCCCCTCCCCCCCCGCCTCACATCACTCTCAATTCTCCAATACCCAATCTATATTTCATTTTTACTTTCATGAGCATAAAAAAAAATATTCAATAACTAATAAAAAAACAATTCAACAAAAAGTACGCAAAAACATTTACCCAATTAATAGCAAACATAAAAATAGTATGATAAATAGGTTTTTTTTATATAACGAAAAACGTTCCAAGTATGGTAACGTTTGTCTTATAATAATACAATATTTTACATTGTCAAATTTTCTTTCTTCTTCCTTTTCAGCTCTAATTACATCATCAATATCCATCGTACTCTTGCTCTGTTTCGTGCCTTTCACATAAACGCTGTGACCTAGTTGCGTATTCACGATATGCACGCTCATCCGGTGACGGGGCATCGCCTACAAACATGATAATATTAAATTTTAATTGTTAGTTTTTAAATATCATTGAACTAGTTAATTAATATTAATAAAAAAATTGCAATGAGATTATTTACAGGCACCGATTGTGCTTGGCGCCAGCCTAGTTGCGTTGTCACGATGTCTGGTCTCATCCGGTGACGAGACATGCGCCTACAAAAAACGAGATAATATTAAATTTTAATTGTCATTTTTTACCAAATATCATTGAACTAGTTCGGTAATATTAATAAAAAAAATTGCAATGGGATTATTTACAGTGCCACCGGTTATGCCGGCCCGGCCTAGTTGCGTTGTCACGATGTACGGTCTCATCCGGTGGCGGGGCATCACCTACCAAAAACGAGATAATATTAAATTTTAATTATCGGTTTTAAATATCATTGAACTAGTTGATAATATTAATAAAAAAAAATTCAATGAGATTATTTTGGTGTGCAGGTTGTGTGAATTGAGGCTGGCCCTTTGTCTTCCTCTGCAGTGTTGAATCCTCCAGAAACATTCTGCGTATTTTAAACAAAAAAACGTTATAAGGACAACCATCAAGGAGTATAATTAGAAAAAAAAATTATAAGTGGAAATTAATTACCATCACGACCTCACTTGATAGCTGATGACAACATGACTGGTCCCCACTATAATCGATAGGATTTTCTTTGAGAGGATCATCTACCGTACGGCTCTAAGCTGAGTTTATTTGCCTCGTCGGTAGTGTTGCTCACCGATTTAAACAAAGTTGTTAGACATTAAATTTTATGGACGAAAACAAAAATATTGAAAGGTTAATGTTTTACCTTATCGGGTATTCTAGATCTTAGGACTGCCCCAAGCACGACGTTCAACTACGGCTTGATAGCCAAAACGAAGCGATATTTTTAACTTCTCTTCCTCTTGTAGTTTGTTAAAGTCATCTTCATTACATATGATTGTGTGTGCAACGTCATATGCGATAGGATTACAAAAAACGTTGGAAAGTATTCTAATTAATTATAAGATGTTTAGCTACTTAATTACAATTCTTGCGACTAATTAGTAGCCATACTGAACTTGTGATGGCCCTTTTTCTCAATCCTAGCTTTGGTTGCCTTTGAGGGTGTCGGGCAACCTAGCATCAAAATTGAATTCAGATATGACGTAGCCCTTTTATTTTAGACATAAGAAAATTAAAGCTATTAGGTTAAAGTTGTAATTTACCTTGCGGGTCAAGAGGCATTTTCCTTCTTTCTTTGCCTTTTCTCTTTTCCGTCATGGATAGATGCTCTCTCTCCCACTCTGCGAAAGCTAACGAGAAGGATGCTCATATCAAGGTTAAGTACAGTGCGTCCTCTAGGTGTCCACAGTATCTTTCTAAATATTTTTAAATTTGCTGAGCCACCGTATTTGTCAAATGTGTCGACCCCAAAAGGGCTTCTAGATAATCTAGAAGTTCTTTTTAGATTGAAGTCAGGAGTTCATACTGTATGCGTGGTTGGGCCAAAAATTTTAGCATGGCTCTCAAGATCTTTGTAGAACTCATTGTTTTCCTACACGGAATAAAACCAAAAAAGAAAGAAGATATTATCATTAATTTAAAAATAAAAATCATGATAAATATGTTTTAGATAAAGTACATGAAATAATTAAAATATTAAAATTTACGTGGGAGTTGTACATGTTAGCACATAGGGACACCACTACGTTCACCAACAACGTGCCATTAATGGTCTGTGGAGCGGCACATGTAGCTCCGGAAACACGATAATGTAGTTGGCCATATCATCCTCATCATTGCCAACACGTTCGGCGGTTAGGTAGGTGTCTACTTGGGCGGTGTGTTTCTTGGCTGGCACCTAAAGAGGTAGAAGGTGTACAAGAGGGTTGTTGGGCAATCTCTTGCCCTTGTGTCCCACTACCACCAACACGGGTTCGGCAAATGCGAGAAAATGCTACATACAAAAGAACTTTTTGTTAGTTTAGTCAATGTAAAAATTAAAAATCAAACTATCACAATTCATCTCATGCGAACAAAAAATATCCTTTTGAATTTTTATTATTACGATATCTTTCTAGTTGCCTCATAAGATGTTGTATCCTCTCCATTTCGGGTGTTTGGTAACATCTTTATCAAACAGCAAATTCCGACCTTGCATCTCGTGCCTTTTTTTGCAACAAGGGCTCTTTTGGAGATAGGGATGAAGAAATGCTATAAAGAGGGAATCATCGGGCGTACCATGGCTAGGTGTACGCATATTTGAACAAAATTAATATTATTTCAATTATGTAAATAACTAAAATACTAAAGATAGAGCAATGTTGGCACTTTACATGTTCTTCATGGCCTCTTTCCGCGATCATCTAGTCTCGAGTTGTTCTGTTGCTCTTGATCGATACCTTACATTGCAATAAAATTATAAATGTAAAAACTTGAAAAAAATATCTAACTTGAAAACACAAAATGGCGAAATAATTTCTAATAAGACAGGAGAAACTGAGGAGTTAGAGTTTCAAATATGCCTTGCATTGAATTCGATCCACGGAAACATGTCATTTCACATTAAGGCACCCAAACATTCAATCCACGAATGATATATTTAAGTGACTTCTCCTGTGCAGGAAAACACCATACCTATAATGCATTCACTTGCATGTATAAAGGAAAGGAAAACATGTTTTCATACAACGGTGACAAAGGCATCTTGGGGAAAGGTATCTTCACTTTTATTTGTGTGATACTTTGCTCTCGTGTTTTCCTCATTCTGTTTGTCATTTTGGATTCAAATTAAGTTAAGGCCTTAAGTATTTTTTGACCTTTAAATTGTAGTTTTTATAAGTGGCATGTATGGTTTTCCATTAGTCCTGCACTTTTTCTCTTCATGCGCATGTTTTCACGGGAAATCAAATGCATGATTTAGTCCCATACATTTGCTACAGATTGTTGAGATCAACTCACATAGGAAATGTCATGTTTCCTATTCAATCAAAAATTGCTCTCGATTGGGGTAGGTAGGAAGGTTTTCCCTTTGTATTAATAGGGCACTTCTAGCTTGCATTTTTATTATATCTTTCAAATTTAGTGTCATTTCAATTAGGGCATGATTTTTTGCAACTTTCAAGGGTGAGAATGAACAAAGACAAATTTTTGTGATGGATAGCTGTGTGCTGACTCATCGGCAAAGGAAAAGGCACTAATCTACTTCTTCAAATATCTATAGTTCTCATTCACCTCATGGAGATGGTCCACGATTTTAAGCAAAATATTGCGACAAAAAGTCCCCCCCTCCATAATTTGATATTCAATGGAAATTTCTTAAATTGATGATGGGGCATGGTGTGGAACATTGGCACATACATATGTAGTCCCAAGATCATGATATATGTTTGCATATGTTTATGGCAATGTTCCACCAAGTCCCCACAGGTGGGAGGGCGAGGGGACGAGGGAGCGCGGGGAGCGGCCTGTGCAAAAATCTCCTACCAATTTTCGGGAAACGTGGGGGGACGTCGGGGTCATAAAAATTATAAAATTTAATATTTAAAATGTAACTATATTTTGCGAGGGGAATGTATATATAGTCATCATACACTTGCATCATGAAAGATAAATCATAAATGATAAAATTACAAATCGATGAATGATGAATCATATAATTGAAACAAATTTAAAAGTTAAAAGTTAAAACATGCACATCATACAATCATGCATGTAAGTTTGTAGTTTATATTCTATATTATTAATAATACTAACAATACGTGAAAATAAAGTTTAAGATATCATATGACATGACATATCTTCAGATTCAAAATAGAGTTTAAGCTGAAGTTGCAACCAAGTACGAAACATAAAACTTAAGCATAAATAAGTTATGTGAAACACAAAACATAAAACATAACATATGAATATAAAAATGATATCATCATATTGATAAATAGACATAAATGCTCAAGTTAATACCCACTAGTCTACTGCATCCAACTGCACTTGCACGAATATATCCAAGATCAACATGTCACCATGCGAATCGAATCACTTGGATTCTCAAACTCATCCTAAGTGGCACATCAACTTTTAACACGAAACCATGGTAGGGGTGGTGGCAGGGGACGTGAGGGGGCATGAGGGAAACATCCCTAGAAGTCCCAAGACCCTAGGAGCGAGGAAGAGGCGAGGAATCTAGACCCCTAGGTGGAGGTGAGACCACAGTGTAACTTGGTTTATGGAGGTGGTAGACAAAAAAGACTCAAATAGTGAAATTTTCCTAAAAGATACATGAGCAGCTAATGGTTCCATTTAAAATGATATCTAGTGGAAGAATGATGTAATGACAAACATGCATTAGCAAAATCACCTGTAGGTTTTGTTTAATATTACTTGTGATGGATTCAAATTTGGGTTTCAAAATGCCAGGTTATGGCATGATTTTGTCAAAGAAACATAGTTGGATTCTCATGTTGGTTTTAATTTATATTTAATTTTTGTTTGCAATATTTGGGTGATAGTAACTCATGAACTAGGTTACCAATGTGTAACAATCATATTTCAAGAATAAAGTTGTGATTTTTTTATATTATTATTATCTATTAGCTACAGTGTCAGCACCTAATGCTGGAATTTTGACATCTTGATAGCATGGATAATTTCGAAAATGTTTCTAGTAATGTTAACATAATAACTATCATTACGTGTCTTCACTTTTCACCATAATAGGAGCACATGATATGGACTCATCACACAACTTCATATGCTATGTCCCAACAGATTCTTAAGTGGTTGAACCTACCTCATAGTGTAGTTGTGGGATTAAGTTAGCAAATGTATAACTTTCATTAGCATAACGCCACGTTGCAATTCTAAAAGAATCCTCAAAGTGTCAAAAAACTTTAGTATGTTCTACTATAATGGGATACACGAAATAATATATGTATCATTAGTGACTTTTAAAAATGTGACAAGATCTAGAGGAAAGAAATCAATGGAAAGTGATCCCACCAATGAGAACCTAAATTTATATGAATGGGTTAAGTCTGAAACAAGCCCTATGGTTGTAGTGTAGTGATGAAGACATCTTTGATAATTCTCTTTTCATGTAGAATGTCTGTTAATTCAGAACTAAACTACATAATATGAAAGGCATACACAGTGCCCGTAAAAGTCCAAACAACATAAAAAAGGAAGAAAACCTTCTTTTCCATGGAGAAATATTCCCTTTCCTTTTCAGAACAATCTAAATCACAAAAAATATGAACTATCACACACACATTCTTGGATAATGTAAGAAGTGGAAAAGAATACCCACAAGTGATGTACACATGTACATTTAGGACACTAATAGATTTTTTGATTGAAGAATACCATTAGCAATGCCTCATTTCGTGGGGTTTTTAAAGCGAGGAGAAATGTCATTTATAAAATTAATGACGTTTCCTTTGGGAAAAATTTAAATCCTGTGTGCAAGACGTTGAAGTAATGGAAATTATTGAATCTTGATTCTTGACATCTAGAGAGAACCATACGGCCTAACACAATCCAATGAGTTGACCAAAAAAACCCAAATGGGAGTCAACCCTACTATAGGAGGAAGGGCACAACATTAAGAACTTACCATTTGCAAGGCGGCGGTCTGTTACCAGAGGGCGCGAGAGAGAGACGAACGTTGAGGGCGAATGCGAGGGAAAATGTTGTTACACGGGGCGAGAGGGTGCGGGGGCGAATGCGTGCAACGAGGGCGTGAGGGCGAATCCGGGCGAATGCGTGCAGAAACTCAGGGCGATCTTCGTCTGCAAGAGTGGGGGCGATGCGCGTGATATGAAGACGTTAATGTAGCACACATATTTTGTTGAACACTAATAGTTTTTGTAGTTGAAATGCAATTCTTGTTTTCATTTAAATGTGAGTTTTTAAAGGGAGAAATAATGGTTTACTTCATTATTAGTGTTTCTTTGGGGAAAAATTTAAATATTGTATTGGGTTATGAAGATAATAGAAGATGCGCATTGAATCTGGTTACCGGCGCTACTACGAGAGAGAACCCTACGGCCTAACACAGTCAATGGAGATTGGTAAAAAACCCCAAGTAAGTCAACCCTACTATGGGAGGAAGGCTGCGGTAAGAACTTACCATTTTGTAAGAGGGCGAGGGCGGAGTCTTTGTTGCGGGCGGGCGTATTTGAGGAAGCGAATCAGGGCCATTCTCAGCACACCGGGCGGGCGCGATGCGAGAACGAATGCGTGCGCGAGAGACGAGGAGAAGACGAATGCGCGCGTGATATCGAGCGTTAGTAGCTATTGCGACAAATATGAAACAATAAAATCATTTTTATGTAGCGCGCATATAAGTTTCGAATTTTTTTATGTAGCGCGCATATAAGTTTGGTATTTTTTTATGTAGCGCGAAAATAGAAGGTAATAGATTATCATTTTGCGGAAAGGCGTCGCTATTACGACGGGTGCCATCGGCATCGCAATGGCGACACCTAGACATTGTGTTGCGATTTGCGGCAATTTGGGTTGTCTCCATCCGCGACGCTTTGGTGGTTGCGCGATTGCGACGTCTTCCTCAAACGTACTAATTGCGACACGTTTTTAAGTGTCGGTATTGCGACACTTTTCTATGAACGTCGGTATAACAACGTTTCGGGGTGGGATGGAAAAAAATTGGGAAAATTTAGAGCATTTGGTCAAAAAGCGTCGGAACCAAGTGTCGGAATTTCCTTAGTCTTCTAAATGGTAGTTGTTTAAGTTATTCATTTTTAGTTTTATCACTTAAAATTGCTCAAATTTAGTAGTAATTCACTTGGAAAGCTAATTAGGTGACTAACTTTAGTCACCTGGGCCTCATTTCATCATTTTCTACTAGTGAAATCTGATACACCTTTACTGTAGAGATTCTTTTGATGAAGGCCATGAATGCCGTAAGATAGAGAATGGGAGAATGCAGAAAATAATGATGGATTTTACCCCCGCGAGGAAAGCTTCCACTTCTGTTACTCAGAAGTGAACAGGGCTATCAAATCTTTGAAGGAAATGGAGGGGGAGGATGGGTTTCTCGAGGAGGATGAGAAACCACCGACTAGGTAGGGGTAATGATGAGCCCCATCATTAGACATATTTGGGAGGTCCTTAGTCACCTTTCCTTCTTAGATCTCTTTTCTTGAATTTTTATTATTATTTGGGTTTATGATGCTATCTTGGGTGGTAGTTAAAGGCTAATATACTCTCGATTGCCTAACTATGGTTCGATGCGAGAAAATCAGGTTATTAAGCATTTTATAAAGATTTTATCACAAAGACTTGGAGGAGACAACAAGGAGAAATTTATGGAGGATTGTCCACCCTCAAAGGCAACCGAAGGATCCCAAAGATTTCTCTCAACAATTTGAATTCCACAAGCGGTAAGAAGGTCTGAGATTCTCTCCAACAATTTGAATTCCGGTGGCGGTTTCCAGGCAACTCCAAAGAGGAGAGCACTCAATCTTGGTTTACTCGGAGTCCCGATGGACTCATCACCATTTTCTAGGGAGTTGTTGGTAGCTTCCACCTTAGAATATAGAGCGAGAGATAGATCTAAGAAGAGTTAGTCTATCCTAGTCTCGCCCTAGCGGGGTATTGTTGTGAACTATTGAAGCTTTTTGTTTTATTCGGGGATAGAAACTTTGGAATGTACAATTATTCTTTTATGGGAGAATGAATAACGATGATTTCATTTGATTTATTTAAGATCAAAGGGCTAGGCTCGTGGGTTAGGGCCCGATTCATGTGCCTCGACTTCTCTGTTGTTATTATCTTTTCCTTTACATCATTTAGTTAGTTTTGCCTCTCTTGTCATTTTAAGTTAGATCTTCTTATGATAAGTTTCATTACTATTTATTTTTTGTGTTGTTGTAGTTTAATTGCTTATGCATAGTGAAATAGAGGAAAAACAAAAATGTGGTCAAATCTCCCCCTCTCATCTCTTGTCAATAGATTTCGAGTAGGGTGAGCCTTCCCACAAGCCAAAATTGCTTTTTATTTGAGTTCGAGGAAGAATTTGTATTACCAATTCCAAGTCTTTCCTTCACTATTTCATCCCGCATTTTGTGTGTTTCACATACATGAATCCGCGGTGTGCTTCGCTTCTAAGAACTTCTCTAACGCTTCCATTCCCTCCTTCCATCTCACTTAGTCTTGCACTTACCTTCTTTTGAACACCCTTAAGCTCTTCGGCCCAGCAATTTTCTATTTTTCTCCATACACGACGCACCCTTTTTATAGAAAAACACATGAAAAACCGTATAAAACCACGAAAACCCAACCTCCCCGCCTTTGTTCCTCGAGACTCTACCACCGTACATCGCCTTCGCAATCGCAACATTTAATGATTACCTTAACATATACATTGTTGTGGAGATTTGTAATATTGCGAAATCGCAAATTGCCATAGCACAGTTACCTTCTATCGTTAGCACTCACTTTTGCCCATTTTTTTGCAATTGCAAAATCGTAAATTACAACTGCAAGCTTTTTCACGCCACGTCCCCATCGTACATAGCATCTAGTGAAGACACACGCCATAAATCGCATCCTACCAAACTTACCATCGCATTCATCCTACGGAACTTATAACAACGCAAGTCGCCGCTCACAGCCTTTACCGCAACGCGGTCGCATTTCACACATTTTAGTTTATTCCCGTTCATTCTTACTACTATCCTTGTAACACCCAATATTGCGATTCACAACATACATGTCATATTGTAATTTTTTATTACTTTCATTGGTTATTCCCATTAATCACCACCGTTACTGTATGCAAAATTGCGATATTGTGATTCACGACTCACCACGTCACTCTTTGCACTTCCATGGCATGCACTATTTAGTTCATTTGGTTAAGTCCTTACTACCATCCATTTAAACCCTTGAAGTTGCGATTGGGACATCACACATCGCAACTTTCTTTTGTCCATCTCATTACGCCATCATTTATGGAGAGTTCTTCTAGCTTCGAAGTCATTTCACGTTATAATAAGGTTTCTAAAGGGTTTAACCTCTTGTCCACTCAAAGCCATTTCTCACGCTATCATAAATTTTTCTAAGGGTTTAACCCCTTCTTTAAAGCTTCAAACCTCATTTCATGTAGCAAATTTAAACCCCCCCATTATTTATATGGCCTTTTTCTTCCCTCTATGTTGCAAATTAATTTTTTTTAATTAAATTAAGGCATGGATAGTTTGAGTGCATGGATAGGAGTATGGTGAATAGATCATAGGATAGATAGAGTGCATATATCCGTTTAGCCAAGTCCAAGTGTGGTTTAAATTAATTTTCCTTTCTATATGCTTTCCACAAATTAAATTAGTTTCATTCTTGGCATTCCTTTCTAGCATCTTAGTTAGGTTTTCCTTTCTTGTCATTTTCACTTCCAACAATTTACTTTCAGTTGTTCTCATAATTTGAAAATAGCATACTGTCGTGAAGTAGAGATGACATGAATAGAATAATTTTTGTGTATATCGCACTATCACCTCAAATTTTGTACGAACCCGTCTTGATATTAAAAGTAAAGTAGAGCATCCCCGGAGTTGCGGCCATTCTTGGTGCAATACTAGGGCTCACCACTCTTGCCTCGGGGTGAGGGTGCTCCCTTAATTTCTTCCCCCTAGGAGGGTGGATCTTCGGTGGTTCGCGACTAACCATTGTGGCGAGGCACCTCTCATGGAGGGGGTTGTCAAATATCCTGCGCGGCTAGCACGGATGAGTAGTGTGCTACGGTAGTGATTGTGCGGTTGACGGGGTCATCTACGCCCAATTGGGCATGGCCGCCAGTTGGTGCTACTGCGCCGGCGAGGGCCGGACACTTCTTTGATTTTTTCCCGCCACTACCTAAGTGGGATGTTGGCCCAACTCTCGAAAGTCCATGATGGATCTAAATTATTCACATATGCTAGCATTATGTATGAGAGAGTGAAAGTTGTTGAGGCTTGTGGTGGCGATGCTGTTGAGGGTCCTCGTGAACCCTCGTATGAGGAGGTGGGCCCCCATGATGCCTCGCGGTGGGGGAGGATGTGTGGGCGTTGCGGGAATGCCTACGAGCCTAGTTTGAGACGATCCTAAGATGTTCCTACCTTACCGTATGTTGGGATGGACTTCTGTGGAACCCGAACATGGGTCTTCTGCCAGGTATGCATGGGGGCCAACATGTATTTTTTACGTTTTATTCTATGTTTTTAGTGTTGTAGTTTATATGTGTGTGTGGTGACAACGACATAGCTTTGTTACTCTTGCGAACGTTGGTGAGGTCGGGCGTCCTATGGCTCGGTTGGTGGGGCACCACACGATGGGAAGGCTCCAAGGCGTTTCGCTCCCGGTGGGGGATGGGGAGGGTATATGGTGCAGCTTTGAGGTGGAGTACTTGGCGATGAGGCTAGCCCTCTGGGAGGTAGCGACTCGGTACAACTCTTGAAATCTTGTTCTTGACGATTTCTCGTAGGAGTGGCAAAGGCTCGTGTATAAAGGTGATGGAGTAGATGATTGCTCTAAGGTCGGGGGACCACGATATGGAGAAGATTGCAGGGTCGAGTGAACCACCTTACCTAGGAGATGCCTACTGATGGGTTTGTGGATAGTTGGAAAACATGCGGTTGGAGATGTTCGGTGGCACGTGAGAGGGGATATCATTACTTTGTGCCAAGTGGCGGCCTTGGTCTTGACGGTGCCCAATGTTGTTACTAGGAGCCGGTCGTGGGTCCGGGTGCCCAACTTGGAGGGACTCGGCGCTAGTACTTTTTGTACATAGGAAAAGTACCGTTATGAGGGATGTTGTCTTATTTTTGTTGACTTTTCACATTGTATTTTTTGGTGACTTTATGAATCGAATACATGACTCTTCTTTTGTACTCGAGACATTTTTTGATACATATATAAGAGAGTTACCTATTTTTTTGCGGCTCATTATGGTGTTTCCCCTATTGATATATGTTTATGGATGATGTGTTATGTGATGAGTATATGTTTTTTATGTTTTTTTTTTTTTTTTAATGTATGCTGGTTCATCCGATATGCATTCCAGTTTATAATATGGTAAGCTATATGATTTTACGTACGGTTTTGATTTCTTGGCACATGTGTGGAATGTAATGTGATCAAATTGATGGCTTAATCTTTTTGCACGCAAATATTTTCTAAATAGATACGAATCTTGTACCTCAAATTCTTGGTTTAAACTTGTGACACCTTGCTTGGGAATCGAGGTAGATATTCAAATGGCCAGGATGCCTTGATTGAAGATTGTCTCACATAAGTCCAATGGCGATGTCATATTTTGTACGATTGTTTGTTGTTGAACTCATGTAATGCAGTGGTGAAAGAATGGTGATCGGTACGGGTGATTGATGACGGCCCGAGGAGTGGTTGTTGTTAAACTTTGGGACCTTCAGCGATGATCCATCAGCCCAGAACCCAAGTAATGATTGGGTTGAAAATCCATTTGTGACACTAGAGTATTTTGTGACGGGACTTTGATCAAAAATTAAAGTTTGGGTGTGTGTGCATTGACTCTAGGGTGAACCCTCTTGGCAGCACTTATGCATTAAAATTTCTTGAGGTAAAGACCGTTGATGGGGTTACTGGGCATACCCATCCAAATACTGTCAAGATGTATGCCCCCTTGAGGAGACAATGATTTATGACGTAGGGTCCTTTCCACAATGTTTCTAAAACTTTCCTAGCCCTAGAGCTTCTTTTGACGACATCGTGGCAGAGGACTAAATCTCCTAGGTAAATGAACGAGGGTTGATGTTGTGATCAAACAATGCTTTCACTCGCTTCTTATGGGCCTCGTTGTGTTGGAGCGATTGTCGTCGACTTTCATTGACAAACTCTAATTGTACTAAGCGCTTCTCTATGGGTTGGGTGTCATCAAGGAGTTCGATGGCGGTGTGTAAGTCGGGCCCCTGCGTTCTATGCAGAGATCAGGCTTAGGCCCGTACATCCGAGGTGGAAGGGTGTGAACCCTGTTGATGTTTTCAACGGCGTGCGGTATGCCCACGAGCGAGGGAGAGAAAAGCATGTGGTGCTAGTTTTTTGTGGTTATTCACTATACGTTGTAACATTGTTTTGAGTACTTATTTCCCCATTCTCATGTCCATTGGATTGGGGGTAGTATGGTTATGTGAATTCATGTGTGGATGCGGATATTGAGATAGCTCTGGAAAACTTTGTTTTGAAGTGTTTCCCGTGGTCAAAGACTAATTCCTTGGGTATGCGAATTGGGAAATGACATGGTTAAACAGAAATAGTGGCCCATTTTGTGGTGTTGTCGTATGTGGGCATAGCCTCTTGCCCACTTGGTGAAATAATCGAAAACTACAATAATGTATTTGTAGTTTCCCGACGATGTTAGGTTGCAAGTGTGAGAGTCAATCCCCCATTTACAAGGGACTAGCAATAATGATAGGGTGAGGGGACGGAGAGGGCTCTTGCCTTGTGAGTGAAGCGGTGGCATAGCAACCGCCTCTTGACTACTAAAATGCGGTCGCGAAATAAGAGTGGGCCAAAAATATGCACGTAAGAATTTTTGGGTGGTGGCGACCATAGCTCATTTGTGGCGGTCATTAAGGGCTTGTTCTACTTGGTTGTGGGTAAGGCATCGACGTAAAATGATGTCGATGCCCCTTCGGTATAAGACATCTCCCATAAGGAGGTATCGAGGGAGGCTTCAGTGGCGAATGCACCAATGGTCATCATGAGTAAGATGGGGTATGAACTTTGGGTTCGTAAAAGAGGAGGATATCTCCGTACCCGGGGTCATTAGTTCCTATGAGGAAAATATGTTCTTCAGTGACGAATCGTTCTGCGGTTATCCTTTGGTATGTCTTGGGAGGTGCGTATAATAGACTGCCTTTAAGATTATTTTTTTCTCTTGGGGGGCTTGAAGTGTAAGTCATATTCTTGTAGAATGACTATCCGTTAGAATATTTGTGTTTCATTAGGTGGAACGTGAGAAGATATTTGATGGGGTTAATATCTATGATGGCTTGTTGTGGTATTTAAGATGATGCGATTTGTGATTTTGGTGCGTGAATTAGTGCTAAGGCAGTATTTTCTTTGGGTTCATATCTTAATGCAAGGCACGATAAAGGTTTGCTAACGTAATATATTACGTGCACCTTCCCATATGGGTCCTCATAGATTAGTATAAAGAACCAAAGAGGTCTCGGATGTTGATAGATACAAGATGTAATCTTTGTTGTAATTTGGGGGACTAATCGGGAGTCTTTAAGAGACAATGTATCTTTTTAGCGCGTCAAATGCTTGTTGGGCTTGGTCGTCCACATTTGAACGAGATGTTAGAAAAAGGAGACACGAGAATCCTTGTGTGCAAGTGGCGTGTCTGGGACAAGACATCTCGGAAAGTTGGCCTTTCCCTGGCTTTGTGGTTTCCCTGAGGTTTGAGGTGGAGGTACCTCTTTGATAGCTTGGACCTTGGGGGTCCACTCTAATTCTTTGCTAGGACACAATAAAACATAAAATTTCCACGGTGTGACACCAAGTGCACTTGAGGGGTTCAAGCGTAGGTTGTGTGCCGACCATTGTTGGAATACCGATCCTGAGATCCTCGAGGTGGTTCGGTAGCCTGGCGGACCGGAGCGGTGGGTCGTCCAAGTAGGCAAGGATAAGAGCGTGCCAAGTCATGACGGATACCATTCACGGCCCTGCGGAAGGTAGCTCCAACGTTCTTTCGGCCGAATGGCATTGCCACGTATGCGAATGTGTCCGAAGGACGTGGGCATGATCTTGTCTTGGTCGGTGTGACGGTTGAATTTTGTATACCTAGGGAATCCATCCATGAAGGAGAGGGCCTCATGGCCTACCTGGCTTATCGATGACTTGGTCAATGAATGGGGTAGTGGGTGTCCATGGGACATGCTTTTTCAAATCCTGAAAATCGATTGCAAACACGTATGGTGCCATGTTTTTCCATGATGGGAACAAGGTTGGAAACCAATCCAAGACGTGTAGCGATGGGGTACATAAACCAGGCTTTGTGAAGCTTGTCAATTTCTCGGTTTATTGCTTCTACCTTAGATGGGTGCAATTGATGTTGTTTACACGGCCTATTAGTGGCACGTCGAGGGCTGGTGTCAATATGGTGCTCTACAATAGTGGGACTAAGCCAGGCATCTCCAAGTAGTCCCACAGAAGATATCTCGATGCTCTTGCGGCAAGTGGGTGTAAGAGGTTATATCCTCTAGTGAACATGCTTCCCAGGTGAGATTTCTTTGAATTTTTCGGGATTTTGAGAGATATTCACCTTGATGGTAAGTGAAATGTTTGACATGTTTCCTTCCTCGAACACATCGGGTGCCGAATGAGGTTTTTGAACCAATCAACCTTCACGATGGAAGGAAATCTTTTGATTCAATCACATAAATCTCTTGTTCTACTGTCTTGTCGGAGCTAAATGTTTTCTAGGGAGAAAAAATGAATGGTGATGCATTGCATCCCATGGATAATCGGGATACCTTAATGGCCTCAGGGATGTGCTCATCGAATGAAATAAGAATCCTAAGGGGGATTGAGGTCTTCGCAGGCTAGTGAGGAAGAGGTTCGGTCTAACGGAGCTGGTCGACGGACATTGAGATTCCATCATCGATGTGGTGGAGGCCCAGGGCGTGGTTGATAGGGTGCATATGGGTTGGGTTTGCGCCATCGTTGGTGCAACTACTCTCGCGGTTCGAATTTGAATCGAAGAATATGGTGAGTGAACAACCCGAGGTCATGGTTCCGATACATAGTGTTGTAGATCGAATATGGTGTATCGTGTCATCGGTGTTTGGTGGGGTAGGAGTTTCCATGATGGGAGCTTGTGTGAGAGTAAGGTTAGATTCCTCGCTAGGCGGGCACTTTTCGGGGAGTTGGAAGTTGGCTGCCTGGCTCTGGGTGCCCGTGTTTCCATTAATGGGCATCCTGCAGTTCGTGGTTATGGTAGGTGCAAATGGTGCATGGTACTGCTTTAGCCTTGGCCCCAGGTAGCTTGTGTGGGAACCAACACTACTCTGTGTCCATGAAGTGGACACTTGGAAGGGATCAAGCATAGGAGAGATGGTCCTCTGCTTTGCCATTTCGAGTTTTTGGCTTGGTTGTCATCTAACTCTTTTGGGAGTGTAGACTTAACTTATTTACTCTCGCCCGCTCGAAGCTTGGGGGAGGAGTGTTCATTTTTCACGGTATGGTGAAAATGTGAAAGCGGTCCGGCAATAGAAGTGTGTGATTTTTCTCTGGTTAGAGGGTGCCTCTTAGGGAGGGATGATACCATGCAAATTTATTCATGAGGTGCTTCATTTCTTTGCACTCGTTGACAAGGTAGTCATTGTGTCTCATAGTACGCATTCCCGACCTAGTACAGACATGGAGTCGTCTTCAGGTCGATGCGCCTAAGTTGCCGACGTGTCGATGTGGAAATGGTGGGCGCACTCGGGAAATCTTGCCTTCAATCATGGTTTTTTATCTCTCGATTGATGAGATCTCGGCGGTGCGTATCTAATAAATGTATCATATCGATTAGTGGGTGTAATCGCGAGATATACATACAACGTACTCATGGTGGTTGTACGACATACTAGACAAGAAGCCTTCGCAGGTGTTCTAACGTCACCATTCGTTTGGCCATTGTGATCGAGCACGACGACCCAATGCTTCTAGGTACGAGCGAGTGGCGACCACATGTGAATACGTGTGTTACATAGCACAAATGTTGGTATTCCATGGAGGGTGGTTGGGGATGACTAACGGTTCCTCGGTAAAAATTTGCTCGGTGAAAGAAGACGATGGATCTACTCGTCTACATCATATTGCGTTGTCGATCTATCCATGGATTATGTCGAATCCATCTTCAAAGGAGAGGTGTGCTAGTTTGTGCATAAGCTAGTTAGTGCTAAGCGAAGGCGGGGATGTAATGACAACATTCTAAAGTGTGGTTGCCGAACATATTAGACATGCAAATTGTCTTGCTCGCAAGCCAACATAACTGCCTTTCCGTTCAATGGATACCACCTTTGGATGAGTTCCAAGGCTACGCATTCATCCATGAATTGGTCACGTTCATTGCACAATGCACAACATATGATAGGAGAGGAAGATGAATGAGAGTATTTCTAGTATTTGTCATGCCTCTTGCGAAGGGTATAAAATGACACGAGGTTCTTCTCCGGTTATTTGGATGGAGGGATCTGATAGGATTGATCGATGGCGTGTAAGGCGTCCTTTGTATCATAGAATTTAATGACATGGAAGTAAACGCATGCATGGTTGGTACGCAATGATTTGCCTTGATTTTTGGTGGTGGTTCTTTACGGGAGCTTGTTTAACAGTATTCTTTATGAGAGCTAAGGAGTGGTTTTAGGTCATCAAAAATTTTGTGTGGGAAGATGTGGGTAGGGTGGTCTACTATGTTGCATATGGTGCAAGATTGTAATTCTGAATTGCATGGTAGGATTTTCTACCCTTCCTCCCTTCCTTTTTCCTTGGTTTTCTTGGTCGCTGTCGGTGATTTTGCGATGGAAATTTCGCCCGATGGGATGGTTATGACAATATCCTTAATAGATGGGGCCTCCTCAGGAAGTGAGGTGGATTAACCTTGTAAGAGTGACCTTTGTGACTCCTATTGTGGTAGGTGGGACCATGTACCAAACTAGAATTGCAAATGATAAGTTTGGCAACACAAGCTAATAAACAGACATTGCGACACAAAACCGGATGGGGAGTAGATGAAAGAAGTTTGGGAGGGCGGCGTAGGCTAGAAGATGTCATGGTCGAGATCGGTGTCATTATTTCTCATCTCCATCTCTGGGCCGAAAGCCGGTGCTTGATGTATACATCATGCACAACGACTCCCGATCTCAGATAGTGATTATGTGTATAACGGGGGGGATCTCCTAGAAATGACACTGAGGATGAATATGAGTTTGAACTAGTTGAGGCTATATTCTTGGTACCATGTTAGCATCTCGATGAATGTGTCTACATGAGTGGAAACGACATCAATATTTTTTAGGAATCACTTGTCATGGTATGTAAATTGGTCGGCAGTAATTGTGCAATCCTCATGGGGGAACATCATGGTTAGGAAGACGAGAGAGGCTATGGGCGACATGGCATACATATAGCTCACCAAAGGTATGTGCGTCGGCCTTGAGCATACAAGACTTCAATGTCTATAAGGACCATCTTTCGTAAACGAGCAGAGACATTTCAGTGAAAGTGCAGTGGGAAGGATGGGTGCACAACCGTATGCTGCGGTGTGATGTACGTGCTGGATTTAGTTCGAGAGACCTAACTTTTTCTGGAACATTGTTGTTGTGATACATGTGGATGCACCCTCGTCAATGATACAACGGGGTGAATGGTGATGTTTTGGACTCACACCATTATGCGGAAGGCGACCATCGAATGAGGCCTGTGGGTGGCTTTTTGTCTAAATTGTAGAAAGCCATTAAGAGGGCTGGTATCGACGGGGTCGATGGTGCCTAACGTGAAAGTAAGGATTTCCTTTGCTTTGGGCATGATTGTAATACACTCTAAAACTGTATAGCCTTTGGGGAGATTGGGCTAATTAATTCACAGTACTGCGGTATGAGCCGCTTTGGAATAGTTTCTGCTTGCCTAGTTGGTCCCTTATCCATTTTTGGCGAGTTCGTGTATGTATTTGATGTAGTTAACGATCTTGTTGGAGCACTCGTACTGGCCCCAATGGTGTTGGTGTACGGTGAGGGTATCGTAATTTCAGTTACGTATCTGAAAAAAATTTCTTACTTGATTATGTAGATTTCATGGTTGTTTTTTTCGAAATCATCGAGAGTTGTTTGTTTCTGTTGGGTGCTATTTGTCCCCTTGTTGGTGGCTCTGTGGGATTGTACGTGTGAGGATCCTCCTTGACCTAGGTTACTTTGAAGCTTCTTGGCTCGGGTAGTTTGGGGCAGGTGGTGATTGTAATGGCCATATTCACCACAAATTGTAGGTGGTTGCTTTGAAGATTCGCCCTCTTGTTCTTCCCTTGGAAGTTATTTGGCTCGTAGTTTTGATTTCGGTTGGAGTTTTCACTCTAGCCTAAGATCGTGGAGGGCATTGTTGATTGTTGCCCCCTATCTGGGATTTCCCTTTTGTTTGTTTTTTTATTTTTTCCTTTCCGCATTAGGAGGATAGATAGGTTTCTCCTTGTTATATAGATTGGTGCGGTTGTGCTTCTGGGAAGATTGCACAATTTTTTGTGCATTGTTCTGCATGGGTGGGTTTTTGTCTTTGAGGGATTAGGAATATTGGGTCCTGTCCTTGGTTTTTGAATGGCTACAGAGGATCTCTTTGGTAGCATTTCTAGCTACATATTGGGTCCACGAACAGGAGGTATGGACCTTCTTGCGTGATGGTCGATTTCGCCCTATTGGTCATGTGCCCAAAGGTGCATGAAGACTCTTGGTAAAATTTGGGTTGCAGGATGTTCGGTTAGGATCATATGCGTAACAGTGCGGCTCTTTTGCGGCCTAGGTGATTGTAGGTGGTGACCCAATGATCCATCTCTCTTGAGTTAAATAGCACTGTAAATTATTTATAAGATTGCGAGGTGCGGGGCATTAGGCAAGATGTTATAAATGTATCCTAGCTGTGTAAATGTAACAGGTTGTTGAAGCTGCTGAAGTGGCATCCTCTTAGGATGTACGTTTTGGTTTCTACATATTTTGAAATCTCTTTAGTGAGGTTTTCGGGAATGGTTAGGAAGAACTTGATATTGGAGGTTGCAGTTTACTGAACTACCTTTGTTGCCATTCATGGAGGTGGTCAAAGAGATATGGATGACTAGTATGCTGTCTAAAATGTCGATAATTACATCCCATAATCATGGTGGATAGATGCTTGAAAATACGTAAGGAATGCAGTAGCGAGGGCGCTAAAGGTTCTATGTGCTTGAAAGGTTGCTCCACATACCATTTCTGGCCCGATTCGGTTTGGGTGCGTTGAAATAGTCTCCAATAGGAATAGTATAATCAATGATGTTGTTCGATGAACACCACGGTGGAAAGTCATTATGTGATTTCTAGAGTATTCCACCTCCCAAAATGCTAGAGTATATTTAGATCGGGTAAGTTCAACGATGCTAATAATAGTATTGTGGGTTGCTGAAAAATGATATGACTATAAATTTATTATTAGTTAGATATTGGGTTTGTCTATGACGTACTGCGGCTATGTGTTGAGTTCTCCTCAAGATGAAGGTAAACTATCACCCCTAGGGGGTTGTGGGAGGAGTGGTATGTGGTGACCTTATGAGGGTTTCCACTAGTGTGATGTTGGGTGACCCTCGAAGGTTCCCAACTAAAGATGCCCCTATAAAGGATGAACAAGCACGGAGTGGCGGTGTTTTGTGCGGCGCACAAACAGCGAAAGAAACACAAAGACTCCCTCCGGTGATGGGTGAGGTCCAAAATACATCTAGGTAATGAAAGATCTGGTTGGAGTTCGTTATGGTGTCGACTAGGTATGGTTTTGGAAAAAATATTGAGTTCTATAGAGGTGAAGTATCAAAGCAAAAAATGGTGACCACATACATAAAACAAAGAAAGCAAGAATTTCATTTTCCTTTAAATTATTTCTATGAATTAATCAATCGAAAAGAGGTTTTGGTTGTTTTTGCACATAATACTCAAAAATCACAGAGAACTAAACGTCCTCACACTCTCAATTGTAACTAGGCCTTGTGAATATATATTTTGATGAGTGCGGGGCTAACGTCCGAAAGAGCGGCAATGCCTTTCCGGCGGCCTAAGGAGAATCGGTGACAGAGTAATGGGTAAAGGATCTAGTGTTGCTTGCACTGTCACCTATAGGGGAAGGATTCCATAGATTGGCCACTAAGTACCATCGTCCCACGTGAGCATTGAATGCTTGAGCTTCTTGGCTGATTAGTTACGATCTCTGAGAGCATTAGATGGGTCAGAGTGGCTGACCATCTTGGGATGCCTTTGGGCTAAGCAACCCCTGCGAATCGGTCTTTTGGCACTCGAGTTTTGCTTTTCACATTTGGTGGATTGATGGATTTTTTTAAAGCTCCCTAATCGATCACTTCTATGTCTCAAGATGTAAGCTGACCATGGTCGCTTGTTGGATTCCTACCCCATGGTTCTATTTTGAACTATAATTTTTCTTATGGCCTAATGACAGAAACTTAGTGAGTTCGAGTTAGGTTGGTTTTAAGTCTTTACTTCACTTATGGTGTGGAAGTGTGTGAGAAAAAGTGAGCAACCGCACAATTTTAATATGTGGATATACGATCCTTTACACGTCCAATATTAATCTATTTTTTATTGTTCCTTGCTATAGCTTAAATCATGTGTGGATAGTGAGTCGCTTAAGTTTGCTAGTTAATCTAAGTGTCAACTAAAGGAGATGGAAATTATCGGAAGAGAGCTTTCATATGCTTGCTAGGGTCAATAAAGGTGCAAAGGCGGCAAAGACTACTTTCTTCTTAGAATCGGTAATTCACAGTCCCGACTCCTAGTGAAAAAATTAAACTAAAATTAATGATCTAACTAGGAAAAATGAAAACTGACTAAGCACATGTGGATTGGGGACACTTACTCCAGCTAATTATCATATTGTGTTTTTAGTGTCTATTTTCACAAAAATAAGTGGTATTTCGGTTATGATAAATTCCCCCTACTTAAACTGCTATTGGTTTTTTGTAGAAGATAAACTTTGAAATTGAAAAGTAGCAACTAGCAATACTCAAACACAACCAAAAGCACGTTACAACGGTTGTGGGACACACTTTTGATCTTCCAGAAGTTTTTACATGCGACCAGCCGCACGTTAGGTGAGAAAATAACGAGAGAATTTTGGTCTTTGGTTCCCGTGGCTTCACGGGCGCAGTCGCACGTAGGTCGAGGAGATGAACGCGCACAACTCTCCGCGTCTGTTTGATAAAATAACGCACGTTTTCGAGAATGGAATTTCCGGGACTTCGGAACTTGAACTTTCCTTGTGGGTGAATGAACGAGAGAAAGAAAAGAAAGGGGAGTTGTCCAAGAAACATTCCGAGCGAGGAAGAGGTCCTTGAAACAAGCGCAACCACATTAACTAAAAAAGTAAAGCTAGTGCGGTCACCAATCTTGTGGTTGTGGTTTTGGTGCACAAGTGCACCAATCACAATTTCTTAGGAGGAGTGACGCACTCTAAGCCTTAGTCCTGGGTAGATAAAAAAAATAGTTGAAAGATTCTTGAACATGCTATAAAACATTAAACACACTAAATCATGATATAATGTACATATATATAGAGAAAACAAAACAAAACAAAACATAAACACGAAATCTCATAAAGAGTAAAACAAAAAATAATACTAACGATGGCATGAAGGTCCCCTCTTATTGCTTGTTGTTAGGAAAGGAGAAATACTACATTTACACTCTTGCCAAAGGGCCCTTAGAACTATGGAGTTATAAGACCCGATGCAAAGGTTTTATTTTACCTTCTAGCTACTTGGTGTAAGGTATCTCTCTCTACTCAAGGATTAGAAGTTGTTGAATGGCCAACAACCGAATCCTCTCTGCTTCGCTCTGGATTGCACACTGGATTTCTCATGGGAAATTTGGCCCGGCCATAACAATGTGCTCTCCTTTGTTAATCTCTTCAGTGACCTTTATAGATGAATTCAAAATTCTCTTCCACTCTCCTCGGTACATTGATGGATGGTGACCCAGAGAGGTTGGTCATTATGACATAACGGTTCCTTTGTGTGCTCCCTTGAGGTCCCAAGGTGGCTTAGGAGGTTATCCTTGTATGGCCTCAAGTGTGGGATAATTTGCTAGAGTGTGTCATGTGGTCCCGGAAAGTGACTTCTGCCACTTCCAGGACCGCGCGACTTTTTGAGGGAAAGTCGCGCAAAGGTGCGCTTATCGAAGAAAAATGCGGGAAAAGGTGCATTTTTCCTCCATACTTGGTGTGCAATTTGATTTTTCCTCTAATGTGCCTCAGCCCTATAAATCCTTCTGCCTGACATTTAATAATGTCATCTTTTCTTGTCTGATTTTTGAGTGATAACAATATTTAAAGAAAATAAAGAAAAATACAATGGTGATATTAATATGCATGGGCCTAGCATACTAAACCTAGCTTTGAGCATATCAAATTCAAAAATATGTGAGGAAGATGGAACTATGAGAACCCTTAAAAGCATTGAGGATATGAGCTCTTAGGGCAAGTGATCAATCATTTCAGCTTTCTTGATTAATGAAATATGATTAGAACAAGGGAAACTCCATGATTTAGTGGTTCATTAGATTAAACTTATATAACAACATAATAGGATGGGCTTGGCTTTGTGTTAGACTTACCTAGCTTTCTTCATCAAACCAAAAAAACTCTCACAAAAAAAAACTTTCTCATGCCATGGCCTTCTATTCCTTTATCTATGATTACTTCTAGATATTACATTAAGGTTTTTCTACCATTAATTAATTAAATACAAATGGAAAATCATGATTTGTTTACCTTCAATGTAATGCACATCACCATTGGTATTAATTAGTTAAATACCAATCGCAAGTCAATGTCTATTTACATTCAATGTAATGCATATTATTATATTAAACATTGCATTATAGTGAAAAAAAAAAAACTCTGTATAAGGAAAGCATTGAAACAATTGGACCTCAAACTTAATTTCACACTTTTTCTCCTACCAGATATTAATTTTATAACTTGACTGATTTGCGTAGATGTAATGCAATGGGCATGATAATATAAAAAAGTTAGAAAATCAAAAATTTCATATCAAGACCTTCCATATGTTTACCTGCATTCGATTGCATTGGAAAAGTCTAATGAGTCGTACTAAGTGATATCAACGGTTATGTGTTTTGACCATTGGGAGTCATTATGAATTTGAGCACAAACATGAAGGATGCACCAGAAGAAGGTTGCATCTCTATTATCACATGAAGGATGCACCAAAAGAAAATTTAGGCAACAAGCAAGTTACAAAAAAAACTTTCTCGTGCCATGGCCTTCTATTCCTTTATCTATGATTACTTCTAGATATTACATTAAGGTTTTTCTACCCTTAATTAATTAAATACAAATGGAAAATCATGATTTGTTTACCTTCAATGTAATGCACATTACCATTGGTATTAATTAATTAAATACCAATCGCAAGTCAATGTCTATTTACATTCAATGTAATGCATATTATTATATTAAACAGTGCATTATAGTGAAAAAAAAATCTCTGTATAAGGAAAGCATTGAAACAATTGGACCTCAAACTTAATTTCGCACTGTTTCTCCTACCAGATATTAATTTTATAACTTGACTGATTTGCGTACATGTAATGCAATGGGCATGATAATATAAAAAAGTTAGAAAAACAAAAATTTCATATCGAGACCTTCCATATGAGTCGTAATAAGTGATATCAACGGTTATGTGTTTTGACCGTTGGGAATCATTATGAATTTGAGCACAAACATGAAGGATGCACCAGAAGAAGGTTGCATCTCTGTTATCACATGAAGGATGCACCAAAAGAAAATTTAGGCAACAAGCAAGTTACGAGAGAAGACAGGAAAAATAACCTACAGGAAGTCCACATTCACTATGTAATGGGTACAACATGAAGAATTCACATCCATAGTTTGTGATCTTCATATTCTAAAATTCAATTGATATTGTGGAAGAGATAAAAGGTACTCTCTACAAATTCATTCATATACTGCGAAATGTGGAATATAGAAAACATCAAGGAATTGGAATGAACTAATCAAGGTATTTAATTCATTTTATTATCCAAGTTGAATGGACTAATATTCTAGCTTTGTACACAATCAAGTTTGCTAGGGTTACTAATTAGGGTTTTGGGCATGATTGTTGCTTAGTGAATGGCTGGTTTTGGGCATGAATGTTGTTAAGCGATGGGTTTGTGAATTAGTATGGGAATTGAAATGCCTTTACTATATATATATATATATATATATATATATATTTAAATATATTTTTAATTAATTTAAACATATTCTTAACTAGTAGATCCATTTAAATTGTAAATTGACATTATCATTATCATTATTAACTTAGTTAAAAATTTAATTGTGCATAATATTGAAAGAAAACAACCTTTATAATACTACTTAAATCAAGTTGCATGTTGATTATGAATAGATTTTACCAAAAAATTTAGTACCTTTCCTTGCTTTTTCAGTTTCATAATGCTTAATAATTCTAGCATAAATGTACTATCCATTATTGAATGTTAAATAATCTATTGATAGGATTTAGAGATAAATAGTTTTCCTTGGATCAATCTTCATCTGCCTTTAAAAATTATGGCAAAAATTTGTAGTTGTTTATATCTCCCCTTCTCGGGCATTCATATGTCTTCTTCCCTAAGTATCCAGGGACTCTACATGATACTTTTATATTAAAATTGGGTTAAATATCACAAATTTGAGAGAGCACTTGATGCTCATGATATTCTTTATGTCTTTGAGGTTCTACATGGGGCATTACCAAAGATGTCTTTGATTCCATCAAATTTCATCTATCAACCTGATGTAAAAATCACTAGTGAAAAGACCCCTCTAATTTCAAGCAAGGTAAACATTTTAACATCTCAAATAACAAATAAATTGAGCATCGTATATTGATGAAATGCATAATATGTTTCTTCATTTAATTTATATTTGAGCTTATTTTCCCTTTAATACTCAAGGTTTGTTGCTCTACATACCTTTCCTTTCCTTTGCTTAACTAACCTTAGCTATATAAGCATCCATATTAGTTCTTCCATGATAAGTTTTTCATCTATGTGCTTTTTCTTATGCATTTATGTTTATCGATCCCTTGACTTCCATTGGATCAATCACTACTTCCTTAGTCAAATGGGTGGAAACGGTCCGAAGAAGGTTTCATTCAATAAAATTCATACTTAGCATATGGAGGAAGGTCATGTTGTGAAGGCACAAGATGATGATGCATAGGGTGATTTTCTCTAACTATTTGAACCATAGGAGGAAGAAGAAATGGAAATGGTGCAACTTAACCCTCGTTTTAGCAAGATATGCTTCCTTATTGAACTGCCTTACTTAGTTTTTTGTTCGAGTTCATACTTCACTTTCTAGTTTTATAATGATGTGTTATAGCACAATACTTTGCATTGCGAGCTAAGAGTAAATAAGCATTGACTACATGGTGGGGAGATAGAAAGGCTAAGTAGTGGCTACTTGGTGAGGATGAGGATAAGGTTTTGTCAAGGAAGTACTAGGCCAAAGCCTCAACGACAATGAGGAGGAGGAAAAGAGTCTATCAAGGAAGTGTCATGTTGAGCCACAACTATAGTAGGGAGAATGATAAGGTTTTATCAATGAAGTGTTAGGTTAGAACCCCAATTGAAGAACATTATCAAATCCACACTACCTAACAACTTAAATATATATATATAACACTAAGATAATAATGTCACATAACCAATCATAAATTCCATTCCTAAAATTCAATAAATATGAATTCAAAATAAATTTCTAAAATAAATCATTCAAAAATAATATTGGAATAAAACTTTGGATATAGGTTTAAAGTTTTATGAAATTATACATGGTGAAAAGATATTAACCACCAAGGAAAAAAAGATATTAACCATCGAGGAAAAAACTATGTTCTTTAGGCGAGGTAAGGACTAATAATAAAGCTTCATATTATTTTCTTAAGATTCGTATGATAAGCTTCCATTTGTAAAGGAAATATTTATGAATTATATGTGTAAGTTTTTATTATTAAGAGATGTCAACTTATATGTATATATTATGTAATTTTTTTTTAAAGTTTAATTGATTAAAGTTTTAATTTGATATGTTTTTAGTTATATTTACTTTCCTTAAAGATAAAGTTGTATGTTGATAGTTAAATTTTTTTATCTAATCATAATAAAAAATAATCACCCAATGGTAGGTCACTTTCAGATCTACTTTCATCTAGAATAGTGATTTCTATCAATATGTGGCACAATTGCTATTAAAAAGGCTTGGGTACAATTGCCACTAAAAAGGTTTGGATATGATTTAATAATGATCTAATTAAAAATATTTGATCATGTTTATACATACACAACATAACTAATGTTTCTATATCTTGGATAGCTAGGAACACTTTTTTTCTTCTGAATCAAATATAAGAACAATAATTTATTACCAAATTTAAGGAATTGATTCAGAGGAATCAATCAATTTTTTACTGTTACTTTTTGTCGGCTAACCTACAAGTGATTTGAACCACTGAATTTTTCACAAGAAATGTCTTAATAGTGCACCCATTCACCATCAACCCAAAGCCTCATAAGAAGGAATTAATAAATGTTAAAATGAAAGTATATAATTGAATACTTTTCAAATAATTAGTTATTTTACAAATGTCAAAACGTACATAAAATATCTATTGAAGAAATATTTGAAACATTAAATAAATTTCATCTATCAAAATGAAAATTTAAATTCCACAACTTACATAAATAAATATTGAACAGTTACTTATTCGCAAAGGATATTTCTGCAATAGATATTTGGCCTTTAATTCTCTATTCAAACTGAATATAGAATTTTCTAGCCCTTTCTCAATTGAAAGAACCTTTTTTTAAACTTTTTTTTCCATGGAATATATTAGATATCCTCTTTCTTGTGCTACAATAGTTTCTCATTATAAATTGTATATTTATAAAAATCAAATCAAGTGGTTATTCCTTTCAAGCAATGACATTGATATACATTTTCAATTTTTCAATTCAAGGAATTCTTGTTGTAACATATTGTAATTTGATATACACAATTGTGTTTGATTTAGGAACTTGAACATGGACTATTTTTTGTATATTTGTGAGTGGATTATTTCCTATATTTTTCCATTTCTTTTTTTGTCTTCTCATTTTTTATTCATTCCTATAAATTTTCAAAATTGTACAAAAATGAGAATCAACATGCACTCGAAATAAAAAATTTATGTAAACTCTTAATTAAGTAAATTATTAAGTAATTTGGTTCAATGATTTAGCCTTTATATTTTTACTTAGCCCAATTTGATTTCCAAAAATGTAGGATCTAATCATAAATAGCTACAAGGGCTATGAGTTCACATCTTCAACAAATGATTAATCATTAGCCATTACATAACTATAAGAATTAATACCATGTTGATCAGGTAAACTAATGATAAAAATTTTAAAAGTTGTTTCTCTTAATCAATGCATTTCATAAGTGTAGAAAAGTCTATATGTTTATTAATACATACCAACATAGATACATGGTATTGATATAGGTTGGTGTGTATGTGCATTTCTTTTTTCCAAGTGTAATGCAACCAACATGTAATTTATTTTAGTGATTATTTTCTCTTTCTTTTTTATTTTCATGTACATAGTCATACATTATGTAACAACATCTCCCTTGTATTGGGTGGTAAAGAACCTCTCGGTGCAACCAGTACTACAAAAATTGTGACTCAAACCCATGATAATCCGAGTTTCAAAGACAAAACAAGAGGAAAATATTTAAGACTTAGTGATGGTATGTTGTCAACAAATTAAGAAAAATGTGTAAAAACACAAAGTGATCATCACATGAAATATTTGTCATTGAGATGCATGCAAAGAACCCCGGGCATAGGAAACTCAGTAAAATAATACGAGGGATATGCTGCAAAGAATAAAATAACCCATTGACCTCCCTTGAATGATTGTGCCCAAAAATAGCAGCAACTTGAATGTTTATAAAAATAGCCTAATTGGACTCATGACAAAAAAACCAAATATATGCTCAAGATCAACATGCAAGCCCTAAAACCAGAACTACTAAAAACCTAAAAATATTAATGTCATGAAAATGTTGGCATGTCCTAGAAAAAAATCATTCACAACATGAGATCACAAATACCAATGATACATGGTCAATTGTCACAGGTATACCTTCGAATTTTGGCTCCTAGAAAACAAGAGTGACTACTAGTAATAGCATTTTACTAAAATTTTGGTGAACATGCCTCTAGAGTGAAATTTGACCCCCATGAAACCTAATGCACCTATCATTGAAAACCTGCCTCATGAAAATGAATTGAATATTAACCCTCCAATTGTACAAGCTAATCTGGGGGTTAACAAAACCTAGTCATTCCCCCTTTATTCAAACAACTTCAGATAATATACCACCCTTCAACTTTGGGTAAGGATTGGTACAATTCATTTAACTTCATCAAATATACAAAGGAAGCAAATATCCATGTTGTATGGAAAAAGTAAAGGAATGGGATAAGTGTAGAAAGTCTTATATGTTTATTAATAGATACCAGCATAGATACATGGTATTGATATAGGTTGGTGTGTATATTCATTTCTTTTTTCCAAGTGTAATGCAGCCAACATGTAATTTATTTTAGTGATCATCTTTCATTTTTTTTGGTTTTCATGTACATAGTCATACATTATGTAACAACATATCCCTTGTACTAGGTGTTAAATCACCTCTCAGTTCAACCAATACTACAAAAATTGTGAGACAAACATGTCCATTGATAGTTTAACTCAGTCAACATGAGTTTGACTAAAAAGTAAGAGTATGACTTGGTTGACTAAGTCAAAATACACTTAACCAAGTTAAACATGTTTGAAAACCTACATAGACCCTTCATTACCTCAAATTTGGTCACTGTTTGGTCATTTTTATCTCTATTGAGCAATTTTATACTATGAAAATTCAACAGACCAAAAAAAAAAAAGACCAAGATAAAAATATCATCAAGACATTTTTTTTCCTGACTTTTTATAAAACTGAGTCAAACTCTTCTGCATCACCAAGTTTTGCCCATTTCCAAGTCTAGTAACTTTATGGATACATAAATATGACACATAGAACACATAACAAAAAGTTATCCACATAGAACACAAACACTCCATATGTCATCAGTAGGCACTACCACTTTCTCACTATCTTTTTTATCCAAATTTGTGTACATAGGGGAGAAAGTAGGAACAACCTCTGATGTTGACACCTATATTACACTAAGTCATTCCTTGGCACTCAAAAATCATTTACGTTGCACTAACTGTGGTGCTCTTTTCTTACGACTCTTAGATACAATTTCATTTCGAGGCACATGCCAATCCATGTGATTGTTGTGCTTTTCTTAAAACTTGAAGCACAAAACAATTTTTTTGCATTGTCTTGGAAAATCCTCATACAATGCATTGAATTGAGTTCCATTGATATCCTGAGTAGCAACCGATGCTTCAACTACAACAAAATTTGGAGGTGTTGCATTCAAAGATGGGGTTGGAAATAAGGATGTCGTAGTAGAAACTGCAAGTACAGTTGCATTTTTCTCTGGAAATCGATTTGGTATTACATCCAAAGAAACATTTATAGATGGATTAGAAAAAGAGGCAGCTGAAGTCTCTTCACATATTACACTTTGTGCCATTAGCGACTTTAAAAGAGATGACACATTTCCTATTGAAGATGGTAATGTGGTATTTGACATTGTCAACTATGATGTCAATGATGTTGATGCTACCAATAATGAAGTTGGTGGTTGGCTAGGAGGAAGAGGAGGCTTCTCTCCTAAAACCTAGGAAGACAAGTTATTGGGCCCTGCAGGAAGTAAATCAGGCTTTGATGCTAAGCCTGAATTAGGATTCATCATGCTACTACTCACATCAGATCCCATTATTTGGAATGCCCATAACTTAATTATGAATTTTTTGGAGGTTGGGATTGTGTTAATGCCTAAGACAAAGTAATATGTTGAAATGGAGTATGAAGAATTGGTTGTACTTCCTAAGGTATTGGTAACTATTGTGGAATTTGTGTACCTTGTGAAAGGTTGTGTGGTAACTGATTCAACAACTATGGAGAAATTTCAAATTGTGACACTTGTTGTAATTGTGGTAGCTATTGAGGAATTTCTTGAACATGTTGTGATTGAAGTGGAGATTGTTGAAATGAAAATGAAGAATGACCTTGGAAATGAATGGAGAGAAGGAAGTTGAACTTCTCATTGACCAAGGTTCATGAAATTAGTCTGATGTTGACGGTTTAGTAGTTTAAATTGTTGATGTTGAAGGGGTGGTGTAGATGGAGGTAGAGGTGGCAACATTTTCATAAAAGGTAGTACAAATTGTGTGATAGGAGACAGAGAAACAAGTATTTTTTATTGTTTCCTTTGTGATAAAGGAATGCCGCTTAATTATGGTGTCACAGGTGACAAGAATTAAAATCTCGAGGGATCAAAGCCAAGGGAAGATCCAAAATTTGCATGAGATTTTGGCACCATTGCTATTGGTATTTATGTAATTATTAACCTAGAGTCATTTGCTGAAGCCACAAGGAAACCAAAAAAATGAGTTAAATTGAATGAATATGCCAAGCCAGAACTAGAATTGTTGTGGCTAGGAACATGCACTTGAAGTGTTCTCAGCCTTGATTATGAAATAGTGATTAATTTTGATGTTTCAGGTGAGGATTCCAGCCCATTACGAATATATGTCCTAATGCACCTTGACTACTTTACAGCAAAGACGATGTCTCAATGGAAGTATCTTTGATTTATAAAGACACAATACCTAATTGTAGAAGAGAATATGGGTAGTGCTTTTCAGACTCCTACATTAATAAAATGGGGAATAATTTGTCATCAGAATAATTCTAATTTGTCATCAAACTAACTCTAATTACCACTATAGTTTGACAGTCCATCTCTGTGTGTGATAGGTTGCATTAACTTTTCTCCACCTAATTTGTTATGTCATTTTTTGGAATCTCAAGCATGTGTTTTTTTAACAATTCCTTATAAATAATAAATGGAAACCTCTGGTTTCTCCCTTTATAAATTTTTGCAATGTGTTAATATTGCCTTACCATGGGGGATTTTAAGCTATTACTTTAGCCTATTTATCATTCTGTAGTCTATGTTTGATCAATTTTTGTTCATCTTTCGTTGGTATTTGAAATGTTCTTGAAAATGTATGTGAGGTTTCTCAAGACAATAATTCCTCCATGGATTTTTATAAATGCTTCAAAGAACTTCGTTGACAAATGCAAAATCTCAAACTATGAAGATGGAAATGTTATCAAGTCAATGGTTGTCAACTTTGGTATGCTTCAAATTCATCTGTATTCTTATTTGAGCTTTCACATAAGATGGAGGGAGTCATTAACATCAAGCTGAATAATATTTCTTGTTTTTACAGGGCATGGAATATCCTACACTTTTAAGGTAATATAGCACTTTGTCTACTCTAGCTCAAGAGAAATTACCTGTATTGATGTTGTGTTTCTACTCAATACAGATGGAAGAAGGTTGTGGCCTTACTATAACAAACATAATGATAAACTTGAAAGCTCTTTTCAAGAATATAGCTTAAAATACACCTGAAGTTTATACATTCAACCAATACATTCAAAATATAATTTTGGATGTGTGCTCCAATTTTCCTAGAGAGCACGACAGGAAAATTTGACTTCCCTAAAACTAAGCAAAAGTTTGGAAACCCAATTATATTATATAATAATATATTAAAAATATTTTAAAACAACACAAGATGTTAAATTTGGAAAGGTTTGAGTTTTTTCAAGTGGTATACTTATTGGCAAGGTTTGGAGTTTTTTGAAGTAGACATATTTGCAAGACTTCAAGCGAATTTTTAACTAGTTTTCTTTGAGTTTCTAAATTGAGGTCGCAATCAAATGGTGAGGATGGGGCATGTGGAAGCCCTCCAGATAGCATATTCCATACATATAGTCAAACACAATAGGAAGCCCTGTTGAAGCAACTTAACCAAACACGCAATTCAGAAGAGTATGCGAACAACACATTTGTTTTTGTAGATTGGCTACATGGAGCTTTGTGATTTTCCATTTAAAGAATTGGAAGCAAGTAAATTGTTTTTGTAGGTTGGCTACATGGAGCTTTGTGACTTTCCATTCAAAGAATTGGAAGCAAGTCAATTGTAAGAAGCTATCATTTAAAAAGTAATATACAACACCAAGAATCAGCGAAAAACCAAATAAATGTGAACAAGAATCACATAGAAAGCCAGAGATGTTAATCAATCCAAATAATAGTAATAAAAATTGCTATTTAAAAAAAATGATTAAGTTTATTCTTATGAAGGAAGCTAACAAGACAAAATCCAAAATGAGTTCTCTAAAAGAAATGCACAAGAATCGATGGTATCCAAATCAACTCGGGTTCAACAAAGACTCTAGGAGTGGCAAGTTTCAAGAGCAAGTATTATGCAAGACTCACAAATCTAAGCCAACTCAAACTACACTCTTCCAAATTACCATAAGCATTAGTTGCAAATCCTAGGTCAGATTCAACAAGGTTAGAACTGAAAAAAGATAAATATACTTTGATGTGCCACATTTAGAGAGATAAGACACTTAAATGATCATGATTATCCTAACCTAGAAAAAAGAGGTGTGAATTTTTCACAATTCAAGTGCTTATATTTTTCAGAGAATTCAATCAAAAAAATTAGTTTAAACAACACAAATAAAAAATCAATGCTAAAAACTCCAAAAAATCTAATAGCTAGACAATGCCATGTAAAAGAACTAAAACTTCGCTGCTTCACAAGATTTGGAGGACCCATTTTCTCCTCATCAATCATGGTCATCCATTTACTAAGTAGGCAGTTTTAGAGGTCCTATAATGATCATCTCCTCACCATAATCTCCATGTTTTTCTTTGAAAAATTAGGGTGGCCTTGGAGGAATTACGAATCTATCACAATCCTCTTCTTTTTCTAGATTGGAGGGATGCCTCGTAGATTAAATTGATGTCTAGAATGCGGCTTCTCTAACCTTTTGGTGGTAGAGTGTGTAGATCCCGAAGAAACCTATTTCTTCTATTTTTAACCAAACTATAAAGGGGAATAGGTTAGTAGGCCCTCTTATATTACTTCATCGATAACACCCAAACCCTCTTCCTTTAATGAATTTTACATTTTAGTCCCATGGATAAAAAGAAAGTGGAAAAAAGGATTATGTGCATAACCTAAATCCACATAAGAAATCTTTCTATATCAAAACACTTCGAAAAGAGAAGAATTGATTGAAAACACCATAAATTTTTGAACTCCTCTGAAGCCATGAATTCATGAGAACTCAACTAAAAGAGAAGAATTGATTGAAAACACCATAAATTTTTGAACTCCTCTGAAGCCATGAATTCATGAGAACTCAACTCCTGAATGCTTAAGACCACACGAGACAAGAAAATCAATGTTGTAACTGAAGGTCGGGCAGATATGAAAATTCTGCACCGCTAAAATCAGATTTGAGGCCAAAGCCTTATTGTCAGAGTTCTGGTCTCTGCTGGGCATGTGAGTGTGAGTTGTTGTCAACAAAAATGAAGTCGTGTTTTAGGTGTCGAAAATAGTGAGGAGCACCATCTGTGACGTAAATTAAAGAAATTAGCAAAAGGGATTCCTAAGATAAATATAGATACATGAATTTTTTTCCAGTGGGTGAGGCCATTTGACCATAACTGATATTTAACCTTCGATTTTGGAAAGTAACAGCTTTTCTGCAGAATCAACGCTTCTTTTGCCCTAAAAAATTACAAGAATGTGAATGGAGAATGCGATGCAGAATCAACGCTTCTTCTGCCATCGAAAATACAAGTTTGATACATTTATTGTAGTGCCAAGGTTGATGACGTTATTCATGGCTTTTGTACTAACTTTCTGGCTGAAAATAGATGGTTTCTCCAACGATTTGCTCTCGATGATGGCACTGCACTTTCATTTTGAAGGAAAAAATTCACCGTGAGATACACACAGAATAATATCCAGTCAAAGATGCCGAGAACACTGCTCATTCCAGAGACGATAAATCTTAAGGGATATCCATCATTCTTCAAGCACGAGATCAAGAGCGAAAGTCCTATAGTTTGTAGCCTTATAGCCAGGGTGTAAGATGTGCTGATAGCGAGAGTTCTGCAAAAAGTTATAGCCAAGAGAATCTTGTAGATAGAGGGAGAGAAGATAAGAGACCTGTGCAGATAAGAGACATGTGCCACTAATCCAAGGGAAGACCAAAAATCTAAGAGAAATTAGACCAAATCCGTGACCTATTTATAATTGATGCCATGGGTGAAGGGTTACAACCCTTGGCGGAAGCCTAAATTTTGTTGGAAAAATTAATAATTTTAAATTTCAATAATTTTCTTTCATAATAATTTTTTCCAACCATAAATATGTTTTGGTAATACCATAAATATATTTTTTTGGTATTTTCTATAGTTGTTAAGTGCATAAATCTATCTTTTGGAATCTCCCCTATCACTAAGCATTTTAAATCTATCTAGTGAATATTTCCTCCTTACTATTAGGTTAGGGTGTCAAATTGAGTATTATCTTGTTATTGGGCATCTCATTTTATTCCTTCAAAAACTAATTTTATGCATTAATTAATGTATTTAATAAATAACAATAACTCTAACTCTAATACAAAAAAAATTATTCCAATAGTTATTTCCATGTAATTTTATGCATTAGAATATATTATTATGGAATATTTTACATAGAATCTAGTACTATGGAAGCTTCTACACATAATATACTACTACGAAATTTAACGAGTGAGTAATGAGTGAAAATTTGTACAAATAAGATTTGAGAGGCATCCGTATTGGTGAGATGGATGGGCCATAGGCTTACTATTTACAGATAAGATAGTATCAAAGTAGAAGTTTGAGTGCACCTATCGAGATTTGTATGGTAAGTACCAATAATGACTATATAAGAAGTGGACAATAGTTATTTCCAAGGTTTTAGTGAAGGAGAGCACCAATAATGGTAGGGTAATATCAAGGAGGAGATCAAGATAAAGATCCAAGGGTTAGCTTACATAGGCTTGAGCATATTCTAGCTACATTAACATCAATGGTGTCACAATGATTGGTGTTGAAGTGTTGGGAAGCGCCATAAGTAAAGGCTAGAAATGAAGACCCAAAGAAAGAATAAAATATGCCAAAGAAAAAGTGAAAGGATTGACCATAAAATATGCACAAGTACCTTTTCATGTAGAAGCCAAGGTGGATATCAAACCTTATGTTGGGGAAGTTGATTCCATCAAACTAAATCATTGGCTACAACAATTGGATGTATACTTCAATATGTATGAAGTAATTGGTAAAAAAAAAATTGCATTTGCTCGATTGAAACTTGAAATTCATGCTTTGGCAGGGTGGGAGAGTGATGAAATTAGAAAGGAACTAGAAATGAGCCACTAGTGACTAATTGGGAGGTGTTAAAGGATATGATCAAAGCTCAATTTTACCCAATTGAATGTTACAAACACCAATAGATAGTATGGTATTACGTCACGTAGATAAAATATCTTTCTTGTTATTGTTTATTTGTGGAAATCTTCTTAATCAACAGGTTTGGAATTAACTAATCTATTTTGCATATTTTCTTCTCCTTTTTCTCCATTCACCCAATTTAATAAGGCACGAGTGAAAATTTTACTTAAAACCATAAAATATTAGTTATAAATTTTAGCATGCAATAGCCCAAAGTGAAAAATGGCTAGTTTATTGCATCTACACCCAAGATATCCTTGGTGTTTTTGTGCTAGATTACCGATGACCTGTTATCCACTATTTTGCATAAGGATAGCACGTGATTTTTCATCATTCAACTAGGTAGCATAGTAATTCTAGCTTTCCAACCGTTGGGAATATGAAAAGATCTATTGGGAAAGGACACTTTGTGCACAAGTTTCATGGCATCATGCCAAAGTAAATTATGATACACTCAAATGAATATTGCAGATTGTAAACCCATAGGAAAACCATAATCTATGGCATCTATGGAACCAAAGAAAATTACAGGAGGGAAAATTTAAATACAAATCTGCTTGATATATAAATGTTGATGAGTGCAGGAATGAAGTGGGCAGCAGTCTGAAGGATAGTTTCAGAAGTTGAACAACATATTTCAAAATGGTTTTCCTCTAGTTCATTCCCATCATGGTGACACTGATTAGACATTTGACAATGTAAAGGACAAAATCAACAAAGTGTTGGAGGAATATGAAACATGGATAGATATTGGAGAAGCATGTCAATGTATATGGGACCTTAATATGTCATTATTCCACCACGAGGTTGTGAAAAATGCTTTGGTTATGGCAGTGGTGCAAAAAAATAATAGGTTGTTGAATTTGTTTCAGGAATGTTCAAGTGAAGATTTTATGGCAATAAATCAGATGATGAAAGGTTTCACAAGGGTAGCTTGATGACTTGGCCTTAGATATTCCCAAAGCTATGGAAAGGTTTGCAAGCTATGTTAAAGAGGAAAAAGAAAATTGTTGGCTTGTGCCATCTTTCACCTATGACACAAAATATAATCCCATAGAGTTAAATAGGGACATGTCTTCATGATCTCAGAGATATTTCCATTCCTCTCTCCATATGACCAACAAATATAGTGTCATTAAATGGCCAAGTATGGTTGTAGGATTCATCATTGAGGAGATATTTGGAAGGTTCAATGAATTTTTTATGTAGTTCTCCACACTCCTCTTCATTGACACTTTATGGAAGGGTTTCATTTGTATTTTAAGGGACAATTAGAAGAATTCAAAGAAAAATTGAAGAAGGAGAGACAAGAAAATAGAGTATGGCACGGAATTGTTGGTAGTAGCAAAGTATGGTACATAATTGTTGGAAGCATTAGGTCTGAGTGTCTCCTCCCACATATTTTAACGTAAGTGATGTATGGAAGAAAAATGTGAACTAAGGCAGCTCAACACACCTATTTTGTAGGTCTAAAAGGGGTATATGGGACAAAGACCCCAACAATTGAAGCACCTAACTTTGGATAATATTGACATTTGTATGTGTGCAAAATTGGATTACAATGTATGGAGACGATGTGAGCTACATATTTAAGTTGAATTCAAATGCATATAAGGGTCAGGGATGACCCCTGTCTGAACTAAATTTGGTTCATTTGATTTATGTTTGCATTGATGGAAAATTGTTATGCTATAGATCAAGTAGTTTTTCGTTCCATAGGAAGAAGTGGTGTATTTTGTTTATTATTATAATATTGCAATCCAATTCAAGGCCATGTTCATAGATAACTGATAGGCCACCCTTGAACTATTTTAATTACCAGCCATCAGAAGGAAAATTTCACATAGAGGAATTTTCCACCCCATAGGCTTGGAAGGAAGCAAGGTCTGGAGGCACATTAGAGGTTAAGGTAATCAACCCTCCCCCCTAGCAACTAGTTTGAAACATATTTAAATTCCTTTCTTAATTGTGACTCATAGAAGCACCAGATGTGGGAGTAGGAATTATGCCTCCAAATTTACTTTGATTGGGAGATTGATCTAACCATGAGGATGAAGATTCTCTCGACTGATTGTGTGAAGGGAAAGAGTTATAGTGAATTTCCATCTGGGCATTTCACAGGTTCCTTTGCACCTGGTTCCTTGAGCCCAATCCCACCAAGAGAGGTTCCAACTAAGGTCATGAGTGGGAGAAAGCTACTACAGACAAAACCCTTTGAGTTACACCATGAGGGCTTTGGAAGAGTGATGATATCCACTACAATTCCTCCACCTTGAAGTTCACCAGCCCCAAAAACTTGAGCACCCAAACACCTAGACACCACCACTATAGGAAAACACCCTAAGGCCTATACTAGATGAAAAATCACATAAATCAACAAACTATGCTTATCCCCTCTAGCCCCTATAACCACACATTAAAAACTAGGGATTGACTGCACATTAACACTAACAAAATTATATCCTTGGAAATACAGACCCTCATGTAGTAGACTCTGTAAAAAACCTTCACAAGTTTAGAGAAACATAATGGTATCCATATGCCTAGTTCGTGGACTATTCCTGGAATTATCTGGAAACATTTTATTTCACTAGAAAATCTATTACAAGTGGTAAAAGATCTGCCAATTAAAATGTAGTATACTTAGGGGTGAAGAATATGGGGTGCCTAGGGTTGTACCCAAGGGAATAATGTGATGTAATAATGGGACCACAATTAGTTGGTTTAGTAAATAAAGATCGTACCCACATTAATGATGATTGTAAGTGGTTGACCCTCCCTATAAAAAGGGACCACAATTTGTTAGTTTAATTAAGGATGTTAAATAAACGAACCATTGTTAAATAATAAAGTAGTTAACTTCCATTATGAAAGGGACCACATATAGTTAGAAAATAATGTGGCATGCCCATGGTATTGGATGTATGGTATTGAGGGCCCATGGTATTGTATGCATGAAGCCTATATAGTGGTTGGAGATTCTCCATTAAGGGATGTCAAGTATTAGTTTTGTATTAACAAGTGTATGACTTGGGGAGTGTTCTCCTTCCTTGTGAGTTGTTGAATTTTTGGGTGGTGCGGGTGGTGATATGTTGAAACCTTGACTGATGGTGTTTCTGTCTTCAATTCCCTACCTATTGGAGCCTGCGTGGTAGTGGTTTCCTTTTGTGGTACATGCTTTTGTTTCATGTCTTCCATTATTACTTCCACCACAGACTCTTAATCTAATGTGTCAATTTCTGTAGAGTTATTTTCTTGGGCCTCCTTTGACTCAATGTAATGTTCTTCTTTTTATACCAGAGTTTCAGGAGTTTTTGAGGGAACATAGTGGGAGGCAAGTTTTCAGATCATATCTGGACATATTCGTGCAAAATCTTCAGAAAATAATTTCAAATCTGAATTCTTTGTGAAAAAATACCCCAATTAAAAAAAGAAGAGGTCCAAATCAGAGTTTGGATGGAGGAGATATCACTGATTTAAAATGAATTATTTTGTAGAATTTTTTCTAACGAAAAATCATGGACAATGGCTTTCCAGTCATTTTTTGTAGATTTTTGTACATAATTTAAATAAAATAATTGCATATCTAAGCTCATTTCGAAAATTCACTCAATTAAAAAAATGTTTGAATTGAAGTCCAGATGGAAGATATCTCATTGATTTAAAATCAATGTTTTTTTATAATTTTTTGTGACGGTTGAACAATTGTAGCACATATCTGAGTTCCCATAATTCCCAGATCATGATTCCAATCACATTGGAAGATGCAGAATGTTTGTTCCATTTCTAAAAATAGGTTATAATAAGGATTATGAGTCATATTAACTGAGTTGTGACCATTCTAATTTTTTTCCCAAAGTAAGTGATTTTCTTCTAAACCCTCACTCTATTTTAAGGGTTCTAGCAAGATGGATTTTGTAGGAACTTTTATAGGAAAAGATGATGGTTTCACTATTGAAGAATTTATACAATATCACAAGTCTCGATGCCCACTAACTTGGGAATTTTCATACGGGATCATTTGAAAGATGAGGATGCTATAGGGTGAAAGTCACTTGACAATTCTTCACTAAAGAAATTTCCTCATAAAAAAATTGAAGAACCCCTTTTGGAAAAATGGTCTCATACTAGAAATAAGGAAAATAAGAAATATTACGAGTTATTTTCTAATGATATCTCCACATTATAGGAGCTCATGGATCTATTCCGAAAGGGAATATCATTGTCTATAAATCTTAGTTGCAAGCATACTTTTATCAATGTTAATTTGGCGAAAAGATTGCAAGTTCTAGAGAAACATATTGAGCACACACAGGTTGATGATGAGGATGTTCAAATTTATAAATATTTGAGGCTTTCTATGGATATGTATGTGTTGCATTTTAATTTCTATGTTTTAAATATGGATGATGTGGATGTGGTTTTGGGATACCCTTGGATGGACTTAGTTGGTATTGTCAACATTAATGTGCAAAATAAATTCTTAAAATCTGGTACAAAAAGAAGAAAACTACATTGCAGGATATTTCCATCAGTAAACAGGTAGAGTCCAAGGAGGTCTTAGAAAAAAACTCTACAAGTACAAACACGTCAAATGAGGAGTCTGTGGTGGAAGTAACAATGGAAGACAAGAAAAAAAAGTAGATACCACAAAAGGAAATCGATGCCACTCAGGCTCCACTAGGTAGGGAATTGAAGAGAACACCATCAATGAAGGTTTCAGCGTATCATCACCCACACCACACAACAAGACAAAAACCCACAATATGACAGTATTATAAACGAGGATGATGGCAACTGGAAGACACACAAAGAGTCAGGGCGAGCTACCTGCAACACATTTCCACATGGGCACCACAAAAAGTAGTTTTCATCTCAAGTGAGCGAGGTAGTTTATAGACAGAGTGTTTGTCTTTCTCTTGGATGGATGGATGTGTGTGCATGGTACCAATGGACTACTCTTTTAAGTAGATCTTATTATTTGTGTTCTTCTCATGTTTCGGGGACGAAACATGCTTGAGGGGGATGGAATGTAGTATACCTAGGGGTGTACCCAAGGGAATAATGTGATGTAATAATGAGACCATAATTAGTTAGTTTAATAAATAAATCCCTTAACTACATTAATGATGATTGTAAGTGGTTAACCCTCATTATAAAAAGGGACCACAATTAGTTGGTTTAATTAAGGATGATGAATAAATAGGCCATAGTTAATAAATAAAGTGGTTAACCTCCATTATGCAAGGGACCACATATAGTTAGGAAATAATGTGATATGTCCATGGTATTGGATGTATGGTATTTCTCATGGTATTGTATGTATGAAGGTTATATACAGGTTGGAGGCTCTTCATTGAGGGATATCAAGTAGTGTTCTCCTTCCTTAAGGAGTGATTGTATGGTGTTGCCCTATCTCAATGGTTTTCCATTAATAAAATATCAGAAGCATTTCTATATTTGATTCTTAGTTCATTTATGTTCGCAGGCTCTTCTTGGAATTAATTGGAAGCATTTTATTTTACTGGCAGATCTGTTACAAAAACTTCCTTGAACGTAGAATAAATGATGACATTGCATTCCTGAAAAACAAGAAGAAATTAATTTTCATTTCTAAGTGATTCCAAGTTTAATACATTCACATATCTAGGATACAAAAATAATTTCTTCCATGGAGGAATCATCTCTCATCCATTTTATAACAATTTAGGAGTTTCCCATGACTTTCTTTTGGACAACTACCAATAAAACCAATTTGAGTGTCACTAATTCAATTAATATTTGAAGTCCTATCCAAAGCTACTTTGAATTTAAAATAATGATTATCATATAAATATAAATTCACTAGCTCCTCCAATTGGGGGGTTACCCTATGAGGCTCCATTAAAGTAGAAATAGCTTCCAAACATGTCTATATCCACCACTACCCTTGGTGGTTTGTCATTCTTGACCTACATGAAACTCCTAAGAATGTTCAAACCTTGAGTTGTGCACCCAAAATGGGGATGAGGTTATCCTCAAACAAAGTTGAGTTCCTACCCAACATTAATATTCCCAATGTGAAAATCGATGGCATGGAAAGTTAATATTGCCTTTCATTACCACATGCAATTCAAATCTCATTCCATCCCATGTGGACCTTCAATGCAATCCATAATCTCTAAGTTTTTCATTGTCATAGTTTGCCAACACACTAAAGGCCCAACTCAACGAGACATCATGGACTTGTTGTTATCCCTCAACACAAACTAATTTCCAAGAAACCAGAAAACATTGCCATAGGATTCCATGTGGATTATAAATATCTATGTAATACACCACACTCCTATGTCGCTCATTTACAATTTGTCGCTAGTTCGAACAAGGTGAGCGAAGGCAAGGAAATAAGAAGGAAGAAGGTAGTGATGTTTTGGAAACATAGTGAAGAAAAGAGGCAAGAGGAGATGATACTAGGGAATAACCAATGAAAGAAAGAGGCCAAAGGTAGTGACTTAGCCATAAGATTTTTGCACCATTTTTTTAAGCATGTTGCCATTAAAAGACTGTTCCACAATTTTTTGAGCTTAATAGTTCTTCAAATTCTCTCCAGACTAAGAAAACATAATCTCATGAAATAGATAAATGAGAAGTGGGTTCCTTGTAAACTTTGCAAAAGGGCATCTTCTTACTCCTTATTAACTTTCTTTTTTATCAAATCTTATATTGGAAATTTATTCTAGAGCATAGCTACATAAAAAAAAAAAATATCCAGTTTTTAAAAGATACTTAAAATTCCAACTTTTTTATACATCAGTATATATCTTCCATTTTTTCTCTTTTAATTGAAACTTTGTTTTCCAAACTTAATTGTATATACTCTGCACACAAAATTCCTAAATCACACTAGCTCATCCTTTAATTCCTCAATCCTTACCTGGCTGGCCCTTAAGGCCACAACGTAACCTTCCCCACCGAGCTTCATTGCTTACCAGGCAAGAAGTTACAGAACATGTTATATACAGTGTTTAAAAATCATCCCCATGGAAACAAATAATTTAATTCCACTACTATCACCATGTTTTAATGTTTTTAAACTACGAAGTTATTATATATTGCCATGTATGTTGGATGATGCACATCACCCTTAACACTTCGCTGGCAGATAAAATATCCTCATAGTGTTTTCTACTTTTTTCACTTCAGCTATTTATACCTTCCGAGTAACAATAAAAGAGTATTACAACAACATCTGTGAATTCGTACATACTATGCAGGAAGACTCTTATGTATCCTTGTCTTTTACCAGGCCTTCTATGGAGGCAGCAGCAGTTATGAGTGTTACAAGAAGAGATGTGAAGCCGAATATTTGGAAAATGTTCCACTTCAGTGTCCATCTTGGGAGTTTATTCTGTGCAATGTGCATTTCAACAGGAAAGTATACTACCAATGGCCAGAAGTTCAGAGCACCCAAAATTCCCAGCACATCATTAAATAATGGGAATAAGATGGCAATTCCAGTGGTTAACATCACAAATGCAGTTCTCCAGCACAGCCTCAGCACAGCCTCAGCAGATTAACTCTGCACGACTCCCATAAGGGAATACCTATGGGAATTCCCTCCTTTATGAATTTATTGTCAGGCCAAGTCTGAGAAAACCATCCTTCAATGCAAGCGAATATTGGCTGTCAAAACACCTGTAAGGGTGTCATGAATTGATTTTCAATCAAGTTTCTATTGGTAGCAGAGATATTAGAGTTGAAATCCAGCAGAACTGAAAAAAAGGGTGAGAAAAATCTTACCTGGTATGCTGCAACTAGATGAACCACAATGCATGCATTAGCGAAGTGAATAAGCCAGTAGGGCTCGTAGAATCCAAATCCTGTCAATAGGTTTCCAGGTGCCTTTTCCCCAAAAGCTGCTTAACCCAGAAAAGCACATAGCATAAAGAAGATACTTGTTATGCTCAGTGAGAACAAATTTGCTTTCTTCATAGTTACGTTCTCTGAGGGTGTTGACTTGAGAGTATCCTGCATAGTTGTAATTTATAGGAAACCTCATAGTTATGCATGCAGCTTTTGGCTGTTCAAAGGATTCAAATATAGAAACGAACAAAAAGACTGAGGTATACCTGAATTTCAAGGACAAGGAAAGTATAAGGAAATGCAAATGCAATGTCACCAAGACCTTGGAGCATCCTCCAAACTTTTTGGGTTTCGGAAAGAGAGTTGATCGCGCTGATTCCACCCAGAATTCGTTTAATCTCTCCATTTTCTGCCATTTCCCAGAGCTTTGAACCCATAAGTTTCAACATGCCAGAGAACACATACATTACCTAAATGATATTTGCATTTTCAACATAGTAAGTGAATAAAATCATGACCATGGTAATTTAGAGAATGAAATTCCTTATCCTGGCCATATATGCTGCAAGAGACCAACTGGGGCAATGGTTGAAGCCCTGAAAATAATAGAAGAGAGCAAGATAAAACAGTACCAATAACTTTAGCCATGCCAAGACCAAATCCTACTGTTGCGTAGGTAAAGGACATGGTTGCTGCAAGTATTGAAAGGCCCCATAGTTTATGAAAGTTTGGTATTTGACACAACCTATCTTGTGTAACTCCAAAGAGGATCATATAGATGAGATCTGGAAAATGACATGCTGTTGAGGCATGTCCAGTCCTGTGGTAACAATTTGATCGCCCGATTGCTCTGCAATGTTACATAATTCAATCAATCAGGGAACACTGATAGCTTTACAACCTTCCAACACAAGTAACTGAAGGCCTAATTTTAAAAATGGGCAGAAGCCCTCTACAAAATTAGTGTTTAGGAAACTCCCTGCAGAGCTGGGGATTGAGCGATGAAAGTAAATTAGATTAAGTGGTTTGTTTCAGATCAAAGATTATTATGGTTTCAAAGCTCTTTCAATAGAAAGTGACCTTATGCTTGCTGAAGTAGTGATTGTGGAAGCAACACAAATTCCATAGAAGTATGTATACTGAATTAGTCCACATATCCATGCTCTTTTTGCACCTGAAAAGCAGGACACATAATTATTATGTTCAGGGTAGGGACTCTGGCTAAGGTAGGTAGTAGGGAGGTGCATTTACAGTTTACATAACTGTGTTTTATATGTAAAATTGAGAATAAAAAATATCTAAAAATGAGAGTAAAAGTTAAAATTAAAATTAAAATGAAAATCAGGAAACCTTTATCATCTCATTTTCTTTCTGTTTGTATTTTTCTGTTTGTATTTTTAAGTCGGAGGCGTTTTTTTTTGGCCCGAATCCGGTCAACTAAATTTGCAAAAATAGGGTAGTTGCAGTGCTTGGAATCCATTTTTGACAGTGGAAATGGATTCAGCACTATCAAAAACCCCTGGGGTACTCAAAATACTAATGTTTAACAACAATAAACAAGTTTCTGGGCAAATCTTTGCCGGATTTTCTGAAAATCGTTCCCGGATTTTGGGTCAAAACGCGAGCTTTTTGTTATAACCCCAGCCAATAAAAAGTTTTTGTTATTGCTCTTCAAGCAAATTAAAATCTGACAAATGTTCGCTATTTATACGCTCGCTATTTATACGCTTACGTGGCCGTACGCGGCCGTTTGACTTAAAGCAATGCCCGACGCTGGCTGATACTAGACCAGCCAGCCACCGATTTGTCGCCGTGCTGGCCACGCCTACACGTCCTGCTCATTCACGTCCATATGATCTGCGCGATTATGAAGCAGTGCCGTCCAACAGCCGATTTATCCGCAGACGCTGCTCTGAATAGTCCAAATCGCCTAATTCCATGGACGCGTAGGAATTCAATGTCTGGTTAATGAAACCCGCCGCGGGTCGCCCGGGGCTTGGACGGGTTGGAATCAGCGTTTGGTTAACAATATTGTCCCCGGCCATTCTGTATCTAAGCTCGGTGTTGAGCATCAATAGCCCTCGGTGCTGAGCATCGCGCTAGCATTACCGCGAGGAGGAATCACAAAAATTTCATCATCTAGGTACTCTTTTCTTCACAATTCCCCAATCTTCTGTGCTCATCCACCATGAGTCTGCTGCGTGCTCCTTGCGGGCAAACTCGAACCCACGCCTTTGCAGCGCTAAAGCATTCAGTGTGCTCCTTGCCGGAAAACTCGAACCGCGCCTCTGCAGTGCTAAAGCATGCAGTAAAGAAGACACTGCCATCGTGGGTCTGCCAATTTCTTGGCATTAGCCATCACAAACATAATCGTGGGTCTGCCGATTTCTTGGCATGGACGCAATATACACGATAAGTATGTGCTGGGAAGAGAGCTTACTGACAAGGAGACTGAAGAAATGCTTGCGTGCAAGTCTATTTCCAAGCGGAAGCTCAGAACTGCCATAGATATCGAGGATGTGAGGCGAGAAGTAGCTATAATGAACAATTTGCCTCAGCATCCGAACATTGTTACCTTGAAAGCCACGTACGAGGATGACCACGCTGTGCATCTCGTCATGGAGCTCTGCGAGGGTGGAGAGCTCTTTGACAGGATCGTTGCTAGAGGGCATTACAGTGAGCGCGCTGCGGCTGCTGTTACACGTACTATTGTTGAAGTTGTCCAGGTGTGTAGCCGTTGCATCAGGTTTTTTAACAGAAGCCTTGCAAGTGTCTATCTCATGGCTTACAGAGCCTTGTTGTAAGAAGCTCTTAGGTCATAGACCTTTGCAACATCCGTTTCCAATAATTTTTATGGAAACGCTTTTCAATTGTGACGTGAAACAAACTTTGCAAAAGAATGACATGCTAACAAATTTCTGTGGTGCTTTAAAATTTTTGTTAATTTTCATGCAGACGTGTCACAAAAACGGGGTGATGCATCGGGACCTCAAACCTGAGATTTTTCTGTTTGCGAGTACAAAAGAGAATTCAGCTTTGAAGGCTATTGATTTTGGTCTTTCTGAGTTCTTTAATCCAGGTGGGTGCATGTCATCATTTTTTCTTTTGCTGCTTCTGTTAATTTTTATTTAAAATATTTAGGGAAAGGTTTTTAAGAATTTTACCATATCTAATTTAATCCGAGGAAACGTAATGTGACACACTACAAGTCTCATTTTTTTGAATTGCGCTTGAAACTGTAACACAAGTTTTGTAGATTATGTGATCTGTTCAATGTTGGTTTGTCTTGTGAAAAGTTTATAAGCACGAGTGTACGAATTCATTGGAATGGTAAATTTATAGTCCGGTTTTGTATAATGACATAATATATTTGGATTGAGAAGACAGTAATGCCTTGAAGGTTCTTGCTGATGTATATGATCCATCACATGTTGTGGCTATATATTGCCTTTCGTTTCTCTTGTTAATAGTGCTTGCAAGTGCCCTTATCTGATCTAGCATGCCGAGAACAGTACTTCATATTGTGGGTTATGAGATAGACTGATAGATAAAAGCACTTTGGCTTGGTGCCTTTGGTTTTCTAATGGCTTCGCATTTGAATGCTTCTCGTCTTCTCTTGACATCAGATATACCTCTGGTGTAAATTACTTTTTTCAAGTGAATAACCAAGGATCTAATTGTCAGTTAGTGGCTGAGTGATAGGTAAACCACATATCCAGTCACAAATTTTGAGGAGTATAATCTAAGGAAAATATCAATATAATTGATAAAAGAAATTTTCAATTGGATTTAGCTCAGGCTGTTGAGAAGGACAAGTGGTATCATCTTCCTCATCCAGGATCAATTCATGCCAGTGACATGTTGAGTTTTTAGTGAGTAAATTGTTGTATTAGCCTCAAGCTTTGAATAATCCCTTTTACCCTGGGAACCATCCTTGGAATGAGGGCAAGTGTTTAGTGGGTTTCCTTGGAACATGTATTTCAGAGAGATGAAAATGTTGAAATTTAAAAATATTTAGGACAAGAAAAATACGGAAACGAATGTCCGGATCAAGTTCTGCTATTCATGAAACATGAATAAACAAGTTAACAAATGCTCTATAAAAAACAGAAGTATTGCATTTAATTTTCCAGATTAATAAAGATCGGAACAATTTCAGGTGGGTAATAAGGAAAAATATGCTTTTGTGAACCAAAATCATTTCATATAGATGAATATTAAAACGTTCCGCCCGCTTTAAATCCCCAGCATGTTGCGCTGACGGTTTTTACGCCTCCTGACCCGGAGTTTATTTCGGAACACCTTAGGCACCGGCGCTTTAAGGACAGGTAAAACTATGCAGAAATCCAGAAACGGATGGCTATCATGCCACGCAGGGCGGCGGTAATCTGTGGCACACACGGCAGGTGACTGAGGCTAATTGGAGTCTGTGGTCACATGCAGAAGCTTCCATGTGAAGATCCATAGTGTTTATTTGCAGAAAGCTTCAACATGCTGTCAGTATGTCCACGGGGTTTGAGATGACCAACAGGATGGTGTTTGAGATGACCAACAGGATGGTGTCCGGGCTGTATTTTAGGAGTTGCGGCACGATATTGTTCATTGCAGCATATCCATTCATTTCAGCATATGCATTCGTTCCAGTTTTTGTTGGGATCCACATCATTATTAATCAACCATAGGATATAGGTTTAAGCATTCATCTACTCCAATATTTATGGACCTTTCTTAAGAACTAGGATGTCCCCAAGAAGAGGGATTGAATGAGGAACATGAAATGTTGCTCCACCCGGGCACCTGCAAGCAACACGAAACAGAGGGTCAGACTTCAAAATATCCACTTAGAGAAAGTCAAATGATCTTTGTTAGATCAACGAAGTAATGATATCGGTGCAACAAAGAAAAAGGAATATGGAATTGCGAGTGGGCTTATTGGAGATGAATTGGGAGGGTGGAAGAGGTGAATGCTATTGGTATCTAATTCTCGCTCGTTTTGGTCAAAACAAGAAGTCTAATCATTCCAACTCGAATGTGTTATTTGGGAACGACAACTCTTCATCGACCTACAATTAACTTTGTACTTTAGCTGTCCAACATTTTGGGAGTATCTGTGAAGCCCTCGTAGAAAAAAGTGTGCCATCTGCTCTGATTGTTGGTTTCTCGAATCCTTGTCGAGACAAATTAGTAGTGGCAATGGGAGTGGAGCTATTTTTTTGTGACTGATGAAACCTTTATGGGTATATTTGTGGCAACTGGAGCTATGGACCTTTTTAGAAAATAACACCAAATCACGCATTAACATCTGAAGATTTTGCAATCTTGGTTGAATGCATTTTGGAATCTTGCTCGTCCACTTTGAGTTGGATCAGTATGCCAAATCAATCACTATGCATATCACATCCATTGGTTGTGGCTAGATTTGCGGACTTCTTTGCATGACATCAATAAGGCTTGGGTTTAGTTGTTTGAACACAATTTCGATTGCCAAAGAATCAAATGAAAGATGTTGAAAATATCAAGCACATCATTCGGGTTCACGGGATTCCAGAAGTTTTTGAACAAGGTGACGAGGCACACATCCCATTCCTACTATCACAACACATCAAACAAATTCAAATGCTGGGACATTTTTTAAAACCTCCTCAATCACCATTGATGGAACTGGAACACTCTGCACACTGGTTACAATTTTTTTTTTCACTATAAAATTCACAAAAAAAAAATATTAAAATTAGTCTCACCTAGATTGTATTCCATGGTCCATATATTTCGCTTAATTATTTCATTCCAAAATCTCCCCGATTTTTTTAGTATCGACATTCCAGAGTTCCTTTGCACCCTTTGGTGCACTTGCTAGTTTATTTTTTTAATATATAAAATTCCAGTAAGTCCGTAGTTCACTTGCATCTGTGTTAAGTATATTTAAACTCAAAGAATATACAATGATATTTTAATCAATCTGATAGATATAGCACCCAAATTAGCTCGAACTGCACCCCTGTAAGAAGTGTTTCTGTGAGGCCCAGAGACTGGATCTGGGAACCTGTAACAATCCAAGAGCAAGAAAGTGGAATACAACGTGACAAGAGCAAAGACAAACATGGCCACAGGCCCTGCAATCCATCCCAATTGGGCAACACTCCATGCCAAGGATAACACTCCTGCCCCTATGATGTTTGTGATGATATGAGCCACTGCTGTCCAAAGTGTGCCTGTTCATTCCATTCTCATCCACAAATTCAAAACTCAGTCATAGAAAAAACTGAGACATCCCTATCAAAAAAAACCATCGAAAAGAAGTATAATCAAATGGGTGAATACCATAACTGTTCGCAAGACATCTTTTGAGCCCTCGGATTCCATGGCAGACTCCGACTCCTTGTTGCAGACTGTGTGTGAGCTTGGTAGATGAAAACAGATTAACTATTTTAAATTGGATCCGGAGGAAGTGAATCCTATCTTTAAATTCGAATTTCAGATCGCAACAAGGAGCTAGCAAATAAATTCCTTTCTGTTATTTAAATCACTTTGGGTTGTCAGTAATTTCTGGTCCACGTGATACTCGTTGGGCAATGGGAATTCGCCAGTAAAATTTGGAAATTCTCTGCTTTGGGAGTCGAAGTGTGGATTTGGGACTTTGGTCGTCAAACTTTTCACTTTCCAACCACGGTTCATGTTTATGCGTTCACATTCGCAAAAATATAAATATATCATGGGTTCAAGTTTGTATGTAACTTTTCGGTAACAAAAATATATTTCACTTTGATTTAGGTTTAAACCTTAACCTTGCGAGAGTACCCTACACACTGTTTTTTGAATCTATATCTATATATTTGGGTTAAGATCAGCTGGATCTAAAATTTGAATGAAAATTTCAAAACGCTGAATCTATAGCAGCAGATATGCTATTTATATTTATCCTTTGAAATGTTTTGATAGGTTTTGATGTGATGAGTGTGAATATAGTTTGAATCCAAATTCATTTGTGTGTTTTTTTTAAAAATAATTTTAAGAAAAAAAAAAGTATTTTTAATGTTTATGAGGCTATTTGGCCTTTTTTCTATGGAGTTGTCTTCTTTCTCCCTAGCTCTTTCTCCCAAGTACGTTTGTAGAACCTATCCATAACAAAAAAAATTATCTCTTTAGTGTTTGTGGGACACATGCTCAAACACATACCCCATTTACTAAACCATTTGTTATTTTGCCCCATCCAAACCTTCTTTCTTTTGCACAATCTGTCATTAAACACAATCTTAGGCCATCTGCCCTCTTCTATTTGCTCATTTTTTTTAAAATACCTTATGACTCGCAACATAGCAATTGCTTCAATAGGAGCAGCCCTGTTTCACTTAACAAGATAGCATAAGAAACTGCACTTTTAATTTTTAATTTGTTTGTAATCAAACGCTTTTGAATTTTCTAAATTTGTTTCCACTACATCTTGGTTGTGTTGCTGGCCCACAATTCACAACTGTAGAGAATCATTGGGATCACTAGAAGCTCAAAAAGAGTTAGAGTGGTTTTCTAGTCCCATAGCTCTGCCTCTCTACACCTGTTTTGAAGAGCATAAAATGCTTTCCAACCCCCCAAAGTTCTTTTCTTTTTACAACCACCCCGACTTAAATTTCTGTTGAAGTCAATTTCGAGGTATTTGTAATGTGCAACTTCCTCCAACATGTTATCTTCAAAGTAGAATTTATGTTGGTTATGCTTTCTTTTCTTAGAGAAAACCACTAATTTAGTTTTGCTAATATTGACTTGCTAAAATGATATATAAAATTCATTAAAAGTTTATTTTTATAAGAAAATAAAATTTATGGTATGAAAGTAATATTTAAGATGTATATATTATAAATCAAAATAGAGGTGGTAATATATATATGGTATGACCATGTGAATAACGGCTTTCTTCTTTTGAGGTTTCTGATTCAAGTCTTTTCTAAGTGAACAATATAATTATAAATAATATAATATCAACCATATATATCAAAATTTATTGTCAGATTTTGTTTTAACTACATATTATTGATCGAGTTCCATTTTCATAATAATATATCACAAACAAAAAAACCATAAATTTTCTATGTAAATAGTATTGACCAAGTTTCATTTCTATGAAACTTAACCTTTATCACAACTTGAAATGAGTCACATACACATATTGCAAACACAAACTTACCATGACTTCCATCATTGATCAGGTACACTTGAAGGTATTTGTTGAAATTATTGAAAAAACACAGTATGTACTATTACAAATTAAATTTTGTTCTTATTAATTAAATTTCATTCTTACTAATTCTTATAACTAAAGATAAATATACATAACTAAAAATAGATATAAATAAATATAAAAATTGAACTTATAATACCAAAAAAATATGATCTCTATATATATAAAATACTTAAATATAAAAATGGAACTTATAACCTATATGGTGTAAATTAAATCAATAACATGAAAATTTATAATTTTTATACTTTAAAAAATACAAATATAAAGATTGAATTTATAAGATGCAATTCAAACTCATTCTTATATTTTTAAAAACTTATTTTTTATTTTATTTATTAATTTATTATAATATTAAAAAATTTATTATTTAAATTATCAAAATTAACTTAAATTCAAAATTTAGGATATTTTTAACTTAATTTTATTTTAAAATCTATAACATATTGAATGACAAAGAAAGAAAAAAGACAAATATATTCTATAAAACCAAAATATATTCTATGAGACCATTAAACTTAACATCTATAAAATAATTTACAATAGATTACGTGAAGACAAACAAATATATCCTATGGGAGCATTCAAATTTTGCAACCATACAATAATTTTCAATCATCTTATTCTTGCATATTTCAATATAAAATCCTATAATATCTAGTTTTTATTCAAAAATGTGATTGAATGATGCACAAAGTGTCATTAATGGAGAAATATCATTGAATGATGTACAAAGTGAAATTAATGGGATAATATTTTAATATAAAATTATTGAAATATAAGTTAATAATTAAATGATGTGATATAGTAATAGGTTGTTTAAATTTTGTGGTGATTTTTCATTTTTTATGAAGTGGTAAAATTTATAACATAATCATTACTTGTTAATATGTGTGATTGTGTGTTGATTTATTATCACGGTGGATTGTAATGGAAAACTTCCACTTTTACCAAATTTGTATTGGATTTTTTTTTTAAGATTCTATTGATGAGTTATCAAAATATAATAGAGGTCATTTCAGTTTGCCACTAGGGAAACACGACCAATGGAAAAACTTAAGTTTTCCAAGAACCATATACGAGAGTTCAAAACTATAAAAAAGAGACGAAAGTTTGATCCTAAGACCCACTCTAACTATCCTAGAATCTAAATTAGACAACTTTACATAAATCCCAGAGATTAAACCCTGAGAAAACCAACAAATCATGTTGGAGGAGATAAGTCAAAGGGGATAGTTTCTATGTGTTCCTTGCCTTCCCCCAAAGAACCTCTCTAGTTCGGAATGAGGCCTAGATGATCGTAAATTCACTACATGTGATGTTCATTGATTTCATTGATAGAAGTATCTTGTCCAACACTAGAAGAATCTCCTTGTTCACTTTGTTCTAGTTCAATGGAACTCTGCCCACCAATTTCTCCAACTGTCACTAGAGGTCAACCATTTGCATCTATTAGTTATGTATACCTCAAGAGTGCATTATATCAAGGATCCAAGCAGCCACTTCTACAACATCTGTATCTAAGAGGCATTTGTGATCAACTCTCATGTTTCTCTCTACCTCTGTTATCCCACTTGTAAGGAACATGACATCTAAGCATGAAATGGTTGGCTGATGTTTCAATTCGTTGGCCCAATTAATTTTTTATGCTTATTTTCAAACTCATCTGGGCCTCATTGTAAGCCACCCCTCAAAAATTTCTAGAGCATTATGTTGGCATGGTGAGAACCTAGGAACCTTAACAAGATTATGCACGAAATTGGGGGGGAGTAAAGGTGTTGAGGTTGAGGTCAAGGAGACTAATAAGAACATCAAAAGAGAATCCAAGAGGACTAGTTAAAAAGGGGGAGTTGCTCCAACGATAATATTAATACAACAAAGCTCTTACAAAGGAGGAAAAGGCGTAAGAGAATAAATACTAGTAGAGAGGAAAGGTCATATAATTACTAACTTGCGCAACCCAATTTCTAAGAGTATTTAGGAGGAAATAACCAAGCCTGGAGGAAACACATTCATCATAGCTTGAAGGTCTAGTTGATAAGGAAGACCATTCAAGCAACAACACTAGGACATGGCCAAGAACTCATACGTAAACAAGATACTGGTAAAACATGAAAACATATGAGAGAAATGGTGAAGTAAATTTCATACGACAAAAAAGGCATATCTCATTCCATGGAGAGTTGCCTTTTATCATGAATCCTAGTGGAGGTACCAATGACATGTGGAAGAATTAAGAGCTCTAAGGGGGGTTTCCTAGCACATTCCCTCACATTAGTGCTGGGACGGGAAATCAACATGCCCCCCTCCATGTGTCACTCCCATCCCCACCACCCCATCCATCCCCCAATACTAAGAAAATATGCACTGGATTGTTAATTTATTCCCTTATATTCAAAAAATACAAACTCTTAATAGATAAAAAATGATTTAAAGTCTTACTCCAAAACAATAATATGCAATCTTTATTAAAATATATAATAATAATAAAAAACACTCTAGTCCCTGGGGTGTAGCTCAATTGGCGATCATTGTGAAATGAAGTATCGTGCAAACCAAAAGATCCAGGTTCAAAATCCCTTAGAGTAGCCCAGTCTATGGAGAGGGGGATAGGTTGTAAGACCTAGAGGTATAGTGGAAGCGACCAAAGTCAACCTCGTGTCACACGAGTATGAGACTAACCCAATTGTTGATTCTTTGGGATACAAAAAGAAATAATAAAGCACTTTAATAATTTGTTAGTAATAAATATGATAGCAATAAAATAAAACATATTGTGTAGTGTAAAAAAAAGGCTATATAGAGAAGGGAAATTGGTCCTATTCAAAGCAATGCTTAAATTCGTCCTGCTATATTGGTGGGTCATAAAAGGAAATTTATGGAAGATCAAACAAATTTTCTTTATGTTTCTTTGGTCTAGGGAAGCTAGAGAAAAAAGGTTCTAGCCTTTTGGAAAAGGAATGCATTCTAAAATCAATGGGAGGTTGGGGGTTGAGAAACATATTCATATTCTCTAAAGTGTTTGAAGCTAAAAATATTTGGAGGATTTTCCAGGTCACTTTGTTTGGGAATAATTGACTAAGGAAAAAACATATCCCTCGAGAATTTATCATGGATTGAATTTCTAAGCCCCAATAGAAACTAAAAATGCCTCAATTGTTTGGAAAACAATTATGTATGTGTTTCTCCTAATTGGCAATTGGATAATTTAGAGAATTGGTGATGGAGATTAGGTACTCATAAAAATATATACTTTGAATGGTTGCAAGGAAAAAAATAAAATCATTGCTTATCTAATTTGTAAGCTTCAGAGAAATGAGATCCACACGTTAAAAAAATAGCCCACAAGAATCGAGTCATGAGGAAACAAACGCTGTTGAGAGAAATCAAACTAAGAGAAGATAATGTTGACACATAGAAATCCTACATAAAATACTTACAAGGTTATTTTCTAACTCTCGCAAATCAATAAGACCAACTCACCTAGTACATAAACCCAACATGCAACTATGAACCAAAGATTAGATATAAAGTATTATCCCAAGCGAATAGATGAATTATGGATATGGCGGGGAAAACAATATGGAGACTCAAATGTCTAGAAAAAGTAAAAGATTCACATGCCCTATTTAAAATAATAAAACTCTCACATGGGACAATCTACAAAAAAAAGTTTTGAAGGTCTAGGAAGATGTTGCATCTACAAGTCTGAAGTGTAAAATAATTTCCATCTCCTCTTTTTCTGTGATTTCACTTTAGAAGTATGAAAAGAAGTGGATAGAGTTATAAGTCTATGAAATGCCTAGAAAGGCGTCTATATTGAAGAAACTCTCAAATTCTAGCATTTTTTTATCCCCCTTCAACTATAAAGCTCTTCCACTCACTATTACTTGGGGCATTTGGATAAGTAAGAACCAATCATTGTTTGAAGGCATAGAAAATCTTCCTCTAAAAATTCCTTTGCAATGTACAAATATACTCTTTTCCTTCCTATCACTAGTACATTTCGGGGAAATTCCGACACTTGGTTCCGACACTTTTGACCAAATGTCGGAAATTTCCCCAAATTTTTTCAATCCCGCCCGAAACCGTCGCTATACCGATGTCTAGAGAAAAGTGTCGCAATACCGACACTTAGACAAAGTGTCGCAATTGCGAAGTTTGTAGGAAGACGTCGCAATTGCGACACTATGCCCCAAAGCGTCGCTATTGCGACCACTGCCTCCAAACGTCGCAATTGCGACACAATGTCTAAGTGTCGCAATTGCGACATTTGGAGGCATCCATCACAATAGCGACGCTTTGGCCGCCGTCGGTATAACGACACTTATATGCCTTTGCAAAATCCGTGTCACTTATGGTTTATTTTTTATTTTCTTTTGCTTGAACTAAGTCTTATTTCCATGTGGATTGTGTAATTTCACTTTTATTGCATATTATAGAATGTGTTTGTTTATAAGATTATATGATACATGTGAGATAAAGGTTTATTATTTATCATATATAAATAAAATTTATCAATATTGTACATTTACACTTTTATGAGGTGATGTTATAAGTAAATTCATAAATATCTCTTTTTAATCCTCATTTTACTCCATGAATATGTTTGGAAATGAAATTTCACCAGATTAATTTTCTCCTAACCTATGTATCATCAATATTGTAAATTTACATTCTTAATTATGAGGTGATGTTATAGGTAAATCCATGAATATCTCCTTTTAATCTTCATTTTACTCCATGAATATGTTTGGAAATGAAATTTCAATAGATTAATTTTCTTTCTATTATATGTTTTGCGAAGATATGGTAAGGAATTCTCTCTTGTTCTTCTTAGAAATAATTATATATAATTTATTTATTTTTCAAAATAGATTAAAAAAATTATATGAGAAAAATTAATTCATCAATATGTGTGTGTGTGTGTGTTGTGATGAATAATTTCATAGTTCAACTTAATGGTTCATTATATAATCATGTGACCATCACCAATGATATATCTTAAAAAGCAACTAAAAAGCCATGTGTACAAAATCGATGTATACTCTAGAGAGTGGTTCTCATATCACTATGTAAATTTTTGTATGCTACTTCAACAAAATTATAAGATAAACTGTAATACACATCATATATGCACCATAACAATTGCCATACAACTAATTTGTTTTAGGATACATCTGGCATTCTAGGGGTAAATTCTATATGATGTGTATATCAATCTATTAGGTGTTGGTAAGTTGTGAGTATCTAAGAAATGATAAGGAATATCCATACATCATGATCTTGTAATGTGATTATAAATTGTGTCTATAATTTCCATAAAATGTATAAATGGTTTGTTTAAAAAAAATCAACACTATCAACCCTAAACAATGCTCATGATGTGGAATGTCATTGGCGAAACCAAAATGATGGTCACATGTCCCATTTCTATGGTAATGGTGATCATATATATGTTGTAGCAACACTTGATGAGTAATTAAATAAATCTCAGAGTGTGACTCATTGTGCCATAATTTTTTTAAAGCATGATTTGTTTTCCTAGTTTTTACTAATTTGTTAACATATTTTATTCATTTGGAAAGCTAATTAATGATGCTTTAAGTAATTAGGACCTAATGAGAGATCATCTTCACATCTTCACTGAAATATATTTGGTAATTGTAGTCACTATATGAACCGCACATGCATGCTACTTAAGAAAATTGAAATATAAACTATAATACACATCTTATATTTGCCATAACAATTGTCATACAACTTATTTATTTCTAGATACATATGAAATACTTCAGGTAAATGCCATATTATGTGTATACCAATATAGTAGGTGTTGGTAAGTTATGTGGATCTAAGAAAGATAGGGTATCCACACATTAGTGCCCTGGTGATTTTTTTGCATAATTTTCTATTTGTTGTAATTTTGTTGCCTGGATTTGTTATAGATTTCAAATAATACAATTATCTACCAATTGTTATTTATAAAGAAGAAGTACAATAAGTAGTCACCTAAAAGTGAGCCATGTGAAAATATTGGTAACATGAGTAACCTGGTAAGTTGTAAATGAAAAGTGAATAACCTCCACTCACCAAAAGTGAATAACCTCCACTCACCAACAAGTGGCAGGCAGGGTTGGAATTTGGATTTCTCTTTACTCGTCACACAAATTTTTTTGACGTTTTGGTCATTATTTTTCTAGTCAATAAACGTTACGTTTAAAATTTTGCACTTCATTAATGACGTTCTCGTAATAAATTAACCCTTCACCAATAAAAGTTTGATTAAAAAAATTCAATGCTCTTCCATTTTCTTTGGATTTTGGAGTGTGATATATCTGTGTCATGGACTTTTAATACCTAAAGTTTCAAGAGAAATAATTGATTCTTTTCAAACTAATATTTCCTCAATATATGCTATGATCTACTAAAAATTACTTCAAAAAGAAAGTAACATTCCAATATAAAGAAAAAAACATGAACGAGCTTTCCCTAAATTGCAATAAATTTATGTTTATTATTAATATTGCATAATCTGTCTTATAAAAATTGCATAATCGGCCTAAGAACAGATCCTCAGTGCATTTTTTATTGTTTTTGTGATTAAAATAATGAGCCAAAGAATGCTAAGGCACTCAGAGAAATCAATCTATGTATTATTTCTCACAAAATCATGTTGAGTAGTGGAGACTAAGCGCTAGATTTTTTTTTGTCCTCAATCTCTCTAGATTTTTTTTTGTCCTCAATCTCTCTATTAATTATGTCTATGTAGTTATAAGAATAACAAGCCAAAGAAATCTCAGGCTTCCAGAGAAATTAGTCTCTGTGTGCAGAAATTAATGATTACTGTTGACTAAATGTTATACCATTTGAAATTGCTGAGCGAAATTAATCAGGCCATGATGTACCATTTGTTAGTATCTATTTTCTCATGTATGAAAGTTGATGTACCATTGAAAGTTTAATAATTCTATTGAAAGTTTAATAACTATATATATATATATATATATATATATATATATATAAATTTAATGATTAATAATAATTAAATTAAAATTCTTAAAAGACAAAATAAAAGCCTAATAATCACGAACTATTATGATAATTTAAAAATATAGAACTCAAGCTGAACATAGTTACAAAGATACTAAGAAAAGAAGAGTGCATGTGCATGATAACCTCTTTCTTGACAACCTATGAATGCCATTCTCAATGAAGACTCAAGACTCAACTGGATTGGATTGTGTATCAAAACAGTAGGAATGAATCAAAGTTCAATGAATGAATAACTTGATCGAGAAAATTTATAGGGAAAAGTAACTTGACTATCAATCTACTAAACCTCACTTCCATGATTAAAAAAACACCCCCACCTTCTCAGTGGTCCCATCATGGTCCACCTATTGAAAAACAACCAACAAATATTATTTTTTATATATTTTTGCATGGCCATTAGAAAATGATTTACTATGGCTTTCCTACTAAATTCCAATGTATGATTATTAAAAAATATTGAGAATTAGTTTAGTCTCAAGGCATAGCCAAGAGTCTTACTGGATAATTATAGACTACCTCTCCATTGGATGATTGTACATTTTTCATCTACTTTTTCACGTGAGTTTCAGTTGATGCTAGATCTTTGCCTTCTATTTCTTTAGTGAAGCTAAGAGTTAACTTTGATCTTACATTAATAACTATATATACTTGCATGAATATCCATGCTTTTATACTTCCCCACTATGGTCAATGTTGATGTATGGCCTTGGCCCATTGATCTTACAATTAACTCACTATTCATATTCAATTTTCTCTAGTTCAGCCCAATAAAATAAGGAAAACAGAAAATGAAGTCTTGATTTTTCTTTCTGGTGCTCCTACATAATACAAATACTCTTAAAAACCAATTAATATATAAATTGTCATCATTCATGCTAAAATTAGTTTGAATTTTTTTAATGAATCTGCTTACAATTAATAGATTACATTGCTCACAGAATAAGAGATAATTTAGAACTATGATTTCACAATAATAAATTACACTAGCAGTTCAAATTTCGAACATACCTTATGAAATTAAAATATGGCAAGTTAATGAGCCAATCTAGTTTCCTCGAAGCCAATCTTGAGCTCGGCCTAAGTCTGAATGCCTTGAGAGTGCGAGTGTAAGGAACTAGACGCCTAAAGCTTTTATTTTGTGCTTGTGTAATTCATTGTTTGACCATCAAGCCAAGCCACCGGCTATATTAACACTACTTCATGTTGGGGCAGATTGGCATTCTAATTTTTTAGTGCTATAGCCGTACTTTTTCACTGCTTCACTAATCACAACCTTGGAAGTTTGCAGGGCAACGGGCTTTATTCTTTCTTTGGTGTTTTATGTAAAAGAAAGGATTTGTGAACTTTTTGTAATAGGAAGGGGAAAACTAAATTGAATCTAATTTTAAAATATCAATAATGATAAGTGGTAATTCCTTTATTAAATTTTTAATTTTGAGTGATCCAAAAAAGTAACTTTCCTTACTTTTTGAGTACAGCCTTGCAATTGCGAAGAGGACTAGTGTTGCAAAATTATTGGTAAGTGGAAATTAAAGGGCGTAAGAACTTTTTTGAAAAAAATTCAAACGTCAAAATTAAGTCTTCTATCCTTCCTAGCACGTCACGGAAAACGGGAATCCACAAATTCTAGTCGTCAAATACGTGCAAAATGCCTTATGACGAGCAAAATGGAGGACTGGTCCTATGCTGGTAAATGAGTTAGGGTTTCATGTGGTAGTAGGGAACCTTGTATAGTTTTTCAAGGATAGGAAAGGAGAATATTGTCAGTTAATCATCACATGAAACTTCATCACCATTTGAAAATTGTGTCATAATTTGAAACAATAAGACTACCCAACTATTTCATTATTTAATTTAGATTATGTAATAAAAAAAAATATCCTAGATAAATTAAATAATGTAAGCACTTTTGCAAAAATTTAGTGGGGAGAACCTTCAATTACATTTATTTTGAAGATCCACTTGCATTTTAAGCCATTTTAATTAGTCTTTCATGGCTATTCTAGTAAAAATTTCAACCTCTTATAGAAATTTGTTTATCACTTGTATTAGAAATGAAAAAATCAAATGTATATAAAAATGATTTGAAATGCAAAAATCAAATGCGTGCTACATAAAAATTATTTTATTAAAAACTAAATTAACGTCTGATATCACGCGCGCATTCTCCCTCAGCTCTTGCAGAACAGCATTCGCCCTCAGCATTCGCCCTCATCTCTTGCATAACAACATTTTCCCTCAGCTCTTCGCAGAGCAACATTCACCCTCGACGTCGCCCTCGGCTCTTGCGGAGCAAGCATTCACCCTCGGCTCTTGCGGAATAGCATTCACCCTCGGCTCTTACGAACGGCCTTCGCCCTCGGCTCTTGCAGAACAACATTCGCCCTCAGCTTTTGCAAAATGGTAAGTTCTTACTGCAGGCCCTTCCTCCTATAGTAGGGTTGACTCTATTTGGGTGTTTTTGGTCAATTCCATTGGATTGTGTTAGGCTATAGGGTTCTCTCTAGATGTCTTCCAATGTTCTTTCGGATGAGTTTCAAAGAGGATGTGTAAGATGTGTTTGTGCTTGCATGAATTTGACTCCACTAGTTTCATGAAGTTTAAGCTATGGATTTTAGTTCGACAAACTCATCCATCTCAACACCGAGTAATGAATTGCCCTTGGTCTGATCTATATTGAAGGTGAAGTGCAAAGTGGTAGAGCATGGGAGATCGAAAGTCATCAAATTTATCACAAGGGTAGTACTCCAGATCGAAAGTGATGATCTTTAGCTCTCCAGATTTAGGGATTTTCTGATATTTGGGGATATTCTGATGACGTACCAAAGGTCACATCCATACAACCATATCAAGGTCAATGTTGAGATCATTCTCATATAGATATAGGTCACTGATATATAGGGTTAATATCATCATCACTATCCATGGAAACCGAATGGTTACAAAATCTGTGATTTTGGTTGGCTCATTTATAATTATTACCCATTTACAGTAGAGCATAGAAACACTAAATATGGCCCGAGCAGAGCCTTTACAACAGGCAATGGAATTGCAGCTGCTTCATCAATAACCAATAGCTCCACTTGAGAAAACTTTTCATAATATTGGGGTTGGATATACTGCAAAGCAA
>CM076578.1:554008760-554109676 GCA_034641835.2 Pinus albicaulis
ATGGAGTAATTTATTTACCAACTTGGATCTTCGTTCAGGATATCATCAAATTAGAATGAAGACTGAAGATATTCCAAAAACAACATTTCGAACTCATGAGGGTCATTATGAATTTTTGGTCATGCCTTTTGGCCTTACCAATGCACCTTCTACATTTCAAGGGTTGATGAATCCCATTTTCAAACCCTTCCTTAGAAAATTTGTGCTAGTATTTTTTGATGATATACTAATCTACAACAGGTCTTGGAAGGATCATGTTGAACATGTTGATAGGGTGCTCAAACTATTGCAGGAGAAACAATTTTATGCAAAAAAATCCAAATGTTTCTTTGGAGTACAAGAGGTGGAATATCTGGGTCATATTGTATCTCACGAGGGTGTTAAAGTAGACCCTAACAAAATCAAAGCCATTAAGGAATGGAAAGTCCCGACAACCATAAAGCAGTTGCGAGGATTTCTCGGGTTAACAGGGTATTATCGCAAGTTTGTTAAGAATTATGGGAGAATAGTAGCACCTCTAACAACATTATTGAAGAAAGATGCATTTTCATGGACTCCTCAAGCAACTAAGGCCTTTGAACATCTTAAAGAGGCAATGTGCCTAGCACCGGTCTTAGCTACGCCAGACTTCACAAAACCTTTATTGTGGAATGTGATGCCTCAGGAAATGGAATTGGTGCAGTTTTAATGCAGGAAGGAAGACCCATTGCTTTTGAAAGTCGTCCAATCAAAGGAAAGTATTTACAGAAACCTATTTATGAGAAGGAAACGTTAGCAATACTACATGCACTAAAGAAATGGCGAACTTACCTAATGGGAAGACACTTCAAGGTAAAAACTGATCATGATAGTCTTAAACACTTTTTGGAACAAAGACTATCTTCAGAAGAGCAGCAAAAATGGGTCACAAAGATGTTGGGTTATGAATTTAAAATAATCTACAAAAAAGGAAAGCTTAATGTTGTTGCAGATGCACTCTCAAGAAAGAATGAAGAGGTGGAAGCATTGCTTTGTGCCATTTCTATTATCCAACCAGATTGGATAACCGAAGCAAGAGATGAATGGAAGAAGGACGAAGAAGTATGGACACTCATTCAAAAGTTGCAGCAAGATCCTAGTACATCTGATACATTTAGTTGGAAAAATGATTCCTTATGGTACAAAGATCGCTTATATCTTTGTAAGAATTCCCAACTAAAACAAAAGATTCTTTTGGAATTGCACACTTCTCCTTTAGGAGGACACTCGGGATTTTTAAAAACTTACCACAGGGTGAAGAAAGAAATTTTTTGGGATGGCCTTAAATCTGATATTCAAAAGTTTGTGGCGGAATGTTTGGTTTGCCAGCAGAATAAAGTTGAGACAATTAAGACCCCAGGACTTCTACAACCTTTATTCATTCCAAGTCAACGTTGGGAGGAGATTTCAATGGATTTTATCACAGGTTTACCTAAGTCCGAAGGAAAGAGTGTCATCATGGTGGTAGTTGATAGATTTACCAAGTATGCACACTTTTGTGCATTATCTCATCCATTTAAAGCAAGTACAGTTTCTACTACATTTATGGACACAATTCAAAAGCTACATGGAAGCCCAAGGGTTATTGTGAGCGACAGAGATCCCATTTTTACTGGAAATTTTTGGACGGAGTTATTTTCTTGTTTGGGTACTCAATTAGCTCATAGCTCATCTTATCATCCTAAATCTAATGGTCAAACTGAGATAGTAAATAAATGTTTGGAAGGATATCTTCGTTGTTTTGTATCTGATAAACAAACACAATGGGTCAAGTGGTTACCTCTTGTTGAATGGTGGTATAACACTTCCTTCCATACCGCAGCAAAAATGACCCCATTTATGGCACTTTATGGATATCATCCACCATCCATCACATCATATTTAAGAGAAAATTTGAAGGTTCAAGCAGTGGAAGATCACATCGAGCATCAACAAGAAGTTCTCCAACCCTTAAAGGATAACCTAAATTTGGCACAAAATCAAATGAAACAACAGGCAGATCAACATCGCAGCGAGAGAAGTTTTGATGTAGGAGACTGGGTATTTTTACGGCTACAACCATACAAACAAATGTCCCTCAAGCAAGTTAAGAAGGATAATAAATTATCGCCAAAGTACTATGGTCCTTACAAGGTGTTGCAAAAGATTGGTACTATGGCATACAAATTGGAGCTTCCTGCTTCTTCACGAGTACATCCAGTTTTCCATGTTTCATGCTTAAAGAAGGTTATAGGTGAAAATCTTCCAGTTCAAACAATATTTCCAGAACTTGATGAGGAAGGAAAATCATATTGGAACCTGAAGCGGTCACGGAAACAAGAACTCGACAACTATGAAATCGATCAATTTCAGAGTATCTCATCAAGTGGAAGAACTTACCCACTGAAGATTCTACATGGGAGGATGAGAATTTTATACAGAAGCACCCAGAGCTACTCAAGCGTTGAGGACAACACTTTTTTGAAGGAGAGGGGCATGTTAGGTCCCTATATTAGTAGTATAGTCCCTTATTGTTGTTAGTGTAACCCCCTTATTGTTATTATTGTACCCTTGTAACCCCCATATTGTTATTATTGTGCCCTTAAATTATTATTGTTAGGTCGGCTAGGATTACATTGGGCCCCACTAGGATTACATTGTGGCCCCATGGACTCCTATATATAGAAAGGAGGTTTTGTAATTTGAATCATCCAAGAATTTTTCATTCATGTAATGTATTGGAGGTTTCCCCCTCGAAGTGGCTTATTTCTAAGGTATTGATATCTCTTTTCTTCTATTTTTGGAGTTGGTTACACAACAAAAAGTCACCATCGAAGGTTATATTGGTCATTGGAGACATTTGTTTTCTCCTATTGTAGGTACCTGGCTAGTTGTTCTCCCATCAACTAAGACATTTCTGGGGCCAACTCTCTGGAAATTTCTAGCATCACTAGCCATGGTTGTCTAGGTGTGTTTTCCATTAGTTCACCACGATAGTGGCCTAGGTCGATTCAAATATTGGCATGACGTATATCATCGATTGATCCTAGGATAAAAATGGATATTGATACTAGGAATAATTCCAAAACTGATTTTTCCATCCAATGTTGACTTCTACGAATAAGTGATCCTGAATTAAATTGTTGTTCGCATTTACTATACTCAAAATAGTCAATCCATTGTTAAAGAGCGACTCTTGAAGAAAATCCCCTTGTGTCTTCCCCTTCCCATATTTTTGGGACCATATGACCTTTGACAGTGCTTGTCCACCTTTTATCCTCTCCACCAAAGTTTAGCACCAAGGGTGGCATTCAGGGCACCTGGATCCCTTAAGATTAGCTTGTGCATCAATTTTGGGAGATAAAATTTGGGCCATGTTACCAAGGGCCATTTTCTGTCGTTGCATGGACCACTCCAAAGGAATGTTATAAACAAAGATATTAAGTCAGGGTATATATATTTGGGTACACGAAGGGTAGATAGTTGGTAAAGAGGCATTTCTTGGAGGATGGATTTTAGGAGTGTCTCCCTCCCAACCAGGTTAAGAACACGAAAGGTATAATAAGAGAGCTTACTGGATAATTTGGCATAGAGGTCTTTCCAGGGGGCTATGCGAAGCAGGTTGAAGCTAAGGGGAGCTCCAAGATATTTAGAGGGAAGAGGTTAAATGTTAAAGTCCGTGATTCTGGGCAAGCTAGCTTGGATAGGTCTAGGAGTATGAAAGAAATATATATTCAAATTGAGTTTATTAAGGAGTATATGTGTTGCCTCTTGGAAATATTCCAGAATGGTGTTAATCTGAGATGCTTCCTTCATATTTTCTTGCCCGAACAAGATTTTTTCATCAACAAACTGTTGATGTTTCATATCCACATTGGTGCCTGAAAATGAAGAAATGTAAAAAGGTTGAATGGATTGACTGCCTTAATCATTCTACCCAGGCCTTCTGCTGCAATAATAAAAAGGAAATAGGATAGAGCATACCCTTGTCATATGCCATGGGATGGATGAAAGGTGGAGGAGGGAGTGACATTAACAAGGATAGAGAAATATGATGTAGACATAATAGATTTAATCCATTGAATCATATCTTCTGAAAATCCAAAGGCCTACAATACTTTCAGAGGATACACCCAGCTCAATCGATCATAGGATTTCGAGATATCAAGCTTGAGAAACACCCCTCTTTTCTTATTATCCTTCATGGAGAGGATGGTTTCATGTGCACACAAAATCCCATCCAAAATTGGGCCGCCCTCTACGAAACCTGATTGTTCAAGGATTATGAGATAATGGAGAAGGGGTTTCAACCGACGAACCATGATGGTGGAAAAGATTTTGTAGATCACATTACAAAGTGAAATTTGTGGAAATCTCCCAGTCATGTGGCCTCTTGGGATTTTGGTATGAGGGTTATAAATATAGCATTAAGGCCTAGACATACCTTTCTTAGTTTTATCAATTAATCCAATAGCGCCCATATGCATTGACCCAGGAAGGACCATCCAGCTTTGAAAAATTCCCCAGTGAGCCCGTCTAGTCCTGGATCCTTTGTCATGGGCAGGGCCTTCACCCCTTATTCCACCTCATTAAGAGAGATAGGGGATAGGATTGCCTCGTTCTGATCACTAGAGATCATAAAGGGAATATGTTAAATTACCTTCCGCAGGGCATCTGACCGGTCATATCCTTCATCTTGTAGTAATGAGGAGAATAATTTTTTTAGCTCTATTTCGATATGTGTGTGTTATTCGAGTCAGGTATCATCAATGCTATCTGATGTTTGATTTTATTGCGCTAACGGTGTTTGAGCATTGATCTATGGAAGAACTTAGAATTGGCTTCCCCCTCTCGCAACCATTTAATTCACGACTTTTGATGCCACATAATTCCCACTTGTTGTCTTCACTCTTATAGCTCCCTCAAAAGGTGTTCTTCCACTTCTGCCAAATCTTGTGATTGACTTGCCCGAATGATGTGGCTCTCCACCTCTTCTAGGCATACCTCCAATTTATGTTTCTCCTCAAAGATATTGCCAAATTATTCACGGGTCTAGGTTTTGATATGATCTTTGAGGGCCTAGAGCTTCTTCTCAAAAGATTGCATTTTGTTACCTAGTGGGGTGTAACATCTCTATTTTCACAACAATTTTTTTTCTTTATAGTATTATCAATTCTTTATTCTTTGAGAAGATTTCTATTCATTAAGATCTGACGTTACATTTTCCATAAAATCATTGTGTTTTTAATTACCTATTCTTATCTTAACTTCAAACATTCCTTTTACAAGTTTTTCCTTAAAAACCTCAAAGGGAAGACTCTTTCTCATTAGTCTTCAACCATAGCTTTTATCTCCACAATTAATATTTTCTTCTTATTTAATAATACCCTCTCTTCAACTAGTATGGCCACAACCAACCGTCTAGTACCACAGAACCAAAGAGGAGTTTCACATTCCTACACCGAGACTACTTGTGAGGCTCCTTCAGGTAACATGTCTTCCTATTTGACATTCAGTTCTCCTTATCATTTTTACAATTTCTGATTTCTTTTTTTTCTATGATTGGATACTCATTTATTTTAGTCCTAATTTGTTTTTTCTATCTATGCCAGAAACAATGGAAACACTCATTCTTTACTGAGGCGTCGTACTATTAAGTAACAGATTCCTATTATGGAAACTATATTATGGTTGGAAGAACTGAATAAGTAATCATTCTATCATAGCTAAAGCAGTCATTGATGGTAACTAGTAATGATACCTGTCTTTAAATTTTAATTTTCGTCAATGTAATTGTGAGGGTAGCTCACAGAGCTTTCGTGATGCTTTCTTCAATTTTGGGATTTCCCTCTTCTAAATTACCAATATTTTCATTTTCTATATCATCTTATATAAATTACACATGGAAAATCTTCTATGGATGCTAGTTTGTAGAGTTTATGTCCTTCTGATTTCGGTTTCGTTATGGTACTGTGATACTAAATTTATGCCAATTATGATATTATGTAGGTCAAGAGAGATCACAACGTTTCTTGAAACGCAAGAAGTTTCTACACAGTCTCTTCCTGATCCACAATGTTCACGACGACTGTCAACTTCCATTTTGGTATGTTGGTATAATTTCAACTTGGGATTTCACTATTATTATTTAGATTTATCTCAAAATCTCAGTTATAGGAGTTCAATATTGTTTATGAAATCCTAAATTTTATTCAAACTTTCGATTTTATTAGTCTCTAACTAAATTTCTCTCATTGGGATTTCTTGATTTTTGTATTGTTTCCTAAATGAAAATTCTTGTTTTCTATTTTCGTTTATATTATCAACGTTTCTATTGTTATTACGCACAATGTTTCTGGCTATCGTTTTACCTACCTACTCAAACTCAATTAGCCGTGGAAGTTTTTTTCGTTGCTATCTGAATATTGAGGATTTTATTCATCCCACCACAGGCTATGGATCACTTTCTGATCTACTGTATAGGATTATTTTGTAAATTTGGATATAGTTTGACTTGGCTACCATAACCTTAACGTTATTTGTGCATGCTTTTATATACAACTCGAATAATGATTTTACCTCTTTTCTGGTTAAATGTATCACATGGATACACCTTTCTATAAGGTAATTAGATAAGTACTATTAGAATTATAGTTTGTCTCGTTTATACAATAAAATTCGTTTCCAGTATTAATTCTTAGAATCTGACTCCCGAATCCATTCCTTGCAGGTATGGCTATAGAACTTCTACTTATGGAGTTCTTATACGTCACATGCACTTATTTGGCTCTTAGTAATATGGGTTTATTTTTGTACAGGTTGGTCAGATGCCTATTGGTTTTCTTATAGTCAATATCTGTATAATTTTATTCTCCATTATTCCTTACATTTTTTCATAGAAGAACATAATGTTCTCTAGTAAATTTATTTTTTACAACCAATTCTAGTTTAATTGTATAATTATACAGCTTGAACTATTTATACAGATGTACTGAATGGACTAAACATTTATCATTTTTCCCTTCTTGAATTTATAAACTTCTTCTCTTAAATGGAAGTATTATTGGAATTTCAATATATTATTTTTATTTCAGCTGAATGTCAATTCCAGATTTCCTGTAAACTTGCATATAGGGGAATAATTTCTTTTCTATATAGTAGTCGAAGAAGTTTCTTCAAAATAGTACTAGTGGGTACAATATTTTTCTTTACCGTGCTATGTATATTTGGTTGACTGTATAATTTAGAAACTATTTCTTTTCACTGAGAGTACTATTGGAATTTCCAAAAGAAAATGCTCTTTCCAAATCTACTTTCAATTTCATCTCTATTGTAAGAATAAAATCTAGATATATGCATGTATATAATCTTATGTTTAATAAATCTAGTTATGATTTATCTTTCTCCAAATAGTATAGAACTTATTTAACTATATAGCACAAAATATATTTCACTATACAAAACCTAAATTTACCATCCCCGTATATTCGTTTGTACTTATAATTTATTTCATAATGTATTGTAGAGTTTGGTAACTGAATACTAGAACAATTACATTAAGGAAATGTTAGTTTCCTGTGAGGTACCTAACCTCAAATCTAAACCTGATGTTGGGTTTATACATTCTGAGAGTTGGTCCTCTATAGAGTTATGTCTATTCAACCATACAGAACATACTATTTAATTATAGTCAAATTCATTCAATGTACAGACCTCCAGAATTCATTACTAATTCATCTAACTTCCATAGTATCAACACATATTCAGATGCAAAGTTTCATATTGACTTAACTACTTTACTTTCTTAGTAAATCATAACATACTAAAGTATAATTTAAACACAAATCAATTTAACTGTGCATACTGTTGGTCACTTTAATTGTTTAAACAATTCAAGTGCTACATAAATTGTCAACCCAGGGAAGTCTTTTTATTTCAAATGCAATCACACACTATATATGCTCAATTTCAAAAGTAAAGAAATGTTGTAGTATTAATCACACTAATTACACTGATCACGTCAACCACACCTTTCTTTAAAAAAACTGAAACCTACTTGAGTTACAACAAAGACAATCCTTCTATTGCAGATTTTCATTAAAAGAATCCTGGATTACATTAAAAAGATAATGAAAGGAAATCAATCTGTAGAAAGGAAGATCAATTAAACTATAACAGAGAACATGACCCTGTTCCCCAAGTAGGAATCTTCAACACCTATTTTCTGATTACTAAAATTTCACACACTCATTCTATAAACAATAGTGCTAAATAAAATAACTCACAACTTCTCAAGAAGGAATTGTATGAAATCAATGCAGCAAGTAATGAAAACAAAGCTTTAAAAATGAGCACAGGGCTTCAAGACTGCGTAAATAACTTCAGAAAATAAGGTTTAATCAAGGTATGAGTAACATAAATAGTTAATAGACTACAGGAACAAATGGGTGAATCTTGTGAAGAAGGTGGGCTCTTTCCTTCTCACAAGATTCCCCAGAAGAAGGAATTAGATGGAAGTGCTCAAAACAAACTTTTATTCATTTGTCAAAAGCAACACATTACAAAAGAGTCACGCTCCTTCTCTGTTTGGAAAAATTAACCTCCCGCAGTCTCTAACTATCTCTCTAATGCTGATGTCTCCTCTTTTTAAACAAGAGACATCTATTACAATTGATTTACATCATAGAAATTCTATTTTTAACCCAATCTGATCTTCTGTTCTAAAACAGGGTCTTTCTGTTCTTCCATAGCAAAACACTGTTATGATGGATACAATTATACTGCCTTCAAAGTGGCCCATGTAACAACTTCCCTTACTTGTCTTTTCTCGTTGCTATCATACTTGAAATGCTGCTTCAAATCGCAAATCACGGGTTGTTTCGGCAATGGGATTTGTGTACCATGTTGACTGTTTCAGCAACACAATCTTCAAAATAGATTATCTGCGGTCTTTAAACTGTCTCAGAAACTATATATCTTCAATTAATGATTAAATATAAAAGTAATGTAGAATTATATGCAAAACAAATTAAACATATAGTAAAGAGAAGAATATTATATACATTTGGGAAAAATGGAAGAAAGTGATAATGTAAGCTTTAAATATGGACTAAAAAAAGTAGAGTGGTAACAAAATATGTGGTCAAAATGGTACATTATGAGGTCCTAACATCCCCCCCAACTGAAAGGGTTGCACGTCCTCAGGCAACTTTAGTCTGAGTCAGAGTCCAGATACTATATTTTAGCATGAAAATTACTTAAGCAATAGCTATGGAAGGTGTTATCTGTTAAAGCTATGAGTCCCTGGACATTTTGCAATCTCTGCTACACTGTTGATTCATCCCTATTAGCCAACCTGTAATGAGCGTGATATTGTTTTGCTGGCATCCATAAAATAAGATAGTGAAAATGGTACCCTATCCAATTTTCAGCACATTGTTGAACACATCTGATGTAGTTAGGTACTATGGACAATGCAGTTTCAAGGTTAATAGGGCTAAAAGGATTATACTATTGTCACTCCTTAGAGGATTTTTTCCACAACATGTTGTTTTCTCTCAAAGCAATAGTTTCTTTGGCCCTGATAAATTGGTGACAATCTTGGAGTACTGAGGCCTACAGTTGCTATATATGTTTAATCATTCCTGGCTTCTGCAAAAACAGATGATATTCTACCACAAAAATGGCAGGGTTTTGAGGTTCTGGCCTTATCCAGAGAAGGTGGTTGTCTTCATTGTGCCTAGTTTCAAGAAAAGCAGTTTGCCATGTAATTTGATTAGCAAGAAAGGAAGCAAATGCCCTGATCTAAACATCACCAACAAGAGGATTGAGATTGATCTGTCTGTTTTCAGGCATAGCTTCATTGTGAAGATACAACTCGCATAATAGGTGCTAATCACTGGTGGAAGCCTCTGCAAATGTTTTGACAAACTGTTCAGCTGTGAGCACCTCATGAGGTCTTCCATCTTTGACTGCTTTCAACTAAAAATAAACAAGACGTTATGAAAGAAATAAAGAATAGTTCAGAGATGGTTTCCTAGTGGCCAATAAATTTTGTACCAGTTGAAACATTAGGAGCAGTTTTCCTTTTAGTTCTTTATTCTCTTTATTGTAAACTTTAAATTGCTGGAGTGTTTGCTCTGAGTTCTTCCAATTAGAATAGATATGATTCTGCCAAACCAATTTGTGTTGCTGTAAAGTTTTATCTTGGGCAATAGCATACTATTTCCTCCACTTGTTCATTATTTCCATATCTTTCCATGGTTTAGTTTGTGTTTCGGAATTGTAAGTGGTGGGCTGAGGCATAGTCTGAGTAGCAGAATCAGTTACAGTAGGGCAGGATACTTGTACCTTGATTTCTTTTTCTAAAATTTTTGAAGGCCCTATTGGTTCTTGTGTAACAGTAGGGAATTCTTCTTTGACTGCAGATGATGTGGATGCTCTAGGCATTGGAACTTGAACTATCTTATATCCTGCTTGTTGATAGATGTTTCCACATTGATGGCACATATATTCTTTATATGGATCGTTCTCTGTATGTTTATCTGCCATGGATTCTGTATGGGTTAGGGTATAAAAATTTAGCTCCTTGTCAAAGGCTTCCCTTGCCATTACCAATTCTCTCTTGTAAGCTTCTAATTCTTACTTTAAAAACTCATTTTCCTGTAAAAGGGAGGCCATGGTGACTGGGCCTTGTGTATTAGTTGCTTTCTCTGAAGTTGATTGCTATGTTTCAGCTGTAGCTAGTTCTTGTGTGACAGTTAGAGTTGGTTCCTTTGCGGCAGCTACTGGATGAGTAGCATCTTGGATGTCTGGTTTTTGCACATCAGCAGCTGGTTCTTGTGTTTCAGCTTCTGAGTGAGTAGCTGGTTCTTGTGGAGCAGCTACTCACTAAGTAGCTGGTTCTCGTGGAGTAGCTACTGGTTCTGTGGAAAATGATGTCATATTACCCTGGGCATCTGATTCTTGTGTTTCAGTGCCACAGGATGAGATGGGTAATAATTTTGGGGTTTGGAAGGGTGGTGATGAATGGAGTTTTAACAAAATGGCTACGGGATCAGGCGTAATAGGAATGGTTTCTGATTCAATAAACGTCTTCATTCGTCTCCCAGGTAGGAAAGTAGAAAAAGCAGTAGTTTGTTTTTTCTTTTTACGAGAAGATTTTTCCCTAGGAGAAGGGCTATCGGAAGAGTTAGTTGCTTTAGTTACAACCCTTGCTTGTATTTTTGATATAGAGGCAGTTGTAATTTGCCTTTTTATTTTACAAATAGGGGAAGAGGGTGGTGTTTCAGCCTGAGAGTCATCACTGGGAATGTGGATGGTAGGATGAGATGACTCTGCTAAGTAAGATGGGCTTGAGGACAGGTTAACTGGATTAGCTGGTTTCGTGGATGGAATCAACAGAGGGTTAGAGATATTCTCGGATTGCTGCTCGTAGGAACTTTCAGGGACTTCTTGGGGGTTTTCGGCAACTTCTTGAGGAATTTCAGCAGCTTGCTCAGGAGTTAAAGGTAAATTGTTTAAAGGAGGGTTTTGTTGAGCAAAACCCCTCTGAATCAATAGATGACAAAGGCGGTGATGGGTGAGGGAAAGGAGTGGAAATTTTACCCATATACAATAATATGATATATTTCTAATACATCCAAGCAAATAGTAAGAAATGTTCACTAGTCTACCATGTTGTAAGTGACTCATTAAGACAAAGTCGTGCTGATAGACTACTTGATAGCAACCTTCGCAAGTTAAATAATTTTTGACAAATTTAGCAACCTTCGGCCACAGAGGAGGCAATGAGTGAAGTCCCATGCCACGAATTTTAATCTCGACGTATTCCCCTGGGAGAAGGAAGTCCTGTTGTGCATTTAGAATGATGTGCTTCCAACTAAACCACTGAGTACCAATGACTGGAAAACCTGAGACTTGTGCTATATCGCCCTCTGAAACCGGAATTCAGACTCCCTGGACAGTAGAATGGTCCTCCTAAAGATTTTGTGCAAATTCCAAGACCTGCTATGGGTCGAACTCTTGAAGTCTCTCAAAATATCCCACCCAACCTGCTTGTTCGAAAATCTGATATGCATCTGGAAACAATTCAAGCAGAGCTATTGAGCCGGGCTTATGTCTGATGGTCGGGTCTCCCATAGTTACTAGCTTAGGTAAAATGTAGAGGCAAAGAGCAGAGTTACCGGACTTCGAACAGAGTAAACTTTGTGAATGAGAGCATGGAGTATCGGTGAAGGGACCAATTAATGGGTATGAAGAACGATGGTAATTGGCATGCTGTGAAATGATGGCATATAATTTCGAAATTCCCCCCATGTATGGTGAAATGATGTTTTTGAGTGTCCGGAGATTGTAGTCATGATGAACAAAATCTTCTCTTTAAACTATCGTTTAATTGTATTACATAAAATTCACATACCTTATATTTACCTTTGCTTTGTAATTCGAAAAATATAGTGCTTGTTTATAATAGCTCAATAATCATGGAAGAACTTTAGAATTCTTTGAAACATAAGGGAGATCATTTTAGAGTCTTCTTGATCATAAGAAAGAGGAAATGCATGGACAAAATTCGCACAAGGAGTAAGAGAAGTGAAAATGAAGGATTGAAAGAGTTGCATAGTCATGTTTTTGGAGAAATAAATGGTGTTTCAACAGTGGAAAAATGAATGACATACTGCTGAAAGTGGTGTTTCAGCAATGGAAAAATAGAAAGAATGTTGCTAAGAAGTGATGATTTAGCAGTGGGAAAATGGGGGAAAGTATTTGCTGAGAAATGGTATTTCAACAGTGAAAAATAGGGAAAATATTTGTTGGAGAATGGTGTTTCAGCAATGGGTAAAATGGGAAAAATAGGAAAAATGATATGAAAAGGAAAAATGAATGAAGGAAATGAATGATGAAATGTTACTGGGAGATGGGGAAATGAATTTAAATGAGGTAAACAAAGCTTCTCAAAATGAAGCTTATATCTTCTTGTGGTGAAATTGTCCTTCCTTAGTAAGTCCTTCCTTAATCAAGAATCTGCAAAATAATCAATTGTAACATGCCAACCCTTGACAGGGATTATTAGTTTAAGAAATCTAAACTAATACTAAAAATACAGTGCAGAGAAAAATTAAATGCAGTGAGGAGCATAAGACTCCCCTAGAAAAAGATAATGTGCATCTACTATGCAAGTGGCCTTAAAATCTTCTTTAGAAATAGGGTGCTGGTAAAAATGAAGCCGATGACCATTTACTAGTAGTGGTGTTTTAGAGTCATCAATTGTTAAAAGCCTTACTGTTCCATTGGGAAAAAAAACATCTACTTCATAGGGTCCCAGCCATCTTGTACGTAGCTTCCCTTGAAATTTTTCAAATCGAGAGTAATACAATAAAGCCCAATTACCTTTTTGGAACTGCTTGTGCTTGATGATTTTATCATGCCACTTTGTTCTTTGTTGTTGGATCATAGTTGTCTGATGAATGGCATCTAATATTTTTTCATCCAGTTCAAGAAGCTGCTGCAACCTAACTGTCTGCACATCAGTCAAATCAAGGTTAACATCTAAAGCAGTCCTTAAAGTTTTAATTTCAAATTCCACAGGAAAAACAACACTTTTACCATAAACCAATTCATAAGGAGAAAATCCTGTAGTATTTCTCCAGGTATTTTTGTAAGCCCATAGTGCTTCAGGGAGCTTTTGAGACCAATCCTTCCAGTTATCCTTCACTATTTTAGTTAGAATGGCTTCTATTACTTTATTTGTACTTTCCACCTATCCATTGGCTTGGGGGCGGTATGGTGTAGTCATTCTATGATGAATATGATATTTCTGAAGGGTGGATTTGAAACCATGAGAATTGAAAGGAGGTCCTCCATCTGTAATTAGCTCTCTAGGGATTCCAAATCTAACAAATATTTCTTCAAATAGGAAAGCTAGGACAGCTTCTTCATTAGCTCTAAGAAGTGCTTTGGCCTCCACCCATTTAGTCATATAATTTGTGCATACTAATATATAAACTCTTTGGTTGGATGGAGGATTAATGGGTCCTATAAAATCTAAGGCCCATATTTCACATGGTTCAAGTATTACTTGGGGGTTTAATGGCATTTCATCTCTATGATTAGGTTGACCCATTCTGTGACAGCTATCACAAGCCCGAACATATTTCTTTGCATCCTTAAAAAGTGAGGGCCAATAATAACCCATCCTAAGAATTTTATGTGTCGTTCTTTTTTTATGCCCTCCACAAGGGCCATAATGACAAGATTTTAGTATATCATACACCTAATCCTCTCTAATGCATCTCTGGATTTCATGATCAAGTCTTGTGTAGAAAAGACACCCACTTATCCAGCTATACCAAGCACTTTGTTGAATGATTTTTCTTTTCTCTCGATGTGATAGGTGTGATGGTAACTTCCCTACAACCAAATAATTGGCAATGTCTACATACCATGGTGAGTGAGCAGATACTGCAAATAAATACTCATCAAAAAAGGAATCATCTACTGGAATATTATCATAAATTTTTAACCGTGAAAGGAAATCAGCAATAACATTTTCTTTACTCGATCGATCTACAATTGTAATATCAAACTCTTGTGTTAACAATAGCCATCTGGTAACTCGAGCATTTGTGCTAGAATTGTTCATTAAATACTTAATAGCCGAGTGATTAGTATGGAAAAAAGTAGAGTAACCAGTAATGTAATGTCGAAATTTATTAATGGCATAAATTACTGCTAAAAATTCCTTTTCGGTAACTGTATAATTAAGCTCAGCAGGGGTCATATTCTTACATATAAAGTATATAGCATAAGGAAGATGGTTTTCCTCTTGTCCCAAGACAGCTCCAATTGCAGTATCTGAAGCATCAGAAGATATATGAAAGGGAAGTGCCCAATCAGGTCCTCTCAAAATAGGAGTTGTGGATAACTGATGCTTGAGTTCTACAAAGGCCTCCTGGAAAAGATTAGTCCACTTGAATTCAGCATTTTTCATAAGTAACACAAATAAAGGAGAAGCTATTTTGGAATTTTTTTGATAAATCTCCTATAATATCCTGCATGTCCTAGGAAACTTCTCGCATCAGTTTGTGTTTTAGGAATATGAAGGTTCTGAATGACTTGTATTTTGGATGGATCTACCTGAATTCTTTGAGATGAGATAAATTTCCAAGCACTGCTCCTTCACTCATCATCATATGACATTTTTCAGTGCTTAAGGAGAGGTGAGCTTGTATACATCATTTGAGTACTTTTTCAAGATTTTGTAATGCATCTTCGAAAGTCACACCATAAGGGGTAAAGTCATCCATAAATATTTCCATGGAGTCATTCAGCATATCAGAAAATATTCCTATAACTGCCCTTTGAAAGGTTGTTGGTGCATTACATAGTCTAAATGGAAGAACTCTATAGGCAAAAGTTCCCCAAGGGCTAGTAAAAGTGGTCTTATCTTGGTCTTGAGGTGCAATTTTGATTTGGTTATACCCACTAAATCCATCTAAAAAGGAGAAGAATTTCTTCCCTGACAAACTATCCAACACCTGATCAATGAATGGTAAAGGAAAGTGATCCTTTTGAGTGGCTTTATTTAAGGCTCTATAATCTACACACACTCTCCATTTCCCGTTTTTCTTAGGAACTATTACCAATGGGGAAACCCATTCACTGTCAGATATAGGGTATATAAATCCTGCATTAAGAAATTTCTGAAGTTCCTCTTTAACAATTTCTCTTAAATTAGGGTTCATTCGTCTTTGGGGTTGACAGACTGGTCGACAACCTTCCTTAATATAGATCCGGTGAGTACATAATTCAGGGGATATTCCTTTCATATCTGTATAGTCCCATGTGAATGCTTCCTTATTTTCAAGTAGTAACTTCATTAACTTCTGTGTTTCAGCAACTGTCAGATCAGGATTTATTTTCAGTGTTTTGCCAGGTTCGATTTCTATTGTTATGCTTTTAGAAGAGATGGTGGTTGATGTTTGAGGTAGATATGCATATTTAAGCTTTTCCTGGGTATCTGATTCCAAATGTGCAGCCAGTTGATTATGTGTTTCAGAAGTCATGGAGGAGGGTTCAAAAATGAAATTATTAATTACCTCATCCTCAGTGGTATCTTTAAGGTTTAAAGCTTGTCCGATAGTCAAAATAGGTTGAATAGCATTATCATCATAGTCCATCCATATAGAATTCTCATTATTAATCATAGGTGTAGCGTGAGGGTAGAGAGTAAGCTGTTTAGTTTCATATCCATTGGAAATTGTCATTGAACTAGATCTGCAGCTGATAAAGGCATCGGTTGTGGCTAACCAAGGCCTTCCCAGTATTAGAGGATGTCCCCCCAACTTTGTTTTAGTCTGTAATACCACAAAGTCAGCTGGGTAATTCCAGGACTCAACTGAGATGACTAAGTCTTCAACAACTCCTTCTGGTTTGATTGTAGAATGGTCAGCTAACTCTAGAATGGTTGGTGTATCTTTGATTGTGTTCTTTAGCTGTAACAATTTTGAAGTTTCAAGAGTCATAATGTTTATAGCAGCACCTAAATCTACCAGAACTTGAGGGATTATTGTTTTACCAATTTGGACTATCACAGTAGGATGGTCGGGATCACCATATTTAACTAGAGGAGTTTTACCGGACATTAATGAAGATAGATCACCCATAACATGAACTGTAAGGGGGTCTTTAGCTTTCCTACTAGGTTTCTTAACACAAATATCTCTCATGGTTCTGGCATAAATTGGTACATCTCTTAGTGCCTATAAAAGTGGAATTTTAACATACAAATTCTGTAACTCCCCTAGAAGATTAAAAGCAGGTGGCTCAGGCATTCTAGTTAAAACTAAGCACTCAGGGAATGGTGGTTTTTTTGTTTCAGCACCCTTATTAGAGGGTGGTTGTACCTATTTATGTGAATCATGTTTCTCAGTTTCTTCTTTATCAGAATCGGAAGAGGTAACATCATCAATGATGGGTTTAACTATTTTTCCAGATCTTAAATGAATGTCATTACATTGTGCAGGGAAAACAATAAATGTAGGCTAGTTCTAAATATCAATAACTTGCACAACTTCATTATTGGGGTTAGGTTTTGGTTGTACAGGTAGCTGGGGTCTCATTTGATTATTTGGTGGAGCAACTAATGGTAGAGGAAGTGGTTGTTGAAATTTAGGGAATTGATTTGGAAATGGGAGTTGTTGACACCTCCAATTTGATTTCCATTGATTACAATAAGATGGTTTTTGTGGAGGCCAAGGAGTCCACATTGTAGGATCTACAAAGGGAGGGTTTGTTTGTTGCATGGGTGGGTAATTAATTTGATTGAAGGGTGGGTATTGCATTTGGTTGAAGGGAGGGTAATTTGTTTTACTAAAAGAAGGATAATTGTTCCAACGATTAGAAGATGTAAATGGCATATTAAAGTTCATACCTTATCCTCGTGGTTGCCATTGTCTTCTCTATGTCAGCAAATAGACTACTTCAACTTCTTCTTCGGTTGGTTGCAATGCTGCCTTTATTCCTGGTAAAGAAGGGCATTGTTGCGTTTCATTATCTTTCTCAGAAAGGGTGCAAATTGGTATCTTGTCCAATGGGCATTCCCTTAGTGGGTGTTTATCTCTGCATTTGGGGCAAAATACAGCCAAAGCTGCTTCTGCTTCGGCCCGTTTCTTTTTAACCTGCAAGGTGTCAATTTGTGAAGCAAAAGAACTTAACATTTCAGTTTTAAATTCTTCGAGAAATTACCTATTTCGGCTCTTGTTCCTCCTCCACTAGCTGATTTCTGAACTCTTGAATATGTGGCATCTCTGTTGTTTGATTTGTTCCTTGCATCTCCTCTTGAACATCTCTTACAGAGGTCAAAAATTTCATCATATGATTCTTTAGATATATCCCCTTTACCAAGCATATTTAGCATGTCTAAACAATCATCCCTCACCCCTTTCAGTAATATTGTTTTAAGAATATCCTTACTTACATCGGGATGATTGGATCTCTGCAGATTTTATTATAGTATTTCCAGAAAGTCCTCCAAATTCTCACCCTCCTTGTGTACCATCTTAAATAGTTCCTCCCTCTTTTCTCTTGTCTAGCAGTAGTCTTGATATTTAAGCAGAAATTTCTATTTCATCTATTCCCATGTTGTGATTACATGGCCTCCAAGACTCATGAACCACCTTAGTTCATTTCCTTTTAGTGTTGCTGGGAATAGCTTCAAATTCTGGGCATTAGTAACATAATCATAACTTCTGCATAATATATCAAATTCAAAGAGAAATTCGTCAGGATCTTCAGAAGATAAACCATGGAAGTCGGGTAAGGCTAAAAGTGGGATATTCTTCATGGGAGTTGCTCGTCTAGGGAGATCACTAATAGGAAATCCCAAGGTAGAGAGAGAATTCTCATTTTTCCCTCTCCTTCAGGATCTACTTGTCCTCTGCCAAAGAATCCTTCATTGTTTCCTTCCATTGTTTGATCTCCTACTTCACTTGCTCGATCCTCAAAGTTTTCTACTGGCTCTTCAATGTTTTCTGCTAGTTTTTCAATGTTTCTTACTGATTCCTCAATGTTCTTTGCTGGTTCTTCAAAGCTTTCTACTGGTTCTTCAATACTTTCTACTGGTTCTTCAACACTTTCTACTGGTTCCTCAACGTTTTCAGGGCTCACAACTTCTTCTGTTTCATAATTCGATTAAGGGGAGCGTTGAGGCTTTGGCCTTCAAGAGCTTAATCTCTGAGAAGATTTAGCTTTTGATACAATCTCGTCAATAAAAGTCTTTCTTCCTCCCCTTCCTTTGCCCTTGCTACCTGTAGGGTTAGTTTTCTTATGGGTTCCACGTCCTCTCATACAATCTGCACATCTGGAAGAAAATCATCAATGCTTTTGAAATCTGTAATTGCCTTCCCTGACAATGGCACCAAAATGTTTGTCAATTTAATTGCTTATTAATTAAAACAATTCAAGTGCTACATAGATTGTCAACCCAGGGAAGTATGTTTATTTTAAAGGCAATCACACACAGTATATGCTCAATCTCAAAAGAAAAGAAATGTTGTAGTAAGAATCACACTAATCACACATTTCTTTAACAAAACTGAAGTCTACTTGAGTTACAACAAAGACAATCATTCTCTTGCAGACTTTCATTAAAATAATCTTGGATTACATTAAAAAGACAATGATCTAGGAAAGGAAATCAATCTGCAGAAAGGAAGATCAATTATACTATAATAGAGAACAGGACCCTATTCCCCAAGTAGGATTCTTCAGCACCTATTTTCTGATTACCAAGCTTTCACACACTTATTCCATAAACAAGATTTCTAATTAAAATAACTCACAACTTCTCAAGAATGAATTGTATGAAATCAATGCAACAAGTAATGAAAACATAGCTTTAGCAATAAACAACATAATTCCAATACTGCATAAATAACTTCAGTAAACAGGGTTTAATCAAGGCATGAATGAAATGAAAAATTAACGAACTATAGAAGAAAACGGGCGAATCTTGTGAAGAAGGCGGGCCCTTTCCTTCTCACATGATTCCCCATAAGAAGGAATTAAATTGAAGTGCTCAAAACAAACTTTTATTCATCTATCGAAAGCAACATATTACAAAAGAGTCACATTCCTTCTCTATTCAGAAATGAACCTCCCATAGTCTCCAACTATACTCTAATGCTGATGTCTCCTATTTTTAAATAGGAGACATCTATTACAACTAATTTTCATTATAGAAATCCTATTTTTAACCCAATCTGATCTTCTGTTCTGAAATAGGGTCTTTTTGTTCTTCCATAGAAAAATACTATTACAATGGTTACGATGGTACTGGTTTTAGAGTGGCCCATGTAACAACTTCCTTTACTTGTCTTTTCTTGTTGTCATCATACTTGAAATGCTACTTCAAAATCGCAAATCACGGGTTGTATTAGCAATGAGATTTGTTTACCATGTTGACTGTTTCAACAACGCGGTCTTCAGACAGTCATAATAGATTATCTGTGATCTTCAAATTGTCTCAACAACTATATTTCTTCGATCAATGATTAAATATAAAAGTAATGTAAATTATATGTAAAACAAATTAAACATATAGTAAAGAGAAGAATATTATATACCTTTAGAAAAATGGGTGAAAGTGATAGTGTAAGCTTTAAATATGGACTGAAAAAGAGTGGAATGAATCAAAATATATTGTAAAAATGATACATTATGAGGTCCTAACACCTGTCCCTTTACAAACTCTGCCTATAGAACTATCGAATCACTTTTGGTTTCAATGGTTTGTTTATTGGCTAATGTGTTTTTATCAAATAAATTGGATGCAAGTTATGTGCAGATGATGGATGATGAATGAGGTGATGTTGATCATAACCTTTACATCTATATGACAGGAAGCTTTATATACGTAACAAGGCTTAGACTAGATATAATTTTAGAATTTATATTAATTGGAATATTTCAATATAACAGATTCATCTATTACCAACAAACAGATATTAAGATACAAGTGAAAGAGACTAAAAACAATGGACTATAGTACCTGTTGTACCTTAAGAGACAATCCCTTAGTTGTGATAAGGAATCAGTGCTTAAGACATTTTTATGATTATGTCACAAATTTTAATGGCTCTATTTTATTAACCCTCAAGTATTTGTAATCAAACCCTTAAATATCAAATATTATGAATGCTTCACAATGCTACCATCTGTTGATGTGGAATGAAATGACTAGAAGAAAGTGTAAGAAGAAGTCCAAACTGATATGCTGTTTTATACAAAAAATATCATCCCAAACTCTAGAAGAAATATATGAAAGAAATAGCTAAAACAAAGGAGCGCCAATTAATGTTTTTAACTGTTATACACAGAAGCAAAAAGAGACATGATGCTCAGAACCTTGTTTTATTCATAGATGGAAAACACATAACGTAAACTTGAATACACTTCAACATAAACAAAATGTCAGAAACTTGCTTACTCATTCATTAATCTTTGAATATATGAGTACAATTTTTTTTTTTGAAGGTCCAAAAAATGGAACCTTTCCTTCTCTTGAAAATTACAATAAATATAGTAAAAAGCAGTTTGGAATTTCTATAACCAATCCTAACTACCAAAAATACTTTAAGACTTCGAAGGATGTCCATTACATGCCTTCAAAATGTCTTGTTACAATTGCATTGTCTTCAGAAAATAACATAAAATAAATATCCTAATCTATAGGAATTGTTGATGATGTGGCTTCATTTCCTTGGTCAACTAATTTGTCTTGTTTTGTTGCTAATCCTTTTGGTAGGTCTATTGTCCAAGCTTTGCAATTTTTCCATATTTCTACCTGCATCCTGGATGAATGTGTCATATTGTGATATTCCAATCTGAATGCAGTAATTTGATCATAAGAAGGCCTTTCTGAGAAAAGAGTTTTCACCATCCACAAGAGTTGAAGATGTCTCTGCAAGAAGTTTACCATTTTCTCTCCTTTAAGCACCTGAGTATTTTCATGCCTGTTATAAACCTTGATTTTTGTCATCACTAGTAAATTCTCATAAGAGCTCCATGGAAAAAGATTTCCTTCAGCTCCCCAACATGATGGCTAGCCTACTCTTGTCATTTTATTTAAAGATTTATCAAATTGACTTACTGCTTCCTTGATTTCCATTAGTTTCTTTTCTGCAGCCTTTCTGAGATCATTTTATTAATTTCTACTCCATACAACATCCCTTCCTGCATATCATTCTCCTCTAAATCCTGATCTGATTTCGAATTAATAAAATCAATAAATCTTCTGGCCCAAATGGCTCTATTAATTCATGTTTTCTTATCAGACATGATTGGTTCCTAACATTCTAAAATAAGGCTTTTCTCTTTTGCAATTATGATCAGGAAGCACCAATTGGATTTCATTTCTGAAATGATATCAGTCCAAATGATATCTTTAGCTTGTATTAGTGAAATATTTCCTTTCATTCTTTCTTTGAGATTTTTAATCTCAACTTCAGAATTTCGGAAATCCATTTTGTATTTGTCAACTTAATTTTCTATGACTTTCATCAATTTTGTTGCAGTCTCCAAATCCGTTTGAGCCTTCTTTCTATCTCTTTCAGCCATATAGAACTCAATATTTAATTGAAAAATTTGTACTTGAGGGTCTTCATCACCTGTAGAAAAAACAAAAGTATAGTTATGATTATCAATATTATTTTGCAATGAAATTGCAATCTGCTTTAATTTGGATAGTTCTTCATCTTTCTGCATAAGTTTCTGCAACAACTTTTCCTTTTCCTTCTCTACCTCTGCAAATTTTTTAGCCATTGAATGTTCACTAGTAGGTAACTTCAACTTCTTCCTTAATGTAGATATCTCTACCTCAGCACTTTGCATGAATTTCCGCACAACAGTCTTACCACTAGGGTCTACTCCAATTTTTATAATAATCTTCTTCAATTCTTAATTTTGAACTGTTAAGGCTCTTGAGTTAGCCTTCTCTAACTTCAACTGTTTAATTACTTTACCCAACATATTCTCTACATTTATTGCCTTTGCATTACTCTTCGTGAGGTCATTTACAGTCAATTGACCTATTTTCATATGCAAAGTAATTTTATCCATTAGTGGAATTTTATTTACATCCAAAGTCACATTAACAGTGTTAAAATTGCTGGAGGAACCAATTTACATATCTGTAGGATGTGAGAGGGAAATTCTAAACTAATATTTTTCAAGATCCATTATAGTTAACAACCTTGTGTGTTCATCAGTGACTTGATGTTCAGCTTGGGCCTCCATGCTGGCCTTCATCCTCTGATTTCGTTCTTCAATTTGTGAAAACATTTGTTTAATCAAGGGCACCTATTCATGAGAAGCTTCATGATTCCTAGGTGAGGCAGGAGAATTTTTTTCTTCTCCCAAATGTACAGAAAAACCGGGAATAGTAGATTCAGGCCCTTCAGTAAGTTTTGTTCTCTTCATGGCTCCCTGCTCCTCATCATCTAGATCAATAACCACTTCTTTGGTTCTTTTAGCTGTTTTCTTTTCTATAATAGGAGTTTGAATGTTTGCATCTACTGAAATCATCACACCTTTACATGATATCCTCTCTTGTTCTGGCCTACTTTCATGAATGAAAGAAGAATAACCATTATCAATTCTTCTATTTGAAATAACATTATATGGGTCATAAGCCCAACTTTCTCCTAGTAGCATCTGCATGTCACCTAACATTTTTGTGACTTCACCAAATGCCTGCATCATATTTACTATGAAAGGGCCTACAACCATGGGTAATTTATACATGTGTCCTTTCTTCATAGGCACAAAATGAACCTGATCAACATTTAGACTCTGTCTAATGAAATCTAAAGAAAAAAGCCTCATGGGTACAAAAGTTGGGAGTCTGTAAGGCTCAACACTTGTTCCATATAACCTTATTTCTGAATATTCCTCAAAAACAAACCAGTCTCCATATTTACGATTGTTTCCTAAATGCAGAAAATACTGGGCTTTAGGTAAGAAACAAGGAGGAGGACTTCCATTCAATATTTTGTATGCAGTTGGCATGTAATAGCTAGAAAAATCAAACAAACCAACCTGATTTTGCTCCCTTCTAACTACATCTGTCCAGAATATCATTGATTGCCGTCTTTTATTTACATCCATAATATTTAGCCCTAAATGCATGAATTCTTCCACATTTTGATATAAGAACAAATATACAATTAATGGGGGGAATTTAAAAGAACTTGTTAATGAAAGGCTCATGAGCTATGAATTGACTGCTTCCTGCTAATATGATGGAATATCCAGCACCATTCCTGGCTTCATCATGATGGAAAACATCCATAACACTGATTTATCCACTATATTATCATCATATTTACCCATAATTTTTGCTAAATTACTCAATACTGGACGAGTCTCAGCATCAAAAACCGCCATATCAAACTCTTTGCAATCTGGCTGAAACTGCTTCATGTCAGACTTCAAATGAAACATGAACTGATTGAATTATTCTCCTGCAATATTATCATAATATTGAACCAGTGAATCATCATAAAATTGGATGGATGACTCTGACTCAGGATAGCAAAGGGCTTGGCGGGTTAATAGGGTAGACACTTGTAGAACATTTTCTCCTTGGGAATTCATGACAAAACATTTCCCTAGATACATGATGGATACCAACCAATAGATAAATTCATGGAAAAGGTGGGTTTTAGGAATGCCTGTAGACAAAACTCCAGACTTGACCATGGAAGAATACATAGGGGAAGCATTATCGTTTAAGATAACTTGCTCGTAAAAAGGGAGGTGAATTACTGAATAGAGGGTATCTTGAATATCCCTCTCAGTATCCATGAGAGGGATATGGATAGTTGAACCTGATAAGGATGCTCATTTAGCCATGGTTAAAAGTTTACGTGAAAAACAGTTTACAGGGTGGTCGAATTTTGTAGGTGGCAGAAAGCTAAAATGGAGTGCAGTGTAGCAAATCACAAGTAATTTTGAAAAACAGATAAAAATTTTCTTTAAATAGGTGGAGCGGGTTTTAAATTTAATGATGAAAAGATGCGCCAGCAAGCCGTTAACTCTTCTCGACGTGGAAGATAGTTGTGTCCAACTCAACATTTTATGTCATTGCGGGGGCTCCCAGGGTACGGAGGAAAACTTTGGCTAGTGCCCCCGCATTCAATCTCCGCCGTTGATCTCCGTTGTCCCCACAGTCAACCCAGTCAACTATGGAGGCACTCCTCATGGTATCCGGTGTGCTAGTTGTGCCCGCGGGTTGGGCTTTTTGATAAAGTTTTTAATGATCGACACTTTCCGCCATTCAAACCAATCACTCTTTAACATTTAATGATGGACCCACAACTATAAAGTTTAAATGTTTAAACTTTAACTTGAACTTTGACAAACTTAAATCTTTTTTCATGCTAAAGTATAAGACTTCGATACTTTAACATATTTTCCAACAATTTCTTATTTTTTATATTTTCAAATATTTGAAAAATAAAAGGATATGCATATGACCCACAACATCTGGCTCCACCTGGGGATGCTGTTTTTTCCATGAAACACTAAGAACCTGTAGATCAGTGCCTTCACTTCGGGCATGGAGTCAAAAATTTCTTGAAGAGAAATATACAGTGAGAGGAAACTGAATATGTATAATAATAAACTAACTGCCTTTAGTGTTGGAAATAATGTTTTAGATACTGCCCATTTACAGGAATTTCTATTGTTTCTCCATCAAGATCTTCCAACATGAAAGTATAATTTGATCTGACTTCTGAGATTTTGTAAGGACCATACCATAAAGGATCAAATTTACCATGTTTCCCTTTCTCTTCCCTCCTGGTATCCCATTTTAATACCATATCTCCAGTCTGAAACATGTCTCTTGCCTTTATGTCAAAAATAGACTTCATTTTGTCCTGATAAATGATCAAATTGTCTCTGACTTTATTTCTGCTTTCATTTAATTCTATCACCTGCTTTATTCTTCTGATCAGTGCATTAGGTTCCTCTTAAGAGTCTTGAAGAAAATAAATTACTGGTCTTGCTAGCTGAGTGGTAAACAGAGCCTGAGCACCATATACCAATTCATACGGAGACTTACCAGTGGATCTTTTAGTAGTCATCCTTACTTCCCATAAAGCAAAAATCAACTTTGAATCCCAATCCCTTTGATTCTCATTGATTGTTTTCTTCAGTATTTTGACCAATGTTTTATTAGATGATTTTGCTAATCCATTTCCTTAAGAATGATATGGTGTAGAGTTGGATAATATTACATTATAAGTCTGACAAAAATTTATGAATCTGACTGAATTGAAAACCTGAGCATTGTTTGTTACAATCTTTACTGGATATCCAAATCTGCTGAAAATATTCTCCTCCAAAAACTTCATCACAACTAAATCATTTTCCTTTCTATTAGGAATTTCCTCTACCCATTTTGTAAAATAATTAGTAGTAGTTGGAATCCACTTAAAATTCCCACTTGATGGTGGATTAATCTCTCCAATCAAATCCAATCCCCATTGTCTAAAAGGTTCTTCAATAAATACAGGAAGAAGCGGTAAAGGAGCTAGCCTTTTCTTTTCTGCAAACAATTGGCATTTCTTGGAAACTTCTAACAGTTTTGTACACATCAGAAAATACAGAGGGATAATAAAAACCTGATTTAAGAATATTATGAGAAGTTAATTTCCAGTGTAGTGACCTCCACACAAGCATTCATGATATTCTTTAATCACCTCCATGGTTTCCTCTTCTGTCAAACATAACAGTAATACACCAGCAGGATATTTCCAATACAACTTAGCTTCAATTATAACATAAGGTTGAGCTTTAAGTTTCAGAGCTCTGTACTTAGCTCTATTTATTGAAGGAGGAAAAGAAAAGAAACAGAGATAATGAATGATATCCTTATACCAGACTAAACAGAGAAATTTGTACTTAATTGATGACTTTGTCTTAATCTGATATGTTTCCACAATTACTTCATCTACAGGCGTAAGTAAACTAATTCCCAAAGCTTGGAAATTATATTATGTCAGAAATTTGACCATTCCCTGTCCTTTGACTAACTTTGTTGGTTTGATATCCAAGTCATATTCCTGAATTTTGGAAATCCATTTTCCTCTTTTTCCTTCCACATCACTCTGTACTAGCACATCCTTTATAGCAGAATTAGGAACATATGCTACTATTTGAGAATGAAGTATATAAGTTCTGAAAGCCTTTAATAATTTTACTAAAGCATATACCAGCTTCTCCAGGATATTATACTTCAGCTCTACATCTCTGAGAAATTTTCTGAAAAAGGCTACAGGTTGTTCACTTCCTTCTTCATTTTTTTGTAATAATGCAACAGCAATAGTTGAAGATGATGCAAATGAGAAGACTTGAAAAGGTTTTAAGTAATCTAGACTGATTAAGACAGGAGCCTCTTGGAGAGCTTCTTTAATCCTACCGAATGGTTCTCTTGCATCTTTGTCCCATTTTACTTCAGCATTCTTTTTTAACATATTTGTTATTCTCCTAACAATCTCAAAATAATTTGGAACAAATATTCTTAGAAAATTGATTTTTCCCAGAAACCTTTGGATATCCTTTTTACTTCTAGGCAGTGGAATTGTCTGTATAGCTACGACCCTTGTCGGGTCAATATTCACTCCCTATTTTGAAACTATGTGACCCAACAACTTACCTTATTCTAAAGCAAACAAATATTTCTTGGGATTTAATGATAATCCAAATTTTCTACATTTCAAGAAATCTTTCTTCAGGTGTTCTAAGTGTTCATCATTAGAACCTGAAAAAATAGTAACATCATCAAGATAAATAACTACAAATTTGTCACCCACAAAAGCAATATCCATTTCCCTTTGGAAAGTTTCTCCTACATTCATGAGGCCAAATAGCATCCTGGCATACATGAATGTTCCCCAAGGTGTGGTGAAAGTAGTTTTATTTTGATCTTCCTTCTCCATAGCCACCTAATTATACCCAAAAAAACCATCAACCATGGATAATATGAATGCTCTAGTTACTTTCTGTAGAACAAAATCCATCTTTGGTAAAGGATAGTTGTCTTTTAGGGAAGCTCTGTTCAAATTTCTGAAATCCAAACATAATATTATCTCTCCATTTTTCTTCCTGACTGATACCAGATTCAAAACCCAATCTGAATATCTTAATGGAACTATGATTTTTTCTTGCAAAAGTTTTTTCACCTCTTTTTCAATTGGAGCCAGCAATAGTGGGTTAATTTGTCTGAGCTTCTGCTTATGTGGTTTAACCCCATCTTTCAGTGGTATTTTATGTTGAATAATATCCAAATCATAAGTTTTCAAATCTTCATATGAACATGCAAATACATCCATGAATTGTTTAAAAAGAGCTACATATCTTTCTTTGTACTCCTTAGGAACTGCTCTAAACAATTTGACTAATTTAGGCTCATGTTGAGTCCCTAAATTACATTCCTCCATTTCTCCATCTTGGGATACCTTTTTATGGTTCATTGACACATCATTAGCATCAAACAATATTTCAAGAGGTACCAAACCTCTCCGCAAAATATTATCTTTCAATTGAATTATCTTCTGATCACCAATTGAATGTTTCATATTTTTTGACATATCACTTTGACCACTTTCATCAATTTCTAAATCAATTTGACTATCCTGAAAATTTCCAATCATTGTTAAAAACTGGTTAATTTGTTCATCATCTTAAAAAACCTGCCAATTTTTTACATTATCAGGGATTGAAGGCCTGTATTTCAATTCAATTTCGTATCTCAATCTTGGATTAATTGGTGGTTTAAATGTGCTAGCTGCAACTGTCAATGAATCTGCCATTCTGATCTCTTCTCTTGGAATAAACTGTAAATTAAAAGCTTCAAAATAATTTTCAACTAAATCCCACACCTCATTTCTATAAGATCTCAATTTGGGATGTTTATTTTGGCACCAATTCTTAATTTGTCTTATGATTAATTCAGAGTCACCAAAAACAGATAAAAATTGAATTCCCATCTGTTTAGCTGTTTTCATACTTAGAGTCAGTGCTTCATATTCAACCACATTATTAGTATATTCGAATTCCAATTTGAAGGGAAAAAGGTAAAAATTTACCTTCAGGAGATATAAATATGAATCCAGCTCTAGTGCCCTCCTTAGAGAATGCACCATCAAAATAACACTTCCAAATTTTATTTGAACACAGATATTTATGTACATTGGCTGAAGTGAGCTACTTTTGTGAATCTTTAGCAAATTCTGCATCTTCATGCAGCATGAAACAAGAGAGATCCTCCTTTTCTTGACCATAAATGGGGGAATTACCTGCATCTTTCTTGGTAGTATTTTTCAAAAATATAGTTTCTCTGTATAACCTCCTTTCCTGCCCATTAAAAATAGGAATGATAGCATATGTGAAATCCAATTTCAAAACTCCTACAAGCTTTTCCCCCCAAGATCTAGACAACAACATACCAAATCTGGCTGGAATATCTGCTACTACCACATCCATCATAATACTCTTAGCTGGAATTTGAGCCAGGGAATCAACCATATCTTTGATAATACCCACATACTTCACCCTTTTTGAATCAAAGGAATAAAGGTCTATATATGGTTTGGTGATTTGTAAATTTAATTGTTTCATCATAGAAAATGGCATTAGATTATGTGATGCACCAGAATCTAGCATAAAATTATGTAAAATGAAATCATGCAATAGAACTGATCTATAAAAAGGTGGAACAGAAGAATATACCTCTTCAACATAAGGTCCAAAAGTAACCACTGGTTTCTCTTCTTGCAGATTCACTATATCACCCACCTCATCAGATTGAGATAAATTAATAAACTCTGTAATTTATTTCTTGTAACTAGGTGTTTTGACGAACTCAAGAAGTGGTACATGAATCTTTACTTTTTCTAATTCTTTAGAAAAATTGAAAGTTTGATTTTGTTTTGTAATATTTTCAGGTTCTTCTTGGTTTTTATTTGAATTTTCATGTTGATCAGGAACAGTAACAATTTTCTTCAAAATATTAGGGTCATTAGATTTTATTTGAGGAGCTTCAGCTTGCTGCTTCTCTTTCTCTTTTTCTTGATTCATGGGTTGTTTCCCCTTATCTATTTTTTTAATAGGATTCGTCTGTAGTGGAGTCACCATTGAAGTAGGTACTGATTCTGATTCCTCTCCTTCATCGTCTTGAGTTCTCAACCTCTTTTTTGACCTCAAATCATATTTTTTATGCAACTATGCTTGCATAAAATCAATAAATTATTTGCAATAATCATCCATTTCTTCCTGATCAAATGAGGTATTAGTTTATTTACATTCTTCTGCATATTCTTTCTCACTCTCTTCTTATGTCTCACCATATTCCATATACACTGAAGAAATTTGATCTTCATTTTATTTCTGATCATTATCAGCAGAATGTGATGGGGCTGCCTCTATATATAAAGGTGCTTGGACTTGATCTTGATCTTTTCTTTCTCTCTGTAGAATTTGTAGGGGCTATTTTCTGAATTGGGGGTTGAAAACCCTTCTGTTTTGTTGTGCGGGTTTCTTGTTATCTAATTCCATATTTACTAATTTGTTCGAAATTTTTTTAATGACCTTAGTCTTATCATCTATCCTTTGATCTTATCATGAATCTCCTTCTTTAGCCTTTCCCTTATCTTGAACCTTTCCAGCAGTAGTCGTGTTTGCCTCAATTTCTAAGGCACCAGTTTGATTTTGTTCAAGAGTGGAGGCTATTCTTTCTCTTAAGGTAAAACTGAAATCTGATGCAAATGCTCCAGTGAAAAAAACCGTTGGGCCAATAGGAGGAGGTTTCATTTCCACGGGAAAACTATTGTACAACTTATTAAATCTTTTGACAAAATCACTCATACTTTCATTTGATTTTTTCTTTATAGCATTAAATTCTATTAAAGAATAACCATGGTCTCTTTTTTCACCCCATCTCTCGATGAATTGTCTTTCTAATTCATCCCAATCATTGATTGAACCATTTGGTAATCCTTTGAACCATTTTCTTGCCTCTCCACTTAGAGACTGCACAAAAGTCTCATTACAACATCAAGATGTTCTACATTAAAGTTTTCAGCAAAAGTGCAAAACAAAGGCAAGTGTTGTTCTGCAGTTATTAAATCTTCACTAGTAAATCTAGGGAGCAACTTAAGGTACTCCTGAGGCATTGCATTCATTGGTTGGGGTATATTTAATGGTGCATATCTATTCATCAAGAAAGCAAGGGCTTCCATGTTTATGCCCTGATTGACTGCTCCTTGAGCGAGGGTAAAATGAATACCAGTTGTAGGTGAGGATAAAGGGGTGGAAAAACTGATATGGGAAGGGGTATATGAACAATATCAGAAGAACTGGCAAATTAGGTTGAGATTCTGTGAAGGGAAATGATACAGACTCAAAAGATAATTATTCTAATTTTGGTTCTTGGAAATAAATGGGTGAGGATAAGGATTATTTTTCCGGGAAAATGAGTTTCCAGGAAATTTCCTTGGATGGAAAGATATTAGAACTTTTGCCTGGTGCAAGCAGTGTGGCATCAGGTGTAGAAAATATTTTTGTTTTCTAGCCCTTCTTTGAAACCAACTTTTCTGGATCTGATAGAATAGGAACTTTTTGCTGAGAGGTATCTAACCTCATATGAGGCCTCTTAGGAGCTAGAATTATTTAAAATAAAGCACAAATTAGTATTTCCTCCTCTCTGAACAACCAGAGGAAATATGAACAAAACCCAGGGAAAACTTTTGAATCTCCATTCCCCGACAATGACGCCAATTAATGTTGTACCTTAAGAGACAATCCCTTATCTGTGATAAGGAATCAGTGCTGAAGAAATTTGTATGATTATGTCACAAATTTTAATGTATTTTCTTTATTAACCCTCAAGTATTTATAATCAAACCCTTACATATCAAATATTATGAATGCTTCACAATGCTACCATCTGTTGATGTTGAGTGAAATGACTAGAAGAAAGTGTAAGAAGAAGGCCAAATTGATATGATGTTTTATACAGAAAATATCATCCCAAACTCCAGAAGAAATATATGAAAGAAATAGCTAAAACAAAGAAGCTCCAATTAAGGTTTTTAACTCTTATACATAGAAGTAAAAAGAGACATGTTGCTCATAACCTTGTTTTATTCATAGATGGAAAACACATAATGTAAACATGAATACACTTCAACATAAAAAAAAAATCTAGAAACATGCTTACTCATTCATTAATCTTTGAATCTATGAGTGCAAAATGTTTTTCTGAAGGTCCAAAAAATGGAACCTTTCCTTCTCTTGAAAATTACATTAAATACAGTAAAAATAAGTTTAGAACTGCTATAACCAATCCTAACTACCAAAAATACTTTAATACTTCGAAGGTTGTCTATTACATGCCTTCAAAATGTCTTCTTACAATTACATTGTCTTCAGAAAATAACATAAAATTAATATCCTAATCTATAGGAATTGCTGATGACGTGGGTTATTTTCCTTGGTCAACTAATTTGTCTTTCTTTGCTGCTGATCCTTTTGGCAGGTCTATTGTCCAAGCTCTGTAGTTTTTCCATATTTCTACCTTTGTCCTGGATGAATGTGTCAAATTGTGATATTCCAATCTGAATGCAGTAATACGATCATAAGAAGGCCTTTCTGAGAAAAGAGTTTTTACCATCCACAAGAGTTGAAAATGTCTCTGCAAGAAGTTCACCATTTTCTCTCCTTTAAGCACCTGAGTCTTTTCATGCCTGTTATCAACCTTTCTTTCTGTCATCACTAGTAAATTCTCATAAGAGCTCCATGGAAAAATATTTCCTTTAGCTCCCCAACATGATGGCAAGCCTACTCTTGTCATTTCATCAAAAGATTTATCAAATTGACTTACTGCTTCCCTCATTTCCATTAGTTTCCTTTCTGCAGCCTTTCTAAGATCATTTCTGATAGTCATTTTATTAATTTCTACTACATACAACATCATGTCCTACATGTCATTCTCCTCTAACTCCTAATATAATTTGGAATTAATAAAATAAATAAATCTTTTGGCCCAAATGGCTCTATTAATTCCTTTTTTCTTATCAGACATGATTGGTTCCTCACATTCTAAAATAAGGCTTTTCTCTTTTGCAATTATGATCAGGAAGCACCAATTGGATTTCATTTCTAAAATAATATCAGTCCAAATGATATATTTAGCTTGTATTAGTGAAATATTTCCTTTCATTCCTTCTTTGAGATTTTTAATCTCAGCTTGAACATTTCGTAAATCCATTTTGTATTTGTCAGCTTCATTTTCTATGACTTTCATCAATTTTGTTGCAGTCTCCAAATCTGTTTGAGCCTTTTTTCTATCTCTTTCAACCATCTGCAACTCAGTATTTAATTGAACCATTTGTACTTGAGGGTCTTCATCACCTGTAGGAAGAAAAAAAAGTATAGTTATGATTATCAATATGATTTTGCAATGAAATTGTAGTCTGCTTTATTTTGGATAGTTCTTCATCTTTCTGCATAAGTTGCTGCAATAACTTTTCCTTTTCCTTCTCTACCTCTACAACTTCTGTAGTCATTGAATTTTCACCAGTAGGTAACTTCAACTTCTTCCTTAATGTAGATATCTCTACCTCAACACTTTGCATGAATTTCTGCACAACAGTCTTATCACTGGGGTCTACTCCAATTTTTATAATAATCTTTTTCAATTCCTCATTTTGAACTGTCAAGGCTCTTGAGTTAGCCTTATCTAACTTCAACTGTTTAATTAATTTACCCAACATATTCTCTTCCTTTATTTCCATTTCATTAGTCTTTATGACATCATTTATAATCAATTGACCTGTTTTCATTTGCAAATTCATTTTATCCATTAGTGGAATTTTCTTTACATCCAAAGTCACATTAACAGTGTTAAAATTGCTGGAGGAACCAATTGACATATATGTAGGATGTGAGAGGGCAATTCTAAACTAATATTTTTCAAGATGCATTATAGTTAACAACCTTGTATGTTCATCAGTGACTTGATGTTCAGCTTGGGCCTCCATGCTGGCCTTCATCCTTTGATTTCTTTCCTCAATTTTTGAAAACATATGTTTAATCAAGGGCACCTGTTCATGAGAAGCTTCATGATTCCTAGGTGAGGCAGGATCATTTTTTTATTCTCCCAAATGTAAAGAAAAACCAGGAGTAGTAGATGCAGACCCTTCAGTAAGTTTTGTTCTCTTCATGACTCCCTGATCCTCATCATCTAGATCAATAACCACTTCCTTAGTTCTTTTATTTTTTTTCTCTACTATGATAGGAGTTTGAATTTTTGCATCTACTGAACTCATCACAACTTTACATGCTACATTCTCTTGTTCTGGCATACCTTCATGAATGAAAGAAAAATACCCATTCTCAATTCTTCTATTTGAAATAAGATTATATGGGTCATAAGCCCAACTTTCTCCTAGTAGCATCTGCATGTCATCTAGAATTTTTGTTACTTCATCAAATTCTTTCCTCATATTTTCTATGAAAGGGCCTAAAACCATGGGTAATTTATACATGTGTCCTTTCTTCATAGGCATGAAATGAACCTGATCAACATTTAGACTCTGTCTAATGAAATCTAAAGAAAAAATCCTCATGGGTACAAAATTTGGGAGTCTGTAAGGCTCAACACTTGTTCCATATACCCTTATTTCTGAATATTCCTAAAAAACAAACCAGTCTCCATATTTACAATTGTTTCCTAAATGCAGAAACTCCTCGGCTTTAGGTAAGAAACAGGGAGGAGGACTTCCATTCAATATTTTGTATGAAGTTGGCATGTAATAGCTAGCAAAATAAAGCAACCCAACCTCATTTTGCTCCCTTCTAACTACTTCTGTCCATAATATCACTAATTACATTATTTTATTTACATCCATAATATTTAGCCCTAAATGCATGAATTATTCCACATTCATATATAAGAACAAATATAAAATTAATGAGGGAAATTTATAAGAAAATGTTAATGAAAGGCTCATGAGATGTGAATTGACTGCTTCCTGGCAATATGATGGAATATATAGCACCATTTCTGGCTTCATCATCATGGAAAACATCCCTAAAACTGATTTATCCATTATATTATCATCATCTTTACCCAGAATTTTTGCTAAATTACTCAATACTGGAGGAGTCTCAGCATCAAAAACCCCCATATCAAACTCTTCACAATGTAGCTGAAACTGGTTCATGTCAGGCTTCAAATGAAACATGAACTAATTGAATTATTCTCCTGCAATATTATCATAATATTGAACCAGTGAATCGTCAGAAAATTGGATGGATGACTCTGACTCATGATAGCAAAGGGCTTGGCGAATTAATAGGGTAGACACCTGTAGAACATTTTCTCCTTGGGAATTCATGACAAAAAATATCCCTGGATACATGACGGATACCAACCGATAGATGAATTTAGGGAAAAGGAGGGTTTTAGAAATGCATGTAGACAAAACTCTAGACTTGACCATGTCAGAATACACAGGGGAAGAATTATCATTTAAGATAACTTTCTAGTATAAATGAAGGTGAATTACTAAATAGAGGGTATCTTGAATATCCATCTCAGTATCCATGAGAGGGATATGGCTAGTTGAACCTGATAAGGATGATCGTTTAGCTATGGTTAAAAGTTTACGTGAAAAACAGTTTACATGGTGGTCAAATTTTACAGGTGGCAGGTGTTAGTGGCATTCTAGTCATATTACCATCAGTGATCAAAATTGATCTTTTGCATTTTCATATTAGGAGTTCCACACTATAAATTTCACCATTCTGCTAGGTCATGGATTCATTGATGGTAGTGGTCTTTCATCAATTTTCCCTCATGAATACTTGCTGACTCTCCTCTATATGGTTTTTAGTCATGATTCACTTTCACCTTTTAATTCATATCATTAGGTCATAAGGTGGGTTCCATTAGGTTCTGAGGTCTCATCATTGTTAAATTAATTAGTCAAGTGTCAATAAATATCAGCAAGATCATGAGGAAGTCAATTAACTCAAAGTCACAACATGTGGGAAGATTAAAGAAATGTTTTATTCAGTTTGATGTAATTTTCACCTCAAAACCATGTTTTGAGGTGAAAACATGATACTTTATCTTAATTATCATATTTATGTAATTTTATGTCATCATATGTAATAAGTCACACTTCAGAAAGCTGCTATCTCCACAAAGTCACCACCCTTCATCTTAGAGAAGATTTCCACAACATGTTCAGTGTCAAATCATGTTCCAAGTATGTCCATCAAAAAGAGCCTGGAAAGAGCTTTCCAACAGTATACTATGCTTTCAAAACTGACTCCTGGATTGAAATTTATGCCTAAGTGAATAAATTCCTCTATACCCTAAACCCTTCCCCTTTTCCCCACCTTTCCCTTAAACTTTATATTATTAAAGTTTAATATTTTCTTTTATAAAACCCCTTTTTTCCCCATCCGATGGAAAAATCACATTACTAAAATATTTTAAACATATATGTGATTTAATAACCACTTCCCCTCCATACTCCTTTAAACTTTATAATAACGTTTCAAAGTTTGTTATTATAAAATCCCATTCGATTTAACAAACCACTTCCCCTCCATACCTTTGAACTTTATAATAAAGATTAAAGTTTTATTATAAATCCTCCCCACTGGTTCGATACAATCCCTTCCCCTTTTACCGATCGCAATCACAACAATTGGAAAATGCATTCCGATTGGCCCTCATAAAGAACTCTGATGTGATTGGATAATCCCCCCTCATCCGATTAAATAAATACTTTCCTTTGATTATCCTTAAACTTTATGATAAAACATAAAATTTTGTATTGAAAATCCCTTCCTTCGATTCACCCTCCCCGATTGTCATGCCCCCGATTGACCCCGCTCGATGTTATCCTGACGGTTGATCCGATCAACGATCCAACGGCCTGTATGCAATCGACGCTTTCAAAATAATCCCCTCCGATTGAATCCTCCCGATTGAAACCCTCTGATTAAACCTCCGCCTTCCATCTGTCATCCAATCAGACGGCCCATGCACCATTGCTCCATCGCAATCGACGATTTCATTAAGACTTTGCCTCTGCCCTCCTCTGAACTCCTAATGCAGATGGACCTTCGGGCCCACCACATAAACCTCCGCCCATTCATAATAAAAGGGCCTTTCCCTTTGTTAAAATTGAATTTTGTTTTATTTCGTTTATACAAATGATTACTTATTGCCTCCCCCCAATCACATCGTCAAAGTTTTTTTGTGTAATATGCTCGCCCCAATCCCCCGATTCTGATTGCGATTGCGACTTATAACTCCCGGGTCCCACCTAAAGGCCCTCCGCTCCTTCATACAAAAATCATCTTTTCCCTTGATAAAAGCGCTAAAAAATTTTCATTTGTTTTTCACCCTATTATCCCTTTGGCTTGTCCTTTATCCTTGTTTGCATTATGCCAATCGCATCGGAAGTTTTTGGCCTCATTCTAAATAACATCTTCCCCATTCCCCCGATTTTCGTTTGTGATTGCACCATCGCATAGCATATTAAAAGGCTCTATTATATGATGCGTCCCCTTCCTCCGCTCCAATTCCGATTGTAATGTGGACCTGACCTCCTTTGCCTTTGCTCCTTCCATTCAAAAATGGTTTTTTCCCTTCACTAAAGGCATCATTTCATTTTAATAATTTCAAAGACAATTTTCTTCAAAGTCACTTTTATTCAAAGAATAAAACAGTGAGACATCTTCGGCAATGATTGAAAAGGGATTTATGCTACAGATTTATTCTTCTCATTTGTTGGGTGTATCAGCAAATCTTTAGATGGCTAAAAATATCTTACCGTTCCTTCTTTTCAGGGGCATATTGTTGGTTCTCTTCTCCATATTCGTATTTTAGTTCTTGAGATGTTAAAACAGTTCCGCTTTTCTCTGGATCTGTTTTCCCACATTTCGGTCTATTTAATGTAATCTTGAATCATTTGTAAAATGGTCTGTAACTCATAAGTAGGGGAATAGTGTGGAAAATCAAGGAGAATGCTCTGCGCTCCATTGTAAATAGTTTTGGATGGGAATTAATAAAGAGATGCAGCTCTGATTTGTGGGATCCATGTGGTATGAAATTTAGCATTTGTTCTCCCTTTTGTGTTCATATGTAAATTGTTATGTGTACCATTCATTCATAAACATCTCTTTTTGAATGATTTCAAGATAGAAAGGTAGAATCCATTTTTATGCTCTGCCTTGGGAAATCATTCAATACTCTGTGTTTTCTTCTGTTTGAAAAGGATCCATCTTCTATGCCTTTTTCAGCTCCTCACTGGTCTTTCCATTCCATCCTTATGTAAACTTTATTGCTAAAATTTCTAGCCTTCCTTGCCCCATGAGATAACCTATATCGATGATTTAATTCCTCGATTCAAACTGTCCCATTTGTCCCATTTCATTTTAAACCTTTCCCATTATTATACCTAGCCTAAAATCAGTTTATAATTGTACTTTGTTGAATATATTTTCATGGAGAGAGCCCTCTCTTGACCTTGTAGGGATAGCTACAAGGTTGAGCGTGGTTTAAAGGTTACCCTAATTTTCCTTTTTCAGCCTGAGGTACAAAATAGGTGATAACATTTCTGGTGACCATACTAGCGATATTTAGCATAAAATATTAATCACCCCAGTAATATCTTCCCCGACAAAGAATGACAGAGATCATATCTAAATGTTGATGATGAACAACAATCAGATGCATATGAAGGCTGAACTTTTCACCTGGGGACTCCAACTTAATGTAAGGACTCCACTGGAGGACCGACACTTCCCGCAGGAAAATGGAAGGATCTTACACAAAATTTAGGTATTCAAAGTGGAATGGTATTCAGGATCTAATCTTCTTTCTTGTAAATTACTTACTTTCTTTTCCTGAAACTATCTTGAAAGTTTTTCAGAATTTGCTGCATGATAAATTTGATCAAAATCTTCATTCAAAACTATCCAAAAAGTGTAAATACTGACTTTTCCTTTGATCACGGCCTCCACCCTTTTCCTAAATCTTATGATGAACATCTTCCAAATGATGAGCCTAAAGAGACCAAGACTAATCTCGTAGCTGTTGTATATACTCCTACACCTCCTATAGTCCCAGATAGATATAAACCTCTCATTTTACCTCCGATACTCCATGATTTCCCTAAAACTTATTACCTATATTTGCTGAGGTTTGATGGTGAATGTGACAACATCGATGCTGAGAAACATGTGCAGAATGTCGATGCTTTCCTGGACCTTTTCAAATTTTATGAAGAGGCTATTTGTATTAGGATTTTTTCCCTTTCATTGCAAGGCAAAGTCAAGAGTTGGTTCAAAACCCTACCTGATGCGAGCATCTCATATTTCTAGCAGTTCGTAAAAATTTTCCTCAACAGATGGGTGGTCAAACAGAACCCTTTCTTGATTTTAGAAGAGTATTCGCAATTGAAAAGACAGTTAGGGGAGACAGTACAACAATTTTCTGCCAGATTCAATTGACTCTATTATTCGATACCTGCCAATATAAGACCTCCTCCTGGCTCAGCCCTCTTACATTACCCAGGTGATTTTGATCCAGAAATGGAGTTTCAGCTGAGAGAAAGGAACCTTCCAACACTCAAAGAGATACAGAACAATGCAGTAGACGTAGAAGCCAATCTATTGATCAGAAGGGAAAATATGAAGGAAGAAGAAAAGAAGAAAGTTGCAGAGCAACATACATCATCAGAATAAAAACTCGACCTTTTGGTAAGCGTAGTGGAAGAGATGATGCAAAAAATCACTACAAATAATGAGTATGATATTCGAGAATGAGTGGCTGATCCAAAAAAATTTCTTTCTTATCCTAGTTTTCATCCATCTAAAAATGACTATGTTATAGAACATCTCGGAGAAGAGAGATCTATTGATATGACATGTATGCTTGATGATGTATTTTATGTTGATGATTTGCCAAATTTTGATTAGTATGATGATGATTATTATGTCTCCAAATGAAATATAATATTGCAGAGAAATCAACGGTTGGTTTGTGGGAGGGAGTTCAGTTTCAAGAACTTGAAAATAGTAATCACCTGATGCATATCATCCGTGAAATTGATGAAGAAATTCTGGAAAATTTGGAAGGAAGTGAGGGATATTTGCCTCTTTGTTTTTCTTCAATTTAGTTCATCAAAGATAACTTTCATGCAATCAGAAATCAACAGTGTCTCAGTTTTAATGTTGAGGTTGAGATAGATAGTGAAATTCCTGGGCAAGTTGTTAAGGAGAAATCTTGTCCTGAAATGGTTGATGAAATCATTTGCGATATAAAACCCTCACTAGCCCCAGATTTGCAGCCACTGAATGCAATTGAAGGTCATATTATAGATAAAGGCTTGGAAGCTGAAACATATGATCAAATGATGCAAGATGATTCTGTACCATTATGTTTTGAAGCAGTTCAGTTCTTAAAGCAGAATTTTCATAATATCTCTAAAGAAAAAGATGAGCAGTCTGTAGAGTGTCATGCAGTCTCATTAAAATCAATAGATATGTCGTAGCAGTCTTTTCAAGTTTTTTATGACCCTATAGCTGATGTGTTGGATGATATTTGCTATAAAATTCCTACTGCATTGGCTAACCATGTGCCAGAAAGGAAAATTGACAGTAATTTTATTCGAAAGCCGACTTCATTGTCTATTTCAGCAGGTGTTTCATTACTAAGCTCATATCAAGATTTTCAGTCATATAACGAGACTAATGAAGAAGACTTTTGTTTTTTTTGGGATCGTTAGCAGAGATTGGTTATTCACGAGTTTTAGAATCCTTTTTTCAACTTGTTGCAGTCATGAAAGGAAGATAGCACAGATGTTAGGAAAATTTTAATATCAAGGTACAAAGGTCACCTGGAAAAGAGAAGTGATGTATTAATGAAAATCAAGAGCTATTCTTATGAATACCCTTTTGCAGAATTATTGAGGTCATCCAGTCAACTCATGCTCTGCAATTTTATCAAGATTCAACTTAATTCCAAGTTTCTATGGGAGTTGCCTTTCTACTTTCTCATTAGAAAGCACTTGGGGAGAATTCAGATAGCAGCCAGGATGCTTACATGGTTGCATTGGTTGTTCCATTTGACTTGATCAGGCGATGAATATAACAATTAGAGTAGGTTTGATGAATAAGCTCAATTATGAGCATTTTTCCAGTTTCTCAATTTTGTTTTAGTCATGTCTTAAGTCAGTCTTGTTTTATTATGGTTTTCAGTTTTGGCCTTGAGTCAGAGTCAGTCTGGATTGTGTCAGTTTTCAGTATTTTTGATTCCATGCCTAATGGATAAGGCTACTTGGTATGTGTTCTTGGCACCTCCAAGGAGCTACCATCCCCATTGGAGCCAATGTTAGTGTCAGTCTAGTCATACTTCAATCAGTGATCAAAATTGCTCTTTTGCATTTGTATATTAGGAGTCCCACACTATAAATTTCACCATTCCGCTAGGTCATGGATTCATTGATGGTAGTTGTCTTTCATCAATTTTCCTTCATGAATACTTGCTAAATCTCCTCTCTATGGTATTTAATCATGATTCACTTTCACTTTTTAATTCATGTCATTAGGTCATAAGGTGGGTTCCATTAGGTTCTGAGGTCTCATCATGGTTAAATTAATCATTCAAGTGTCAATAAATATCAACAAGGTGATGAGGAAGTCAATAAACTCAAATTCATAGCACCTGGGAAGATTAAAGAAATTTTTTATTCAGTTTGATGTAATTTTCACCTCAAAACCATGTTTTGAGGTGAAAACATGATACTTTATTCTAATTATCATATTTATGTAATTTTATGTCATCATAAGTAATAAGTCGCACTTTAGAAAGCTGCTATCTCCACAAAGTCACCACCCTTCCTCTCAGAGAAGCTTTCCACAACATGTTCAGTGTCAAATCATGTTGCAATTATGTCCATCAAAAAGAGCCAGGAAAGAGCTTTCCAACAGTATACTATACTCTCAAAACTGACTCATGGATTGAAATTTATGCCTAAGTGAATAAAGTCCTCTATACCCTAAACCCTTCCCCTTTTTCCCACCTTTCCCTTAAAATTTATATTATTAAAGTTTAATATTTTCTTTTATAAAACCCCTCTCTTCCCCATCCAATGGAAAAATCGCATTACTAAAATATTTTAAACATATATGCGATTTAATAACCACTTCCCCTCCACACTCATTTAAACTTTATAATAGCATTTCAAAGTTTGTTATTATAAAATCCCATTCGATTTAACAAACCACTTCCCCTTCATACCTTTGAACTTTATAATAAAGATTAAAGTTTTATTATAAATCCTCCCCACTGGTCCGATACAATCCCTTCCCCTTTTCCCAATCGCAATTGCAATGTTTGGAAAATGCATTTCGATTGGCCCTCATAAAGAACTCCGATGCGATTGGATAATCCCTCCTCGTCCGATTAAATAAATCCTTTCCTTTGCTTATCCTTAAACTTTATGATAAAACTTAAAGTTTCGTATTTAAAATCCCTTCCTTCAATTCACCCTCCCCGATTTTCATGCCCCTGATTGACCCCACCTGATGTTATCCTAACCGTTGATTTGATCAACGATCTGATGGCCTATATGCAATCAGCGCTTTCAAAATAATCCCCTCTGATTGACTCCTCCCGATTGACACCCTCTGATTACACCTTTGTCGTTGATCTGTCATCCAATCGGAAAGCCCATACACCATCGCTCCCTCGCAATCAGCGATTTCATTAAGACTTTTCCTCTACCCTCCTTCGATCTCCTAATGCTGATGGACCTTCGGGCCCACCACATAAACCTCCGCCCATTCATAATAAAAGGGCCTTTCCCTTTGTTAAAATCGAATTTTGTTTTATTTTTTTTATACAAAGGATTCCCCATTGCCTCCCCCCAATCACATTGGCGAATTTTTGTTGTGTAATACGCCTGCCCCAATCCCCCGATTGCGATTGCAATTGCGACTTATAAGTCCCAGGTCCCACCTAAAGGCCCTCCGCTCCTTCATACAAAAATCATCTTTTCCCTTTTTAAAAGCGTCGAAACATTTTCATTCGTTTTTCACCGTATTATCCCTTTGGCTTTTCCTTTATCCTTGTTTCCATTATGCCAATCACATCGAAAGTTTTTGGCCTCAGTCTAAATAACATCTTCCCCATTCCCCCGATTTCCGATTTCGATTGCACCATCGCATAGCATATTACAAGGCTCTATTATATGTTGCGTCCCCTTCCTCCCCTCCAATTCTAATTGCAATTCTGACCCCACCTCCTTTCCGTTTTCTCCTTCCATTCAAAAATGGGTTTTTCCCTTCACTAAAGGCATCATTTCATTTTAATAATTTCAAAGACAATTTTCTTCAAAGTCGGTTTCTTCAAAGAATAAAAATAGTGAGACATCTTCAGCAACGATTGAAAAGGGATTTATTCTACAAATTTATTCTTCTCATTTTTTGGGTGTATCACCGAATCTTCAGATGGCTCAAAATATCCTACTGTTCCTTCTTTTTAGGGGTAGATTGTTGGTTCTCTTCTCCATATTCAGATTTCAGTTCTTGAGCTGTTAAAATAGCTCCCCTTTTCTGTGGATCTATTTTCCCAGATTTTGGCCTATTGAATGTAATTTTGAATCATTTTTAAAATGGTCTATAACTCATAAGTAGGGGAATACTGTGGAAAATCAAGGAGAATGCTCTACGCTCCATTGTAAATAGTTTTGGACAGGGAATTAATAAAGAGATGCAGCTTTGATTTGTGGGATCCGTGTGGTATGAAATTTAGTATTTGTTCTCCCCTTTGTGTTCATATGTAAATTGTTATGTGTACCATTCATTCATAAACATCTATTTTTTAATGCTTTCAAGATAGAAAGGTAGAATCAATTTTTATGCTCTGCCTTGGGAAATCATTCAATACTCTGCATTTTCTTCTATTTGAAAAGGATCCATCTTCTATGCCCTTTTCAGCTCCTCACCGATCTTTCCATTCCATCCTTATATAAACTTTATTGCTAAAATTTCTGGCCTACCTTGCCCCATGAGATAACCTGTATCCATGATTTAATTCCCTGATTCAAACTGTCCCATTTTTCCCACACATCCCTGAAAAATTCATTTCATTTTAAACCTTTCCCATTATTATACCTAGCCTAAAATCAGTTTATAATTGTACTTTGTTGAATATATTTTCATGGAGAGAGCCCTCTCCTAACCTTGTAGTGCTAGCTACAAGGCTGAGCGTGGTTTAAAGGTTACCCTGATTTTCATTTTTCAGCCTGAGGTACAAATTAGGTGATAACAGCGGGAAGCTAAAACGGGGTGCAGCGCAACAAATCACAAATAATTTTGAAAAACAAATAAAATTTTCTTTAAATAGGTGGCATAGGTTTTAAATTTAATGTTGAAAAGACGCGCCAACAATCTGTTAACTCTGCTCGACGTGGAAGACAACTGTGTCCAACTCAGTGTCTTACGTCACTGCGGGGGCTCCTAGGGTACGAAGGAAAACTTTGGCTGGTGCCCCTACATTCAATCTCCGTTGTTGATCTCCACTGTCCCCATAATCAACCCGGTCAACTGTGAAGGCACTCCTCATGGTATCTGATGTGCTATTTGTACCTGCGGGTTGGGCTTTTTGATAAATATTTTTATGATTGGCACTTTCCGCCATTTGAACCAATCACTTTTTAACATTTAATACCAGACCCACAACTATAAATTTTAAATTTTTAAACTTTAACTTAAAATTTGACGAACTTAAATCTTTTTTCATGTTAAAGTATAAGACTTTGATACTTTAACATATTTTCCAACAATTTCTTATTTTTTATATTTTCAAATATTTGAAAAATAAAAGGATATGCATATGATCCACAACAGTACCCAAAAAGTGAGAAAATTACATTGACAACATAGAGAGATTCAACTAGGCTTGTGTGGATGACATGAAAAGTACAAGTGAACAATGTATAATTCTACTTAGAAGAGTCTTTGGTTGCATGTTTAAGCAAGAAAGTGTCAATACTTGGACAATGTATAATTCTAGTTAGAAGAGTCTTTGGTTCCATGGTTAAGCAAGAAAGAGTCATTACTTTCTCTATCTAGAGTAGAAGTGGAATACATAGTAGTTACTTCTTTTAAATGAATAAGGAATGAATATAAAAATGAATATGGAATGAATCATTGTACATTATGAAGAGTCATGAGATCCACATTTCCACCATACTATTTGCAAGTTCTATATGAAGATATGAAGATAGGTAGTCTAATAACTAACTAGTTATGATACTTGTGTAAATATGAAAATGGTTCTATGATATAAATTCCAACAAGGGATCAAACTACAATGTTACATTTCATTCCATCACTACTATTCCTCTAAATCCTTTAGCTTTGTATTATGAAAGAAAATTTATATATGCTATGCTATATTTGAATGCTAGATTTGAATGTATACAAATGGTGAATGGTTAAATTATTAAAGTAGAAATTGTTTTTAGGTCAAGTATAAAAGATAAAATTCATTTGCAGAAGAAGAATTAACATCACATTCTTCATATCTCTCCAAGAGGACTATATTTATCACAATGTTTTGAGTAGATCACGAAGATAATAAAAAAAAGACATTTGGAAAAGGAAAATAAAGATCTAAATGCATATGATAGACAATAAGGTATTGCATAAATTCAAGAAAACAATGAAACAAAGCTCAAAAAAATACTAATATTGCAGGGGAATTTCATACATGCAATACAAAACCAGAAAAAGAGGGAAACAAAAAATTTTACAATTAGATATCATTGAAAGAGACACCACTAGTACTGATATATTTAATAACTTCATACATTGAACTAATACAAATGGAAATAAAGAAACAAACATCAATAGACTCTAAATGGCCTTTCATACAATTATTTTTTTGACAAAACACTCTATAGCCTCTATTAACTACTACCTTTGTTTAGTATTTCACCTTAAAAAAATACAGTATATGTTGTTGTCCTAGAACATGAGGTCTTTAAGTTACCCATTAATTTTTAGAGACACTCCTACAAATACCAAAAAAGCAGACAGATTAGGGGATGCGTTGGGATAGACTAGAATCCAGGAACACACAAACAAGTAGCCTCAGATATGTTCATAAAAGCTACTCGAATTTGCTGGAAGGTATAGCCTCTATTAACTACTATCGTTGTTTAGTATTTCACCTTACAGAAATATATTATATGTTGTTGTCCTAGAACATGAGGTCTTTAAGTTACCTGTTACCTTTTAGAGCCACTCCTACAAAGACCAAAAAAGCAGATATATTAGGGGATGTGTTGGGATAGAATAGAAGCCAAGAACACACAAACAAGTAGCCTCAGATATGTTCATACAATCTACTCGAATTTGCTGGAAGGTATAGCCTCTATTAACTAAGATGATACAAACCATATAAGTACTGTAATGATACAAATAATGTGTAAAGCTTAATGATAGGATATTAATACTGGTAGTTAGTTTTATTCCATGATCAATGGCATTCTATCAAGTAAGTACAAGATTATCATGTTACTTATGCTTATACCTAGAACTTGTAATAGTTACTTATGCTTACTATTCATATATGTGCTAAGTAATTCCATGGATATTGATCATCCTAGAATGAGTATAAGTATCACCATAACCTATAAGGTATTATAAGTAGAAATCCCATATAAGCTAGTAGTTAGTATAATGCTTATCATTTTTCATATAAGCCCAATCTCATGCTTCTGCTTAACCTGAACAAGCACATATATATAAAAATGGTGTTTCAGTTAATAAATAGTGTAGTATAACTAGTACTCACTTAATAATACTTATGCCTAGCTTGTTTGGCACATCTGTAACATACCCTTTACACATCTGTAGCACTCTAATAATATCCCTAATTAAGGTGATAAGATAAGTAAAAATTCACACACTATCTATACTAATCTAGTAACTCTAATCAATTATGACTATTGAATCACCTTATCTACCTAGTGCAAGTTGTTTCACTTATAACAGAGCATGCTTTGTTTACAATATACTAGATTAGAGATCTACATTATCTATGTAATCAATAAAGGTGATTTACAATGTGCTTCTTGAGCATAATGTACTGGTATATAGTAATCAGTTACTTGTATTACTATAAGTAAGTATGGGCACCACCAAGCAGTTAGAAACTAGTAAGTATGGAGTTACTATGTTCATTATTATAGTACTCTTTCCTGTCTTGAAACACACTATTATAAGATTAGGCAGTTAGCTCATACCCAAAAAATGGAATAGGAAGCCAGGGCTGTGGAATTTTGGGGGGGGGGTACAGCCAAGCAATGGAAGAAGTTTCAATCTTAAGGGACAAATAAAGTCAAAGGCCTGGGTTCTAGTATTTTGGTTAGCCTGAAAAACAACCCTTCATTACACCCTTCAAAGGAGAACCCATAACATATAGGAACTAAGCAGGTATTATGAAGATATCAATAGGAGTTCTTAGCTGTAGAGACAAGGCACTCATGAAGGTTCATTATGGCTTGTACATGATCACACAGTAAGCATAACCTGAAAGCATGTACTTAATAAGCATACACATTAATCAAGTAATGTCTTAAAACGCACTGTTCTAAGATTAGGAAATTATCTCATACCCAAAACAGTAATCAATAAAGGTGATTTCCAATGTGCTTCTTGAGCACAATGTACTGGTATATAGTAATCCGTTACTTGTATTACTATAGGTATGGGCACCAGCAAGAAGTTGGCCACTAGTAGGTATGGAGTTACCATGTTCGTTATTACAGTACTCTTTCTTGTCTTAAAACACACTATTCTAAGATTAGGCTGTTAGCTCATACACAAAATAGGGAATAGGAAGTGAGGGCTATGGAATTGGGGGGGCATAGTCAAGAACTGGAAGAAGTTTCAGTCTTAGGAGACAAATAATGTTGAAGGCCTGGGTTATGGTATTACAATCAGCCTGACAAACAACCCTTCGTTACACCCTTCAAAGGAGATCCCATAACATATATGAACTAAGAAGGTATTATGAAGATATCAATATGAGTTCTCAGCTGTAGAGACAAGGCACTCATGAAGGTTCATTATGGCTTGTACACAACCACACAGTAAGCATAACCTGAAAGCATGTACTTAATAAGCATAAACATTAAGCAAGTAAGGTCAATCCATTGCATTTATACAAATAAGGTAAGCTATTCCTGTAATATTACAAACATGTAAACAACATATTCCATAATCATTCACCTCAGATAATTCATTTCATTATAATATTACGAACATGTAAATAGCATATTCCATAATCAAACACCTTAGATAATTCATTTCATGGTTAGATTACCTGGAAATTCGCTCGGCGCAACTCCTAAGAAGCAATTTGTGAGCGCCAAATCAACAACAGAGTAGCACCAGCACCAAAAAAACGATCTGCGAGCACCAAATTAGCAACAGAGCAACATAAGTGCCACAAAAATGAACAGAAACAAAAATAACAGCAGAACCCCATGAAAAAAAGTAATGAAAACAAGGATGCGCGAAAATGAAAAAAATTTGCTGGTGATATATTTAAAGAATATGAGTTCGGCTGAACTATTTTAAAAGTTCAGTCGAACTATTGTTGCCGGGTTTCCCATATCCGCCCAAAAATATGTTTTCCCATGCCGTCAGTATGCCTTCAATCTAAACGGCAGAACAAGTTTGGCCAAAATTTTTAGAAAGTTCGACCGAACTATTTCCAAAAAATGTTTTCTGCCCCTGATTCTCACAAAAGTGTAACCCAACTTCACATTTGCACCCTTATGTATTTTTATATTTTTTTTAGGGGATTTTTTTCCTTATGTCTAAATATTAATTTTAATAAATGAGAACTATGAAAGGAATCAACTGAATCTAGTGAAATTTAAATTTTTAAAACTAACTTTGAAAGAAGGAAAAAAAAGGAAGTGTTCTTAAATTAAACTAACTTGCATAAAAATGAACCAAAACTATTAAATGATTAGAATCTAATCAGAAAACAAAGTGCTTATTCTAATGACTTGAAATTTAACATTATTCCTACTCCATGGATATGAATCTTATAACTAAAAATTGAAATTGCGATGTTACTCTACATGAAAGAAAAAATAAACAACTAATGTATGTTCAATCACTCCAATGTTCAATATCGAAGTATGATATAATCACCCTCTTGAAATTATGTACAAGCAATCGATTATAATTTAGTTTTGAAAATTAAATCTCGAAAATAAATTAAATCATGTAAAGGAAAACTCAATAATTGCACAGATTAAACACTCGAGCACCCAATTTGGAAGCATGACAAGTCACCTTCTTGGCCTGATCTTTAGGAGCATCCAATTATACAAATTACTGAGGATATTAATCTAGGATAATAATTTTAAAAGCATGTAAAAGTAAAGCTCAATGATTACATAGGTTGAACACTCGACCACCCAATTTGGAAGTATGAAAAGTCACCTTCTTAGCCTGATCTTCAGGAGCATCCAATTATAAAATTAACTGAGGATTTGATATAAGAGAGTAAATATAAGAAGATGAAAGGAAACTGAACAACTGTGAGCTCTATTTCCTCAAACTTATTGCAATTGGAAAATATATGAATCTACTTTCTTGAGATGTTTTAGGAAATAAAATATTACACAATCATTCTATCATTGATGCTAAGAAAAAATTCATGACTTAATTCTTTGATACTAATTTAAAAGCTACAACGTAATATTAATCTACTGAGTGAATTGAAAAAAACAGAGTAAATAATTAAACTAAAATTATTAATGAAAAACCTCCTCCTGTGCAGGGATCCTATGTGATAGAATAGGTCGAGATCCTAGCTGATTATGTAGGCATTAAGCAGATACTAGAACCACGAACACAATCCTTGTATTATGAAAAGAACAAAGTTTAAAGCAATAAACAACGTTTCAGCAATTACAACTACTATCCTCAGTCTTTGCATAACCGATATTTAAAAAAAATAAAACGTAACTGTGAGGAGCTAATTACGCCTACATATGGCTTTTCTAACCGAAACATAGAATTATATTCTAACTAGTTAACTCTTGATATGCTACGTTAGAGAAAATCAATATTTCTTCACTCTCAGCTTATGTCCTTTGACCAGACATTAACCACGATCACAAACACCCTTTTCTGTCGATTTCCATCAAGTAGATAGGACAAAATCCATGTGTGAATCATTTTGGAGATGCCCATGTGGCTTGTTCCTTTATTTTCTCCTTGGAACCTACCAACTCATAAAAGTTGTTGCGGAAACACTGATTAGCTGTAGAATAGGTTGTGTTCTGTAGCTGAGTTATAAAAATCCATTCAAATAACAAGAACACGAGAATATAACATAGAAATCATTTAAATGAATTCCCTAAGATAAAACATGACATTTATCATTGGTTGGAGTGTATGGACTTATGAGAAGGCAAGGAAAAATTAATGAGAAAGGATGTCAGAGAAAGGACAATTATGAGGTTCAAAATACCCCCACTAAGAAGTCATTGCATCTCCTCATGCAATTTACCAAAAAAATGAACTTCCCTCTCCTATTGCATTTGTTCAGACACTTCTCCTAATACATCTAGTTTTCTCCTTTTTCTTTTCTTTGAAGAGACTACCATCCTGGGCTTCCTCATAAGGAGTTTGTAATTGAGATTGATGTCTACCTTGTTTAGTGATTTGTTCTTTATTTTTAACTTCATGTTACTTTTGTACCACAATCCTAAGTACAGGATGGTATTATCAGGAATCACTTTTTCCAATTTGTTATGTTGCTTTAAAGCTTCATTCTCTTGTTTAATATGCCTATTCAATATCTCTAGTTCATAGATTTCTTGTTTAAGAGTATCAACTAGAGGTTCTTGTGGATTTATAGGAGGTTCTAGATTCAGTGTTTCATTTCTCTTCTCCAGTGACTCTATGTAATCATATATCTCTTATTGTATTGGGTCTATGACTGGATATCTTCTACTGGGACTACCTTCAAATTATGTACACGATAATTTTCAGGGATATGTGGAGGAGAAATATTGATGGGAGATGGTATTGGAGGTTCTTCCTCTAAATTTACAAACCTTCTCTCTTGTGGTAGTGTTTTCTTCATTGAACCTCAAAGTCTAGAGATCCTTCTCAGCTATAGAGGATTTACGTTTTCTTCAACTAAAACCTTGCTCCTCTTTTATGTTTTACCTCTTGTCTTAACTTCACCTTGCTTCTTGTTCTTTGTCAGTTCTGTAAAGGTGAGATCGCCATCATTTTTATGAAGTGGAGATGCGGGTTTGTCTTCCACTCCTGTGTCAATCTTCTTTCGTCTACTTTTTCTGGTCTTGTCTTCTTTAGGTTGATCTGGTTCATCTTGGAAATGGTTTCTGATAAGAAATTTCTCCCAAGAATCTCATGTAATTTTCAAATGAAATTCAAGAAGTATTTTTACCAACCCATGATGGTGCATAGTGTTATCTATAAACTGAATTCTCTTCTGCACATTTGTAGACATTATTTTTAAGCTATTTAGTAGAAAGAATGGAAGATTTATTTCACCATCCTCTAAAAAATTCATCAACAATCGAATATGATACACATACATGCATAAAAACCTTCCTTCACAGGTGATAAAATTCTGTAGAATTAAAAGCATGTTCCTCCATTTTCTCTTGTGTTGAGTTAGGAATACCCTTTCTGAAAACAGAAGTATCCATACCTGGATTTTTGAGGACAAATTTCCATGATTCACTGTGAAATTATATTTTTTTGAACCACCTTTCACCAACCCTTGGGATTTCTGTGGCTTCAACTATGAATGCCTCAGTTACTGAGAAATTGATGACTCCTATTTCAATTTTCGTCCCATCAAAAGACCTAGCAAAAGACTTGGTGATATCTTTTTGGAAGCCATGAATTTTTTCTATAAACTTGAGCCATTTAGCCTTCTGCAACATCTCCTTGATCTGAGGACATCCCTCCATATATTTAGATCCCACCGGTTTTGATGTGGCTATCAAACACGTGTCTTCCATTGTGAAGATTCTAGCCTTCCACATTATCCTTCTCTATTATGAATTCAATTGGATTACGGATATGATGAAGGATGTAGAGGGTTTGTAGGAATGAGTGAGATGGATTTTTTATGGGGTTTTTAAGAAATGTAGACAGTTATGTTACGGAAATAGGTCATGACCATTAATTATAAATGAGGGATTCGGTTGTGGACCGTTACGAAACATAATGTGGATGATGTGGCCGATCTATGACATGATAAGAGTCCCAATGAAATCAAATGATGACATGTTGAGGTAGCATATGACCATCTACGTTATACATGCTAATGTTTTTGACCTTGCTATTTAAATAAATTTATGCAAATTTACCTTTAGAATAAACCTTTTATTTTCATTTTCCTAGTGTTGATTCTTCATGTACCTTTTATCATGGTGATATTTCCTTCAATTCCCTTTGTTCATTATTTTTTCTTCAGTAGGCTATACAAATGTGACAGAGTTGTAGAATGTAAAATCAGCTACAAAATGGAATGTTAGCTGTAGAATGAAATGTAACTGCATAATGGAATGTAGTTGTAGAATGTGGAATCAACTATGAAATGGAATATCTGTTGTAAAATGGAATGTAACTTCAGAATGGAATGTATTTTTGTACTACTTATTGTAGAAAATAAAGGGAAATTTTTTTTTTGGGATTTTTAGAAATGGCATGAAAAATATAAGATGTGAAAACTTTTTATTTTCATCCTGTATTTTTTGTATAAAGATTCCAATCATTGATTGGTTTTCATACTGATTATTAGAAATGAAATTAATTAAAAAACAGATTGCAGAAAACACAGATACAAAACCATAAAAAACATTGGCGGAAAAGAGGCTTCAGCCTCATGGAATTCTCATCATTCTCTCTACTTAAAAGAATTTAGAGTTACAATTTAAATAGATGACAGACAACTTCTTAAGATATTCCATGCTATCTTAGACTCCTTTGGTTGAAATAATTTCTCACCAAAAACCCACCAAGATAGGAGTTACTAAACAAACTCCAATATTTGAGGAACAATCCAAGAGCTAGGCACATATTCCTAACTTGGAATATTTAATTAATTAATTTATGTTTTGATTTATTATTGTTTTTGTGAGAGAGGCTAACACTTATACAATTTATTTATTTTATATTTTTTTTAATAATATATGTGTGTGTGTGTGTGTGTAGGAAAAATAAAAGCTACGTTGGGGAAGAAGAAGGATTCTTCTTCACTAACTTCATATCAGTATTATCTTGGAAAATCTTGATAAACTCTTCTCTTGAAATTGGCTTATGATAGACTTTTAATCGATATCCATTCACAAGAAGAGGCATATTTTATTCATCAATTGTCCTTATCCTGAATGCTCCTTTGCCAAAGACTTTTTCAATCTCATCAAGCCCAAACCAATGAGTCTGAAACTTTCCTTGAAAGTCTTTGAACTTTGAACCGAAAAAATGTGTCCAATCCCCTACTTGAAACTTTTGCTCCTTGATATATTTATCATGGCATTTCGACATTTTCTATTGGACTATACTGGTTCTTTGAACTACATCTTTCCTGATTTCATCAAGCTCATTAAGTTGCTCCAATCTATGCTTCTGATAAATCAAGTCCCAATTGGACTGTCATCTTGAGGTTTGAATCTGAAATTCTATAGGAAACAAGACTTGCTTCCCATAAACGTGTTCATAGGGAGTATGTCTTGTTGTATTACTCCATGTGGTTCTATATGCCCATAAGGCCTTAGGAAGCCTTTTTTCCCAATATCTTTTGTGTAGATGTACAGTTTTAGTGAGAATTTCTTAAATCACTTTATTGGTAGACTCTACTTGACCATTTTCTTATGGATGACAAGGAGTGGATTTTCTGTGCTTGATCTTGTATTTTTCCACAAGCTTTTCCACCAACTTGGATGCAAAATGGGACCCCTGATCTATTAAAATTTCTCTTGGAAGACCAAAATGACTGAAGACATCCTCCAAAATAAATTTAACTATAGAATGTTCATTAGCTAAAGGAATTTATTTAGATTCTACCCATTTAGTGACATAATCAGTACATACCAGAATATATTTCTTTTGATTAGATGGTGGATTGATTGGTCCAAAAAAATCCAAAGCCCATTTTTGAAATGGCTTGATGAGTACCTGAGGTTGTAATGGAATTTCATATGAAGAAAAAGGTATCCCCATTCTTTGACAACTCTCACACATTTTTACATTTTCTTTGGTATCTTTAAAGATGGATGGTCAATAATATCCAAAATGAAGAATTTTATAGGTTTTCCTCTTATAAACTAAGTTTCCACCACATGCTTCATCATGGCGTGCTTTAAGAATCTCATGAATTTCATCTTCTCGAACACACCTTATGATAATGAGATCTGGACCTGTTTTATACAATTCATCATTAATCCATGAGTAAAGTGCACTTATTTGAATAATTCTTCTTTTCTCTCTAGGAAACAAGTGTGAAGGTAATTTCTTGTAACTAAGTAATTATAAATATTTGCAAAACAAGGAGTTTTAGTATTTATTGCAAAAATATATTCATTAGGAAACTTATCCTCAACTGGAGTATCATTTTTGACATTTTGAATTCTAGACAAGAAATCATCAACTGTGTTTTGTTTTACAGGTCAGTCTAGAATGGTGACAGCTAATTATTGCAGGAGTAACAACCATCTTGTGACTCTTCCATTAGTAACAGATATATTCATTAAATATCTAATTGTAGAGTGATCTGTATGAACAAAGGTTTCATAGTCGGTAATATAATGTCTAAATTTGTTGGTAGCATGAACAAAAACTAAGAAGTCTTTCTTAGTTATAGTGTAATTTAACTCAATTGGAGTCAAATTCTTGCTTGTGTAATAGATGGCATAGGGAATCAAATATTTTTGTCCTAATACAGCTCCCAGAGCTGTATCTGAAGCATCTGTTGAAATATGAAAAGGTAATTTCCAATTTGGACCTCTTGAGATGGGTTCTTTAGAAATTTTGTTTTTTAAATTTTAAAATTCCATTGGCAATAGAGATTCCAGCTGAATTCAGAACCTTTGGTAAGTAACTTGAAGAGTGGGGATGTTATTTTAGTTAAATTTTCTATAAATATCCTATAATACCCTGTGAATCCTAAAAAAAATCTAACATCCTTTTGAGAACTTGGAATTGATAATTTGGAGATGATTTCAACTTTAGATGTGTCAACTTTAATTCTGTCTCCTGAAATGTGATGTCCTAAAATAATCCCTTCAGTAAACATCATAAATCATTTTTCATGACTTGATGAAATATTTTCTTCTTTACATATTTTAAGAACCTTTTCAAAGTTCTCTAAAGCTTCTTCAAATGAATTCCCATAAACTTTAAATTCATCCATATATGTCTCTACACAATCGTGTATTAGATCATAAAAAATTCCTAGTACTTCCCTTTTGGAATGTTCCAAGTGCATTTCACAATACAAAAGGAAGTACTTGGTAGGCATAAGTTCCTCGTGGACACATGAATGTGGTTTCATCTTGGTCTTCATGTGCTACCAAAATCTGTTTGTAACCACTAAAACTATCCAAGAATGAGAAATAATTATTACCTGCTAATTTTCCAATACTTAATCTATAAAAGGTAAAGGAAAATGATATTTTAGGGTGGCTTTATTCAACTCTCGATAGTAAATGCATACCTTCCACTTACCATCATTTTTTATTACAATCACTAAAGGGGAAACCCACTTAATTTCTGAAATTGGGTAAATGGAGTTCACATTCAACAATTTTTGTAATTCTTCTTTCAAAATTTCCCTAAGATTTGGATTCATCTTTCTTTGAGGTTGTTAGATAGGTTTACAATTTTCCTCGATGTAGATGTGATGTATAAAAGCCCTAGGACTAATTCCTTTCATGTCAGTGTATTCCTGTGCATATGCAGAAGAATGTTGTTGTAATGTTTTGATTAATTTTTCATGTTGTGGTCTTTCCAAGTTTTTGTTTATGTTCAAAGATTTTCCTAGAAATATTTCAACTGTACAGTTACCAAATTCTTCCATAGAGTATAGAGACATCTGCTTGGATGAAAAATATTCAATATTTCATTGGTCTTGAAATTGATCAAGTTCATATTCTAAATATGTTTCAAAGTTTTCTATTGAATTTAAGATTTGACTATCTTCACTAATGCTTGAAATAGTAAAGAGATGTTTTATATCATTGTCGTCATCAATCCATTATTCATATTCTAAGTCTATGATTTTTTTTGTTGGAGGATATACAGTGAATTTCTTTGTTGAGTTATCATCATAGATATACATATCACAAGATCTATAACTAATAAAAGCATCGGATATAGCCAACCAAGGTCTTCCTAATATTAGTGGATGCCCTCCTAAATTGTTCTTAGGAGTAAAGATCATAAAATCGACAGGATACTCCCAAAATTCTAAGGATATTGAGATATCTTCTAATACACCATATGGATTGATTACAAATCTATCTGCTAATTGCATTAATGTAGGTTATACAGAAGGTTAGGAAGTTTGAGTTGTTCCATGGTTTGTTTGCTCATGATGTTTATAGATGCTCCTTAATAAATCAACGTATTTGGAATTTAAACACCATTGATATGTGTTTTTACAACTGGACTTCCTGGATCTAAATATTTTTAATGGATTTTTTCCCCATCATTATGTCTGCAATTTTTCCTACTAGTTGGATTCTTTTTATTTCTTTTGTTTTTCTTCTTGGTTTCTTCATGCTCAACTATTTTATTGTTTTGGCTAGAATTACAATCTCTTTAATGCCTGTAAAAAAGGAATTTTGATACAGAAATTTTTCAATTCATCTAGAAAATCATAATTGGACAACATGATATGTTATTCTACCCCTCTATCAACTTGTAATATTTTAGGAAAAGGAGGGTTAGAAATAAATACTGATGGTTGCTCTATGATAGGAGTTCATTTTATTTGTTCTTTTTATTTTTCCTTTTCATAATTTTGGTTTTGAAGAGATGCTCCTTCCTCAAGGCTTTTATTTGGATGTAGAGAATCTTCCTCAAAATTATCTTGTTCTTGAATAACTACAGAAGGCTTTTTATTTTATAGTATCCTACTAGATCTAAGTTGGACATCATTAAGATCTAGTGGAGTAATCATGTAAGTTGGAAATTGTTGTCCTTCTATCATGTAAGTATTATGAGGATTTTTATTATTGGGGTTTGGCAATGGTGAGGCATGTAGTTGATTTTGTCTTTGTGGAAATGGCAATGAAAGGTGTGGATTTTGGTTTTGAAGCTGGGGTTGTTTATTTTGCTGAGGAATTTGTTGGGGAGGATAGCTTGGATAGGATGGAGGATATTTGTAGTATTAAGGGTATATACCATAGGGATTTTTCATTCCTTGTGCCCAAGACTAAAGTTGAGACCAAGGATGTTGCCAATAATTCCAATTATTTGGTGGGGGATGAGCGTACATTTGGTTGTTAAAACTTTGAGTTTGTGGCCCCTACCATGATCTTATAGAGACAAAGAAAAGAGACTCTATCGGATTTGAAGTTTCTTCTTCTTGAAAAACAATCTTAAGACCTGGAATTGAAGGTAAAATCTTAGTTTCATGATTTTCTGAGCAAATCATATAGGTATCTATGAATTTTGCATCAATCAGACATTCTCTTAAAGCATGCTTCTTTCTGCATTTAGGACATAAAATAGCTAAAGCATTAGTCTCGACTTCTTGTTTTGCAATTTAAGGGTGTCTATATGTTCACTGAAACTCTCTATGATATCTATTTTAAATTCATCAATCATATTTCCAATTTCTTCTCTACTTACTGTTCCGGTTGTAGATTTTTTCACTCTAGAAAGATAAGGATCTCTTAGTTTTTTACTATTTTTTTCTTTTCCCCTTGAGAGATGAATACAAAATTCAGTAATCTCAAGTAAGGGGAGTTGAGAGATATCTCCCCTCCCCATCATGTTGAGAATATCTATCCACTCATCTCTAATGTCTTTTAATAAAAGAGATTTTAAAGTATCTCGATCTAAATTATCCATTTGAGCTCTTTTTATGTTATAATTTAATCTTTCAATTAAATCCTCCAAAATATAATCCTCTCTTTGCATCATTTTGAATACTTCATCCTTATGATTAATGGGTATGGAATTATCCAAATATCTTTCTAAAAATTCCCTCTTCATGTCATTATGTGTCCTAATAGACTGTGTGACTAAACCCATGAACCATTTTAAAGTGTCTCCTTTCAGTTTTGAAGGAAATAACTTCATTTTTTTAGAGTCTTGTAAATAATCATAAGATCTACACAAAATTTCAAATTCAAACAAAAAGGTTTCAGGATATTCACTTTTTAATCCATGGAAATTTGGAAGGACAGAAGGTGAGATATTTTTCATTATGGGATTTGTATCCCCATAAATTATAAGAAATCCAAAAGAATTATCATTTTCCCTATTTCTTCTATTTTCTTCACCTTTTATACATCCTCCTTCATTCCCTCTACCTCTTCCTCCAAACAATAAATTTTATCCATTAAGGACTTCTCCTTCCCCTCCTTCTCCTCTTCCTACCATTATAGATACTTTAGAGCTAATATAAGGTTCAATTTGTAAGGTTAATTTCTCCTCATATGGTTCTTCTATTAATGGAATGTTGAAGAAAGGTTCTTCTTCTCCTTCTCCACTAGGAATTTCTAACTCTTCAGCTAAAATTTTTTCCCCTGTAGAGGTGAAAAAGGTTACTCCTTCTGTTGGAGATCTAGGATCTTCTTCCTCTAAGACTGCCTCAGCAGATGAAGTAGGAGATCCTCCTAATTGGATTTATGACCTTAATAATTCATGAAGTATATGACCAGTGAGGTATGTAATATGAGTTTGGGATGGTGGTGTATCACTACGTGGTCTAGGTGGAGTGAGTGGTGTTGTAGGAATTAAACTTCTGCCTCTATCTATAAATCTACCCCTAGAATCTCTTTCCCTACGCATATCATTTTTTTTAGATGTAAGAAATGAGGTTACCTAATTACACTTTCCCGGAAATGATGCCAAAATATTTAGCCAATTTAATTTCTTAAATTGTTCAACATAAATTATCAAACAAGGTTTGTAATCTGATGAAGTGTGGTGCAATATATGTTCTTAGTAAACTTTATTATTACTTTGTTGTATGTATTTTTATATTATTTTTAGGGGATTTTGTTCCTTATGTCTAAATGCTAATCTTAAGAAATGAGAACTATGAAAGGTCAACTGAATCTAGTGAAATTTAAATGTGTAAAACTAACTTTGAAAGAAGGAAGAGAAGGAAGTTTTCTTAAATTAAACTAACTTGCATAAAAATGAACCAAAACTATTAAATGGTTAGAATCTGATCTAAAAACGGAGTGCCTATTCTAATGACTTGAAATTTAACATTAGTCCTACTCCATGGATATGAATCTTATAACTAAAAATTGAAATTGCAATGCTACTCTAGATGAAAGTAGAAAGAAAAAACTAACGTATGTTCAATCACTCCAACATTAAATATGGAATTATGATATAATCACCCTGTTGAAATGATGTACAAGCAACCGATTATACTTTATTTTTGAAAATTAAATCTAGGAAAGAAATTAAAGCATGTAAAGGAAAACTCAATAATTGCATAGGTTAAATACTCGAGCACCCAATTTGGAAGCATGAAAAGTCACCTTCTTGGCCTGATCTTTAGAAGCATCCAATTATACAATTGACTGAGGATCTTAATCTAGGAAAACAATTTAAAAGCATGTAAAAGAAAAGCTCAATGATTGCATAGGTTGAACACTCGAGCACCCAATTTGCAAGTACGAAAAGTCACCTTCTTGGCCCGATATTTAAGAGCATCCAATTATACAATTAACCGAGGATTCGATCTGAGTAAATATAACAACATGAAAGGAAACTAAAAAAGTGTGAGCTCTATTGCCTGAAACTAATCCAATTGGAAAATAGATGAATCTACCTTCTTGATATGTTTTAGGAATGAAAAGATTACCATACATTCTATCATTGATGGTAAGAAAACATTCTTGGCTTAATTCTATGATATTGATTTAAAATATGCAACACAATATTAATCTACTGATTATATTGACAAAATAGACTAAATAATTAAAATAAAATAACTAACGAAAAACCTCCTCCTGTGTAGGGTTCCTATGTGACAGAATAGGTCAAGATCCTAGCTGATTATTTATGCATTAAGTAGATACTAGAACCATGAACACGATTCTTGTATTATGAAATGAACAAAGTCTAAATAAATACACAACGTTTTAGCAATTACAACTAATGTCCTCGTTCTTTGCATAACCAGTATTTAAATAAAATAAAAAATAGTTGTGAGGAGCTAATTACGCCTACAAATGGCTATTCTAACCGAAACATATAATTAGATTATAACTAGTTAACTCTTTATTTTCTATGTCAGAGAAAATCAAAATTTCTTCACTCTTGGCTTACGTCCTTTGACGGGACTTTGACCACGATCACATGCACCCTTTTATGTCAATTTAGATAAGTGGATAGGAAGAAATCCATGTGTGAATCATTCTGGAGATGCCCATGTGGCTCGTTCCTTTAGTTTCTCCTTGGAACCTATCAAACCATAAAAGTAGCTGCGGAAACTATTGGTCTCCAAGTGTGAATGAATATTCAAACCCTTCCCCACATTAATTATCAATCCGGGTGCATATATTATTTCAAGGTAACATGCAAGGTATATGTAGGGGAAATGGTACAATCCAGTATTGATGACAGATTCAAAAATTAAAATAGCCAGAACTACTGTAATAGTAATTAAAGATAAATTGCAGAATTATAAAAGCATTCATAATAATTAAAGAACATACCATAATAGCAATTAAAATAATCAAATAGAAATGTGAAAGTAACAAAAGGAAATAATGCAACACTTGATCAGAAGAGTGGGCCCAACTCTTTGACCAGGGCCACAGTAGACTCATAGCTTACAGATAGAATGACAAAATGACTTGCATTCAATTAATTAACAGTCTTCTGTTACAAAACTTGATCTCTTGCATGCTAACCCTCTATGCATTCCCCCTTCTCTCTGATTTGTGTCCCTTCAAATATACAAACAAAAATGGAAACAGACTGATTACAAAATATCAATAAGAAATATGAGATCTAAAATATCTTTCCATCATGATTCAGCTGGCACAGGTTGAATCTGGCAATTATAATTGGGGAAATTTTGGAAAACGACCACAACATAAAATTTACAAACATGTCCTTCGAATAACCCTATGTTTCTATCAATCAAGACTGAATTTTGGAAATTTTTTGGCTATAAAACTAATTTGGTTCGTTCTGCACAAAACCCATGTTTCATATTTTTAGGATTCTTCTCGGTTTTCCCAAAACTTTCAACGCAAAAATGTCTCTTATTATCCCAATGACTTTTTGTGTTGGAATATTTAATTATCAACTAAAGATCAAATATGCAATTTGAAAGAGATATTGAGGGCTAGAATAGCGAGTGATGTTATAAATAATTCATTAATAAACCATCATTGGTAAAATCATGCATAATAATCACTATTTTATTAAAATAAAGGTGAACAAGTATTATTTATCCAAAAGAGCATAAATAATTATGAAATGGAATTATATAATAAATTACGATAAATAATGTGATAAAATAACATTAGAAATGGATGTTAATAAGTGATAATAATAATAATACAAATTGGTGGCCCAATATCTCCCCCAAACTTAACATGTTGCATGTCCTCATGCAACCCAATGCCTTAGTATAAACCATGTTGTAATACAATAATCAAAATGCTCACCCCAGCACATGAAATTGATGGAAGAGAAAGATTCTTCCTCAAATTCTTCCTCAAAATAATTTTCATGTATACTTTCAACCGTATGTATATGAAGTTGCAACAACGTATGATACAAGTAAATACAAACTTCATTACAAACAAGATTTTGTTGAAATTTTCTAAAAAAGTTTATACTATACCAATTCTTCTCCAATTCGAAAACCAAATAAATGAAGCAAATGGATTTAAATATATCAACAAAATGTTTTTAGGTAATAATGCATGATTTTTTTGGAATTAACAAATTGGTTTATCTTGAAAAAATTTGGGTTAAATGATACATCTTTATTGTCCAAAAATTAGAAGAATCCAATTGATAGTTTTAAGGATATACACAAATCAATTTTAGGATTGTATACCTTAAATGAGGAAGAAATGAGAAATCATTCATCATGCATAGCAACCCTTCCCCCAAACTGGAGAATTAGCATGCCCTCATGCTACACTAGAAATCAAATTGGGGTGGTTTCTACAATCATGGCTGAAATCTTTGTTTGGTGTATAACAACATGGAATAAGGGAAATTTTGAGAACAAATAATGAGATTGATGGATGATAAAGAATATTAATGGCATGTTCATGATAATAAAAGTAACATTCCCCCAAACTGAAATATTTTGTCTCTGAGAAATGGGAAGTGGTAAAGAAGGGGAAATTATAGTTGAAAAATAAGAGTGAATTATTCTCAGTGGTTTTTCATGACTTTCTCCTAAACTTTTAATAAATCAAAGCCTTATGCTATTTTACCTCAAGTTTTACCTTCATCCAAAAAATGTGGAATGACATGTATGGATTGACATTTCTTGAAGCTAATGTAGGCTGAGCTGATGCTAAAAGTGATTCGGAAGGTGGAATCCATGCAAGATGAAAAAGTAATCAGAAAGTGTAGCAGGGTTTCCTTCCACCAAACAGATTAGTTTCCCTGTCATCTATAAAAAAATCTCATGAGTATCCTTAATCAGTAATTAATCACCTCAATTACCTCATTGCATATTAAAGTGACATAATCATATCGTGAATGGCATGGGATAATAATGGATAAGAAGGGAAAAGATGCATTCCCTATACCCATAAGCTTTGGTTGTTATGAGCATAGAAATTAAGAGAATTAGTTATCTCAGTCTTTTCTTCTCAAGGTCTGTCCAATTACTTGGGAATCAAAATTAGAATTAGGCCCCTTTATTCTACCTCAAATAGTAGTGGTGTTGTTAAGATATGAATAAATGGTGACTGATTGGGCAAAGCAACTATCTTTGGTTAAAGATATGATACTTATAGAATAAAGGAATGATAGATTAGATGATAAAAAATGTCAAATATCAGATATCCTAAAATATTCATCCCTAACATGTAAAGTAAATATTTATAACCTAATAATACATATAAACCATAACCACCATCATCTAAGAACTCATTAAATATTACACCATGAACCATGAGTTCTGGAAAACCTTATATATGGAACAGTCAACTTTATGAGAAAGTAGCTTTGAGAAAACAAGGTAACCAAGTAGATTATAGTATTAAATTATCTTCTATTCCATATACATAACCACTGCTACCAACAGGCGTCCATAGCCTCGACAGTGATGCCTTTTTAACCCATTGAGATGCTAGTCTCCCATCTATTAGAAATAAGTACATAGTTGAGAAAAGCCTTTCAATTTACTTAGATGTCAACTGAAGATCATTGTTCTGGTGTGGTAGCTAGTTAATAACAATTCCATTCATGAGAGCTAACAAAAGTGAAAAAATTGGCTCATGATGAGACCTCTTTTCCTTCATTTTTATGATCGAAAGCCATTACCATGGCTTGGTGACCAGCAGTGGTAATTTCACTTTATTAGGACCTATGATCATGGTAGGTCAGCTCATGATTAGACCTCCTATCCTCTAGTTGACAATTTATGTTTAAAATTCAACTATGTTTTTTCTTAATCAATAACAGATTACTTAATAGATGGGGTGGCAAGTCAACTCCTTAAGAGCTAGGGATGGCGTAAAAAGTTGACTAGTAACTATTTTCAACTTTGATAGCTTTGCTTATCAAAAAATAATAACCTTAAAATTACTGTTGATAGATCTATTTTTCATTGTTGAGATTGGATTTGAGGAACAATTCATTAGATAATGGCGGAAAGATTTAAATACAATTTTGTGGTCATCATCATAAATTTTACAAGATCAGGGACTTGATCAATTAGGAAAGTTTAAAGCTTACATGATGAAATCATATTTGCATAATTATTCCTTAAAAATAAGATTATGTTTATAGATAAACAAAGATAAATTTACTACCCAAGCATTATGTCAAAGAGGGCCTAGACCATTAAAACTATTCTCGATTCATCAAAGAGAAAAAAAATTAGAAAGACCTACATATGTTGAATTCAATGTGAAAATTAGGCAACAACAATAGTTTTGACTAAAGTAACAACAACCATGACTTAGGTAATAACATGGAAAGGGGAAAAATAATGATGTTAGGAAGGTGACATGAAGGAGGATTAGTCACTTTACAAAATAATGAGGAATTAAGAGTGAATCATTCCTAGAAAGACTTACCATAATAATAATATTTTAAATACGAGACCTCCCCTCGAGTAAAGTATGTCTGCCATGAGTCATAGTTGATCATGTCATAAGTAAAATACCAAATAAATCCACAGAGTCGGTTGAGGACATACCTGGCGACTTACCTTGGTGGAGTAACAACACTGGAGGAGTAACAACACCAAGAACTTAGAAAAATATCACCATGGAGTAACATCACTGGAGGAGTAACAACATCAGAGACTTAGAAAATTTCCTAGAGTAACAACATCGGAGGAGTAACAACACTGAAGGAGTAACAACATTGGATACTTCAAAAAAATTCGGAGCAGTAGCACCGAAGGAGTAACATCACTGAAAGAGTAACAACAATGACAGAGTAATAGTAGTGGTGGAGTGACAACAACGATGGATTAATAGTGGTAACAGAGTCACAACAATGACAGAGTAACAACATCCAACACTTAGAAAAAATTTCCGGAATAACAACAGTGACAGATTGGCAACACCGATGGAGTAACAGCAATGATGGATTCACAACACCGACGGAGTAACAATAGTGATAGATTCACAATGTCGACAGAGTAACATTAGTGACATATTCACATCACAGACGGAGTAACAGTAGTGACAGATTCACGACATCGATGGAGTAACAGTAGTGATGGATTCAGAGCACCGATGGAGTAACAACAGTGACGGAATCAAAACACCGAAAGAGTAACAACAGTGATGGATTCACAACACTGATGGAGTAACAATAGTGACGGATTCACAACATCGATAGAGTAACAACAGTGACAGATTCACAAAACTAGTGGAGTAACGTCAATGACATATTCACAGTAGCGACGAAGTAACAACAATAATGGATTCACGCCACATCTTCACAGCACCGACAAAGTAACAACATCAAGGAGTAGCAGCATCGCGGAGTAACAACATTGTGGAGTAGCAACATATGAGGAGTAACAACATCCTGAGTAGCAGCATCTGGAGTAACAACATCTGAGGAGTAACAACAACCAAGGAGTAAAAACATTACTGAGTAGCAGCATCCAAGGAGTAACAAAATTACTAGGTAGTAGCATCTAAGGAATAACAACATCACGAGTAGCAGCATCCGGAGTAATAATATCCGAGCAGTAACAACAACCAAGGAGTAACAACATTAGGGAGTAGCAGCATCCAAGGAGTAACAACATCACGAGTAGCAACATCCGGAGCAGCATCATCTAAGGAGTAACATCATCACGAGTAGTAGTATCTGGAGTAACAACATCTGAGGAGTAACAACAACCAAGAAGTAACAGCATTACAGAGTAGCAGCATCCAAGGAGTAACAACATCACGAGTAGCGGCATCTGAAGTAATAGCATCACGGAGTAGCATCATCCAAGGAGTAAGATCATCACGAGTAGAAGCATCCAGAGTAACAACATCACAAGTAGCAGCATCAAGAAGTAACAACATCATGAAACTTAAGAACTCGCTCCTTTTATTTTGAAAACATAAAAACAAATGTGACATTGAAGTAAACAATACCTGAATAATAAAAACATAAGATAAATCAGAAAATAAACAACTATTTATCGAAAAACAATAAATAAATAAATAACTTAAGTTACAATGGTCATGATTTTTGTTGCAGCAATGTTGTTTGTGAAGGGTGAATGAATGGAAATATTTTTTTTTTTTTTTTTTTTTTTTTTTTCAGAAATGGCTTGGATCTTAAAATAGAAGTCAATTCTCCATTTATCATGTTATATATATTTTAATTGATGAAAAGTATTCATGTGTTTTTCTCCATGTGAGGAAACATCTTTGAAAAGATTTCATTATCATTGTCTTCAAGAATCACTTGTTCATAAATTGACCTTATTTACTCTCCTCGGACTTGCAAAAAACGAGTGTTTACCTGCAATAAAACATGAAATAATGGAAGAAGAGAGGTGATTGGGCTCTCATAATCAAACACATATGAAAAAAATAACAAGTAGCTACTCTGCAAAACAAATCCACAGAAAAATAAAACAAAATTTATTTGTCACATGCAGGAGAGCAGTGGTCGACCATACTAACCAGTAGTGCTTCAATCGTAACTTCTCTGTTTTTCATTTTATTTGAGTGATTAAAAATAAAAATGAAAGCTAATTCAAATATATATCATCAATAGAAACATGTTTTAAAAATTCCATAATATGATATGTCAAATTTACTTAGAACAACTTGCATAACAAAGCCATTTTCAATTTCCCAACTCAGACCAACAATTGATATTTTAAGCATAAATTTTTCTTTTGATGATGTATTGAACTAATTAAAATTGGAAATTAAAATATATTTATTTATATATATCTAATATAAATAGTTTTTTAAGGCATGAGTAATTGATGGGTCAAATTCAGTAGTGAACATTCAGGAAAACAGAGTTTCAAGAGTGTTGATTTACAATAAACAATTAGTATTTTGGCCATAACTTCCTTATACCATATCAAAATAAAGTGATTCAAATTGCGTTGTAAACTATATTCATATGTAAATGTACTATTGAAACATGTTTCCAAAAACTAGTCATTTAGGCCTCAAAAAATGGACTGTCGCAACTTTGTTCCTGAGCTACCTACTAGACATCCTATCATTGTTTTGGTCATAAATTTTTCGTTTCAAATCCAAATCAAGTGATTAAAATTGGGTTAGAAAATATACATAAAGGGCTATGTAGGATAGAAACAGGTTTTGAAAATATACCCATTTTATCCCTCAAAACATGACTTTCCCGACTATTTTTCCATAATTTTCATCAAGCCCACAAGCCATAAGATATGATAATTAAGGAATTTTTCCAAGGTGATCGAAATGAATATGAGTGTTTGTAAAAATTTTATTTTCAATATAATTCATCTACATACATAATTAAATTTGAATATTGATCATCGATGTTAATTTCATAGCGTGTTGCAACAAAAACAACCCTTTTTACATATAAAAAAATTTATTTATTTATCTCTTTATTCATTCTATATTTTACACTACACTACTATATTTTGAAAAATACAATATATTTACATATAGGAGTACTTCGAGTGAAGCCATTTTCGAAATAATGCCTCAAGTATGCGCATACCCTTAATTTAAAAATGTATGTTAATAAATACATGACTATGAGAGACCAACTTCCCTGTTAAGGATGGTGCGAAGAGTTGCTGAAGTGTGGAGTGATGTTGTAAGAAAACAACATAGTCAAAAAAACCTTCAATATAGTCTTGATTTCTCATATTTGTCGCATCCTGAAGATCCTTGACTGAGCTCCAAATTGTGTTGATGCTTTCTTCCTTGACCTCATCTTGTGAGTTTTTTGGGTATTCCTTTGCCTTTTTGTTGATATCTCTGTTCATAGAACCAGAGGAAGAAAAAAAAACTAAAACAATTCTTAAAGCTCAAGACCTGGAGAAAAGTGAAACTTCCCTCTCGAGGACGAGAGATTGGGTGTTTAAACACAAATAAAGAAAGTAAATCAATGAAATATTAAGCTCAGGACCTGGATCATGGTAGAATTTCCCTCCCCGAGACGAAATATTGGGCCCTAAGAAATCAACAAAAAGAAAACCAAAGAAAAATGACTAATGCTTATGACCTAGAGTAGGGTAGCATTTCCTTCCCTAGGATGAGATATGGGTTCCTAAGAAATCAATAGAAAATAAAAACAGAACAACTATGCTCATGATCTAGAGCAAGGTAGAATTTCCCTCCCTAGGACGAGAGATTGGTTCCTAATAAATCAATCGAAAAGGAGAAAAAAAAAAATACGCTCAAGTCCTAGAGTAAGGTAGCATTTCCCTCCCTAGCATGAGAGATTGGTTCCTAAGAAATCAATCGAAAAGGAAAAAAAAAAACTACGCTTACGACCTAGAGCAGGGTAGTATTTACCTCCCTAGGATGCGAGATTCATCCTTAGATAAATATGAATCGTGTTCTTTCACCTTTGTTAGCCTCCTCAGAAACGACGCCAAAATGTTGGTGTCCAAGTGTGAATGAATATTCAAACCCTTTCCCACATTAATTATCAATCTGGGTGTGTACATTATTTCAAGGTAACGGGCAAGGTATATGCAGCAGTAATGGCACAATCCAATATTGATCACATATTCAACAATTAAAACAACCAGAACTACTGTAATAGTAATTAAAGACAAATTGTATAATTATAAAAACATTCACAACAATTAAAGAACGTACCATAACAACTGTTATAATACTCAAATAGAAATGTGAAAGCAACAAAAGGAAATAACGTAGCACATGATCAGAAGATTGGGCCCAAATCTCTAACTAGGGTCACGGTAGACTCACAACTTACAGATAGAATGGAAAAATGAATTGCATTCAATTAATTAAAAGTCCTATGTTACAAAACTTGATCTCTTGCACGCTAACCCTCTATACGTTTCCCCTTCTTTCTGATTTGTGTCCCTTTAAATATACAAACAATAAAGGGAAATAGACTGATTAAAAAATCTCAATAAGAAAGATGAGATCTAAAATATCTTTCCATCATGATTCAACTAGCACAAGTTGAATCTGGCAATTACAATTGGGGAAATTTTGGAAAATGACCACAACATAAAATTTGCAGATATGTCCTTCGAAGAACCCTGTGTTTCTCTCAATCAAGACTGGATTTTGGAAAAATGCTTAATTAAAAACTAATTTGGTCTGTTCTGCACAAAACCCATGTTTCAGATTTTTAGGATTCTTCTCCTTTTGCCCAAAACATTCAATGTAAAAATTGTCTCTTGTTATCCTAGCGAATTTCTGAGTTGGAATATTTAGTTCTCAGCTGAAGATCAAATCTGCAATCTGGAAGAGATATTGGGCACTAAAATAGTGAGTGATATTAGAACGAATTCATTAATAAACCATCATTGGAAAAATCATGCATAATAATCATTAATTTATTAAAATAAAGGAGAAAAAGTAGTATTTATCCAAAAGAGCATAAATAATTATGAAATGGAATTATATAATAAAATATGATAAATAATGTGATAAAATAACATTAGAAATGGATGAAATGGATGTTAAGAAGTGATAATAATAATAAAAATTAATAGGTGGCCTTTGGGAGACAATAATTAGTTGGAGAATAGGTTAAGGTTTACAGACAGAGTTACAAAAATCCATTCAAATAATAATAACACCTTAAAATATAAATATAGAAATCATTTAACCATTCCCCCGAGATAAATGAGGACTTTTATCATTGTGCAACACCCCTAGTTTATGTGTTTGAAATTTAAAACTAGACATTTGAACTTTAATCCTAAGGGGAGTGGACCCCAAAGGACAAGTATTTTATGAATGTAATTAAATATTTAATTTGAGGAAATGAATAAAATGATTTTGTGCAGATTGACCAAAATGAGATTTATGAGATCACTTGCTAGATCCATGAGGATGGATAAGGCAAATATTTCCCCACAATCTTTCAAAAATCCTTGAAAGAAATTATTTCTAATTTAGATTTTTGAGGAAAAATCTAAATTCCCCAATGATGAGGAAAGTAGTTGGGAAGAGATAAAAAGATGGAAAAGCTGGGAAAAGCATAAAACAGCTTTAAAGAATCCCTAAAATGGGAAGCCTAGGCAAACAGGAAGAAAAGCATCCTGAGATTCTGGACGCAAAATTAGAAACATGCTTTGGGGAACAATAGCTTAAATAAGCTGCTCCTAAACAGATTAGAGGTTGATCTATTCTAGGAGATGATCTCAGCTCGGGGGTGAGTTCTGGGAGACAAAAGGACTCTAAGGTTGGGAGGTTGGTCAATTGCAAGAGTGGTATGTCTCTAAATTTATTGGTGTTTTTACTTCCTATGGTATGAATTGGCTACATATAATAGTTGATTTGTAGGTTAGATTTATTAGTGCTACATTTAACAGAATTAATCATAAGGCATTCACCTTTATAATTCTGTATAGTTGTAGAGAAGAAATCTGTAGAGTAGACTCCAACAGAAACTCTAAACCGAGGTCGGTTTAAATCTGAGGATACATATTCCTCCACATATATTTTAACTTTAAACTGCTCCTGATCTACTAGTATAAATTTATGCACATGATTAGGATAGAGCAATATGGGAGTTCCTGTACCATAATTGAAAATAGCTATAGATGAACTGAAATCTAAACTGTGCATTAAATGAGACAGAAAAAAAAATATACAGACTGACTTCCAGGGTCAACACATCATTCATACATAAACAGAAGTACAATAGCAAGTTATTTCTACATATAAGAAATTAATTCCACAACAGAAGGAAGCAATTATCAGTTAGCATGAGATTTCCCATTTATACTTATTTCAATAAACCTTTCTTACTGTAGAGGCTAAAATTAATATGGGAAAGAAAGTTAACTAAATAATCAACAGGCAGATTTCACAATAGCAGGGCATATTTAGCTGTAAGTATTCTATTCTATCATGTGAACTAAATGCAAGAGTGTATAGTGGAATAATAGAAATGCAAAAGTCTTCTAGACATAAATAAATATATATATATATATTAACACCTCACCTGTAGGTATTCACGAAGCATGACGAGAGATGATGCTAAAAAGGTAGACAAATATCATTTGCAAATTAACTATAAAATACTTAATTAAGTACCGAACCAATGTAAAGAGCAGAGCTGGTAATACTTTGTACTATTCCAAGAATACTGAAGAGACTTAGTTAACTGTTATTATCAAAACTACAAACCAGGGTAGTATGATAAACATATACAAATGCCTTTGACGACTAACATTCTGAGTGTAAGAATGGTCGAGGTAGAATCATCAATCTAACGATATAATAAAATGTGGATTTATAAAACTACATGTAACTGAATTTACACGGTGGAAAAGCATAGTGAAACTATTCATTCAGATAATTACCATGTTCATGAGTATAGTTTAACAAATGTATTGCTTGAAGGCATTAATATAATAAAATACAACAAAAGTGGGGTATACGTAGTTGCAGAACAATGCCATAAGTACTTATTAAGCTGGACCCAAGCTAAAAAGAGCAAAGTGTGATTTCTGTTGAAGACACATAATAATACTCGATATTATGCAAATCAAGAAACGACAGAGATATATATATAAATGAAAATCCAAACATTACAAGTCCACTGTGGCATGGGGACCGTATCATAATGTTCTAGGAATTGATATAAGGGAACATTTAGTGTCGGAACTCAAAAATTACAATAGTCACACTTATACAACTGTATCAATAAAATTTTTAAGCTATCGAAAATATTTCTAGAACAAATGCGAGGAGAACTGGCTCCTTCTAACCAGCATTCGGTGAATACCAACCTGTAAATGACAAGAGGAGTCAATGTTAATGCTGAAGGAAGCCACGTCTCTCGGGGTTCAAGAGAAAGTGAGGTGATGGTCGTAAATACCTGTAAGAGACAAACCACAACATGAATACGATACAGAACGTGACGAGGAAGAGGAACACTATCAAAAGTGATAAATGAGGAATGAACAGTTACCTGGTGTGCTAGAACCTCCAAACTTTCAACTAACCTGTCATATACATAGGGCCATGACATAAATAAACCTGAGTTTGATGGTGGGCATTCAACTAGAATAAAGGAGCTAGCACTATTGTGAACGAAAAATAGAAATTGTTCCTTAGAAAGGTCGAGGAAAGGAGCGAACAGAAGGTCGAGAGGGGTAAAATCCCTCTCTCGTCAGGCGAATGACCTCGGAGCAACCTTAGACGGGTGTAAGGTAGAGGGTAAATCTCCCTCCAAAACCATAAGTGCATTCGTTCAGTCTCGTTCCTGAGAATACGTGTAAGGAAATACAGTAAATATGAACTTAAACCAAGCAAATTGAATCAGTCGAAATGAATACAAACGTTAGCACTTATGTCAGTCACAACAATTAATCGACAAAAGATGGTAAACTTCTGTCAAACACAAACGTTTCTGCTTTAGCTAATGATACAATTATGAACAAGACAGGGAAAACCCATATTGAGTGGTAAGAACAGAGCGTGAATGTCAAACCATCTGGAATTATCATACCTGCGGCGAACAATGAAATTAGAGACCACGCTAACAACTGGATCGAACACGCCAATTTATAATGGCGCTATGAAGCCAGGACAACCAACAACAGGGCGTGTTAATCAAAGAAATAATAATGCAAATTTATATCCATGTTCTTTAATATCAATGCGAAACCTAACGCCGCTATGATCGGAGTCGTCTACATGGAAAGATCCCATATGAAGCGCGTGATCGTGATATCGATGTGTTACACACTAGATCGATACTTAATATTCAATGTGACAATACAACAAATGTTGCCCTGGTTGCCATGAGATTGCTCTTTGGCACTGTGGTAGGCTAGCGTAGGAATTCTAGACATGGAGCAACCACATGACCGCGAATGGAATGAATTCGACCCAAAACTGATAATGAACAGACTCAAAATCATATAGGTTTACATGGAAAACTAGTTTACCGTTCTCTCAACTGTTGAGTCAATCAACAACTCACGTGAGTTAAATAATATCCTAATTTGTAGTCCTACTCTTTAATACACATGAATTGGTAGTCCTACCTTTTGCTCTGACAATGCCTCGCCACATTTATGTGCCTGATGAAAAGTGTGTTAAATAAGTACTTGGATAAATTTGTCCTTGTGTTCATAGATGATATTTTATTCTACTCAAAAAGTGAGGAGGAACATAAAGAACACTTGAGGATAGTGTTGCAAACTCTGAAGGAAAACCAATTATATGCCAAGTTCAGCAAATGTGAATTTTATAAAGATAAGATCCAATACTTGGGTCATATTATTTCGGAACAAGGGCTGGCTGTTGACCCTGAAAAGATAAAAGCTATTAAAGAATGGCATGTACCAACTGATATTTCAGCAGTGAGATCATTCATGGGGATTGTAGGCTATTATCGCAGATTTGTGGAGAGATTTTCTGCCATAGCACATCCCATAACATCATTACAAAGGAAGGGTGTCAAATTTGAGTGGACTGAAAAATGCCAAAACAATTTTGACCAATTAAAACTAAAACTTACTACAGCCCCTATAGGGAAGATTGCAGATCCTGATAAAGAATTTGTGGTATGTACGGATGCTTGTAGAGAGGGGTTGGGAGGAGTTCTTTTGCAGGAAAATTCAGTTATTGCATATGAATCTAGGAAACTGAAGATACATGAACAAAACTATAGTGCCTATGATTTGGAGTTAGCTGCTGTTATTCATGCTTTGAAAATGTGGCGACACTATCTCCTTGGAAAGAAATTTACGTTGATGACTGATCACATTAGTCTTAAATATTTCTTTTCCCAAACTGATTTGAATGCTAGACAGGCCAGATGGCTGTCTTTCCTAAGTGAATTTGATATGGACATAAAACATATCAGGGGGAAAGAAAATAAAATTGCTTATGCATTGAGTAGAAATGCTTGTCAGAATATAAATAGCATTGGAAGTAGTGCCCAGATCGATGTAGAAGATTTGGTGGAAAAGGCAGCAAACCAAGATCCAAATTATGAAACACTACTGGTGAAACTACTAAAGAAGGAGAAGACTGATTTCACTCAAAACCAAAAAGGGCTGATCTGTTATAAGAACAAATTATATATTCCAAATGTGGAGTCCTTGAAAAAAGAGATTCTAGATGAATATCACAAACAACCATATGCAGGACATCCAGGATATCAGAAAATGTTAACAACTTTGAAAAAGAAGTTGTTTTGGCCAGGAATGAAGAGAGATGTAGCAGAATATTTAACTAGATGCATGGAATGTCAACTAGTCAAAGTTGAGCATCAGCATCCTGCTGGTCTTTTAAACCCTTTGCCGATTGCAGAATGGAAATGGGACACAGTTTCCATTGATTTCATAACAGGATTACCCAAAACCAAATACCAACATGATTCAGTGATGGTGGTAGTAGACACTTTAACAAAAGCTGCACATTTTATACCAGTGAAATCTACCTTCGGGACAGCTCAAGTAGCGAATGTGTTCCTGAAGGAGGTAGTAAGGCTCCATGGGGTTCCAAAAATGATTGTTTCTGACCGAGATGCTAAGTTTACAGAAGCTTTTTGGAAAGGGCTGTTTGGAGGGATGGGTAATAAGTTGAATTTTAGTACTGCTTACCACCCTCAGATAGATGGTCAAACGGAGAGAACAAATCAAATTCTGGAAGACATGCTGAGAATGTATGTGATGGATAGGCCATCAAAGTGGGAAGATTACTTGCATTTAGCTGAATTTTCCTATAATAACAGCTACCAATCCTCCATCAAAATGAGTCCGTTTGAGGCACTCTATGGGAGAAAATGTCGTACTCCCTTGAGCTGGAGCCAGCCAGAGGATAAATTGATGTTGGGGCCAGATGCTTTACAAGAGATGGAAAGAATTGTCAAACAGATACAAAGAAATATCAAGACAGCACAAGATCGCCAGAAAAATTATGCTGATAAGAAGAGAGTACACCGAGAATTTAAAGTGGGAGAGCATGTGTACTTACGTATTAAACCCAAAAAGAGCACACTTTATGCTGGAAGTTGTGCAAAACTTGCTCCTAGATATTGTGGTCCTTTTGAAGTATTAGAAAGGGTGGGACCAGTGGCTTACAAGCTGGCCTTACCACCCCATGTTAGAGTTCATGATGTGTTTCATGTTTCGTTGTTAAAAATATATGTCCATGATGCTTCTCACATAGTTTATTGGAATGTTGTACATGTGGAACCAAAAGGGGAGTTTCTGCCAGAACTGCTTCGAATATTGGAGTGGGAAGAAATTGAATTGAGGAACCGAATGGTAGCAAGATTAAAGGTGCAGTGGAAGCACTTTACTGCTGAAGAAGATACCTGGGAAAGAGAAGCTGAAATGATGGAAAGATATCCATTTTTGTTTGAAAAATGAATAACAACACCGAGGACGGTGTTTTCTTTCAAAGGGGGAATATGTAACACCCCTAGTTTATGTGTTTGAAATTTAAAACTAGACATTTGAACTTTAATCCTAAGGGGAGTGGACGCCAAAGGACAAGTATTTTATGAATGTAATTAAATATTTAATTTGAGGAAATGAATAAAATGATTTTGTGCAGATTGACCAAAATGAGATTAATGAGATCACTTGCTAAATCCATGAGGATGGATAAGGAAAATATTTCCCCACAATCTTTCAAAAATCCTTGAAAGAAATTAATTCTAATTTAGATTTTTGAGGAAAAATCTAAATTCCACAATGATGAGGAAAGTAGTTGGGAAGAGGTAAAAAGCTGGAAAAGTTGGGAAAAGCATAGAACGGCTTTAAAGAATCCCTAAAATGGGAAGCCTAGGCAAACAGGAAGAAAAGCATCCTGAGATTCTGGACGCAGAATTAGAAACATGCTTTGGGGAACAATAGCTTAAATAAGCTACTCCTAAACAGATTAGAGGTTGATCTATTCTAGGAGATGATCTCAGCTCGGGGGTGAGTTCTGGGAGACAGAAGGACTCTAAGGTTGGGAGGTTGGTCAATTGCAAGAGTGGTATGTCTCAAAATTTATTGGTGTTTTTACTTCCTGTGGTATGAATTGGCTACATATAATAGTTGATTTGTATGTTAGATTTATTAGTGATACATTTAACAGAATTAATCATAAGGCATTCACCTTTATAATTCTGTATAGTTGTAGACAAGAAATATGTAGGGTAGAATCCAACAGAAACTCTAAACCGAGGTCGGTTTAAATCTGAGGATACATATTCCTCCACAGATAATTTAACTTTAAACTGCTCCTGATCTACTAGTATAAATTATGCACATGACTAGGATAAGGCAATATGGGAGTTCCTGTACCATAATTGAAAATAGAAATACATGAACTGAAATCTAAACTGTGCATTAAATGAGAAAAAAAAAATATACAGACTGACTTCCAAGGTCAGCACATCATTCATACATAAACAGAAGTACAATAGCAAGTTATTTCTACATATAAGAAATTAATTCCACAACAGAAGGAAGCAATTATCAGTTAGAATGAGATTTCCCATTTATACTTATTTCAATAAACCTTTCTTACTGTAGAGGCTAAAATTAATATGGGAAAGAAAGTTAAATAAATAATCAACAAGCAGATTTCACAACATCAGGGCATATTTAGCTGTAAGTATTCTATTCTATCATGTGAACTAAATGCAAGAGTGTATAGTGGAATACTAGAAATGCAAAAGTCTTCTATACATAACTATATATATATGAACACCTCACCTGTAGGTATTCACGAAGCATGACGAGAGATGATGCTAAAAAGGTAGACAAATAACATTTGCAAATTAACTATAAAATACTTAATTAAGTACTGAACCGATGTAATGAGTAGAGCTGGTAATACTTTGTTCTATTCCAAGAATACTGAAGAGACTTAGTTAACTGTTATTATCAAAACTAAAAACCAGGGTAGTATGATAAACATATACAAATGCCTTTGACGACTAACATTTTGAGTGTAAGAATGGTCGAGGTAGAATCATCAATCTAACGATATAATAAAATGTGGATTTATAAAACTACATGTAACTGAACTTACACTGTGGAAAAGCATAGTTAAACTATTCATTCATATAATTACCATGTTCATGAGTATATTTTAACAAATGTATTGCCTGAAAGCATTAATATAATAAAATACAACAAAAGTGGGGTATACGTAGTTGCAGAACAATGCCATAAGTACTTATTAAGCTGGACCCAAGCTAAAAAGAGCAAAGTGCGATTTCTGTTGAAGACACATAATAATACTCGATATTATGCAAATCAAGAAATGACAGAGATATATATATAAACGAAAATCCAAACATTACAAGTCCACTGTGGCATGGGGACTGTATCATAATGTTCCAGGAATTGATATAAGGGAACATTCAGTGTCGGAACTCAAAAATTAAAATACTCACACTTATACAACTGTATCAATAAAAATTTTAAGCTGTCGAAAACATTTCTAGAACAAATGCAAGGAGAAACGGCTCCTTCTAACCAGCGTTCGGTGAATACCAACCTGTAAATGATAAGAGGAGTCAATGTTAATGCTGAAGGAAGCCACGTCTCTCGTGGTTCAAGAGAAAGTGAGGCGATGGTCGTAAATACCTGTAAGAGACAAACCACAACATGAATACGATACAGAACATGACGAGGAAGAGGAACGCTATCAAAAGTGATAAATGAGGAATGAACAGTTACCTGGTGCGCTAGAACCTCCAAGATTTCAACTAACCTGTCATATACATAGGGCCATGACATAAATAAACCCGAGTTGGATGGTGGGCGTTCAACTAGAATAAAGGAGCTAGCACTCTTGTGAACGAAAAATAGAAATTGTTCCTTACACAGGTCGAGGAAAGGAGCGAACAGAAGGTAGAGAGGGGTAAAATCCCTCTATCGTCATGCGAATGACCTCGGAGCAACCTTAGACAGGCGTAAGGTAGAGGGTAAATCCCCCTCCAAACCCATAAGTGCATTCGTTCAGTCTCGTTCCTGAGAATACGTGTAAGGAAATACAGTAAATATGAACTTAAACCAAGCAAATCGAATTAGTTGAAATGGAGAAAATTTAACAAATTTTCAGACATGAATTAACTGGGACAAAACGATGGTAAACTATCCATCGAAATACAAAACTTCAGTCCCTGCTCGAGTCAATGAGCGTAACTCTGAACAAGACAGGGAAAACCCATATTGAGTGGTAAGAACAGAGCGTGAATTTAAAACCATCCGAAATTATCATACCTGCGTTGTCAAATGAAACGAGGGACTACGCCGAAGTCTGGACTGAATCACACTCAATTCTCCAGAGCGTCGAAGTTCACTAGCCAGGGACAAATCGAACAAGTAGTAAGGGAAAAGAACCGCCCAGCAAATTAACAATGCAAATTTATATCCATGTTCCCGGAATAGATCAATGAAACCCTAACGCGTCGGTGAATCCTCGTCATCCACATGGCAAGATCCCAAGGGTGAAGCCATGGATCGAAGGGCTGGATGTGTTATGTACACCATACGTTCAACATTCAATGTGACAAGCAATACAATAAATGTCACAACATCCTAGCCATGCCATAGAGATTGCCTTGGCACCAGGGTAGGCTGGCGTGGTGAGTTACAGAGTTACGTGGAGCAAACTCACGTGACCGCGAATGGAATGAGACCCATTCCAAACCATACGACGAGACTGAAAATCATATATAGGCTTACGTGGGAAACTAGCTTCACGTCTCAATTCTGTTGAGTCAAATTACCAATTCGTATTACGTGGAGGCAAAAATAAATGATTCCAATCTTGATATAAATGTTGACGAGAAGTCAATAAATGGCCATGAGTGCCATGTACGCATAGATAGCAACATGGGTAAATTAAATCCAACTAAAGTTCATACTTTATAAACGAGTGGTGAACAGGTGTAACTGAAATTGTCCCATATGGGTCTATCGAAATATAACGATATGGTTAAGATGTGAAATTCAATCGATCCCTCATCTTTCTATCAAACTATAACAATATATTGAATGATCAAAGGTTCATTACTATACAAACGAAGGTGAGACATAAAAGTGGGATTTGGATAAACAAATCCATTATGTTTGTATTTTAAATATAATTATGTTTGGTAGTACTAATATTGTTATATCCAATTGGGTTGGATATAGTTGAGATATGGAAATAAATCGTAATTGGGCAAACAATTATGATTTGAATAAACCAACATAATTATAGTATAGTATCTTGCTAGAATTATAATTGAAAAGATGAATGCTTGGAATTTTTATTTTTTTTTGGAAGGTAAATGGGAGGTGTGACAACAGATATGCATTATTAAAACTGATGTTAAAAATTTGAAATATAATTTATACTAATTACACTTAAATAATTAAAATCAAATAAATCTAAAATTATATTATAAAATAGTAATTATTTAAACCATGTAACAACTAAATTTTACATAATTTTTAATTCTTATTTTATATATTATATCTTAATTTTAATTCTATAAAAAAATATTTTTTAACTATTTTAATATAAAAAATTTGAATTTTAAAATAAAAAATTATCTATTAAAATTTACATATATATTTTTAATATATAAAATTATTATATATTTAAATATTTTAAGATTTATAAATTTAATTATATACATTAAGTTAAATTTAAACTTAAAATTAATAATTTAGAAATTACATAGCCCAATTATAATTTTTAATATCCACAAAACATATCTATGGCTCAAAATTTGTTAGTATTAAAAGCATGGAATGAAGATATTCTTTATTTTCGGGCTTTTTTTAATTAATTTATTCTTATATTTTTAGCTTTTATGTTTTAATTTTATATATTTAAAATTTATATCGTAAATATTTTATTATATAGATTTTGAATTTGTTTTTAAATATTTAAATTACTCTATACCTTTTTACCATTTAAATTTATTTATAATTTATATGAGTAAGTTTTTTCTTAAAATCAAGAAATAAATTTATAGAGAAATGATGCATAAACTAATAATTTGTATAATGAGTTTATGTTAGGAACATACATATACAAATTAGTGAAAGAAATGTTTAATTTAACAATAAATATAAATAAAATATTTTATTTTGAGTTAACTAAATTTTTTATATTAGGTTTGAATTGCAAAATTTTCAAGATTATTGGAACAATTAGTTATATTAGATATGATAAATTATGTTTTCAATGAATGTTATTTTCCTTTAAATTATTTATTCTTTATATTTTATTTTTATTCTTAAATGAATAAATTAGCTAAAATATGAGAAGTATAGAATAGAAATAAATATAAATACTCATATCATCCATAATAGACATATTATTTGCACTTATAGTGATTACAAGATACAATTTAGCTAGAAGGTGAAGAATCTTTTCTCCCTTTTCCCTAGTATGGAAAATGTTCAAATACAGAGAAATATCAACTCTCCATGTAGTCACCCAAGATTTGTTGCATGCAAGGCTCTACAAAATCTTAACTCTCTATGATTTTTTTTATAACTTTCCACTCATTTTTAGTGCTAAACTTGGAACAAAATATAATACTATACAATACATCTCCTACTCAATCCCTACTCCTCCTAGTGGCCTACGATTTAAAAGAGCGTGATAGACAACTACTCTTCCTAGTGGCCTACTATTTAAAAGAGCGTGATAGACAACTAGTCGTAGTCGTAAGCTTTGACTCCCTCAATTGCCAACTAGATTTAAGGGTTTTAGCCTTCTACATTTTTATTCAATGTTCACACATGGCTAGCCTCATATGCATGAGTAATGGAGATGGCATGTAATCATCTCATCCCATGGTGGTCAACACAATAGGTCACCTTGAGGAAAGCATAAATTTTGCATACAAAGTTTGTTTTACATAATTATTACTGCTTAGAAAGCTATGTAAGTGTAAATAAATACCAAATGTTTACCTAGTACCTCAATATTGCTATAGAAGATTTTATAACCCAACTCCCCACACTACTACACACAAATAAAATGACTTTGCAAGTTGATTCCTCCAAATTTTCCACTCTAAAATCATTAAGATAAATAATAGAAATCTAAATGAATATTAAAATATTTTACATCACTAACAAAAGATATCATATTTTGATTTAGCTAAATTCCTCACAAAATATTAAATTCATGTTACATTATGTAACATGGCCCTTATTATCCCTAGCTCCTACTAAGGTAAAAAGAAGGCAATTACTAAGCTCAGACCCCCAAGATTCTAGTCATGGAGATGGGGTATAATTTTCTCAATATTTATAAAACTATTCAAAACTTAAAATGAATAACATCATTATTTTTTTTCTTATTGATACCTTTCTAGCGATATAAAATTTTCCCCAATACAACTCTCATATCAAAATATATACCCATTTGAAGATCAAGCATATTAACTTCTACCAGTCATACTAGCATGTTGTGTGGTTGCACCCATGTGGCACCCGTATGGCTATTTAATTTAATGTCATGTTAGCATCCCAAGGTTGTGTGTAGTTTCTATTAATAATTGTGCGACTCATTCATGACCTTTACATACTCCCTAGACCCTCTTGTACCTGATGCAATTTTTTATACAAGTAGTAAATTGCAATGTTAAATATCGAATTTAAAGGATTTTAATTTTAATTTTATTTAATTTTTTTGATTTATTAGGAGCTAAATTTTTTCGGCCATAAAACTGTGCGAAACTTCTTTTTATTAGTCATAAAAATTTTCTTGAAATTAAATTTAAGAAAACCAACTACGTACTTTACCAAGGGTGTCATATCATTCTTAAACATATGACCTTTCTTTATTACTGGCCAATGTACACATGCATCATGGTGTGCATTTGTAATGTGCATGGCAATATTTTTCATTGGACATCATTTGTAATGTGCATGAAATTATTTTTCATTCATATTTGTATTACTTGATATTGGTGAGGTGTTCTTGGATATATAATTCTTGTGGTCATTTTAATTCATCCTTATATGTAGTGTGAGCTAATCACTCAAATTTCAATTTGATTAAAACTTGATGACCATGACCTGAGACCAAGTAAGATTTTTTTGTTCCCTGAACAAACATGTGTGAATGAACACTCTTAATTAATGCCATGATGTAAAATCCAGGTCCACATGTTTAATATATCATATCTTCCATCTACATGTCTCACATCGAAGACATTCCTTCTACGTTAAGAGCTACAAAGGGAATGTTTGCATATGCCTCTCTTACCATATATTATTTGTAACACCCCTAACATTGAAAGCGACTAAGTCCTCAAAGAGTAGAAAAGAATATGAAATCCAAATAATTTCGTACATGATGTGCAAGTAAATCTTTCGTATGTACACAACTTATGTATATAGGCATATCTTCCGTATATGCACATATCTTCTACATATGCGCAATTTTCATGTATGCACAAGTTTTTCATATGGAAATTCCGTAATGTGTATATATGGAAGTTGCACATATATAGAAGATATCCACATATACAAAATTTGTGTATATATGGAAGGTATGTGATATAGAAGATGTGTGTATATAAAAATTGTGCGATTTCCATATATGCACATCCTTTGTATATGTGCATATCTTTTGTATATGCACAACTTTTGTATATGCACATATCTTCCGTATATGCGCTAATTTTATATATGCACAACTTTCGTATACAGAAAATATGTGCATATACAAAATTTGCGCCTATATAGAAGATATGCGCATATACAGATGTCCATATACGGAAGACATTTGCATCTTCCATGTATGTATAGCTTCCATATATATGCATCTACCATATATGTGTAACTTCTATATATTAGCATATAGAGAATTTGCGTACAGTTTCAGTTTTCGTATATATGAAACCTTCATATATGTGCAACTTCCATATATGTGTATATCTTTCATATATGCACAAATTTTGTATATGGATTTGAAGAAATAAAACTAGCACTGAAAGTTGCGCGCTTAAATTAAAATTTGAATTCAAATTCAAATAGACTCATGAAATTATTAATATTAATTTCACCAAATTCGATTACTGTTAGTACAGATCAATATACGTCCTTCGTAGTTCATGGATCATGTGCATTATACCATATTGTGGGATTTATGACATGTGATCCCACCACATCACGCATTTTGGAAGTTAGTCATGGAAGCCACAGGAAATGTCATATTTTTGTCAGTCTTAAGGTGAATTCAATAATGTATAGCATATGAAATATTGCTCAGGTTGTTCGACGCTTGTCAGGCACCCTAGGCATGGGCATCTGTTTATTCATGTCCTACATGCTAATTTTATGTCACTTGCTCGTTACTTCATTTCATCTCATTTGCCGACCATTACCTTGTCGTGCAAGTTAAGGCATGGCCCTAAATAACACTTAGGAAACCCACCTTCGTGTGGGTGCACCCGTGGGCACAGGTGTCCTCACGTTGTGTTGACACAAAGTCCAACGATTCGTTATACTTCATTCCAACTTGTCTACCCAACCAACTCGTATGCACAATACTAATATAATAATAAATGTCCTTCTACTTATGTTATTTATTAGTGTATCAAGGAGTCATTTCCTTCATTTAGAAAAATGGAATTTGATGGTATCCCCTCAAATCTGAGAGCTTGTTCATTCCTCTTTTCATTACTAGTTGGACTCTCTCCAGAGTTATGCATAATGATCTCAAAATTGAAAATTGATCTATGGAGAGCATCAATTTTTTTTTCCATTACATATAACTTGTGCATCAAATCCTATTATGGACTTCTTTGCTCCTTCACTATTTGAGCAAAATTATATATTAAGGTACTCTAACGCTTTTAGCTTGATTGATTTACTATGTTGTGTTCTAGAGTAGCTAGGATCAAGATATGGCCTTAAAAATCTACTTCTACATGTTCTTTGGATATCTTTTGGCCAATTTAGTGGCCGGGCCATTCTTGATATAAGGAAAACAAGGGTTGAGGTCCTTATTCACTAGCCAGCACATTCTTGCTATAAGAAAACCTATGTAAGAGGTCATAAATGCGAATAGAGCTAGGATCGAGGTAGTAGTAGTCTTCACCGACACCTTTCTTTAATAGGAGGAAAAAAACCTGCACACTAAAGATCAATTATGAAACAATGTTGAAAGGAAGTGGGAAACAAAATTTGAAATCTGTAACAGCCCTTCTTACGTAAATTAATATGGTAAATTCATTTTTAACTTTAACTGTTTTAAATCAAGAATTGGTTGAAAACCGAATTCTTGAATCGGTTGAAATGATAATGGAGCTGCGTATGTGGTGTTTTCCAAAGAGTTCGGTAAAAGATGCCATAATTAGATATCAAATTCAATAGCATTAGATCTCTATTTTGAGAGAGATATTTCAAGATAATAGTATTACAAAGCTTCGGAGAAAGTGTCGACGTGCACAAAGAATTGGTGATTGAGAAATGTTTCGAGAGAATTGGGTATTCCAAGATGGGAGTATTACGATGCTTCTCTGAAAGTGCCGACACCCACAAAGAAATGGTGCGCATTCCATTCGAACTATTCTCCTACCAGTTGAAGCCGAAAGGAAACTGGTAAACTGGTGAAGTTTCGACTCTGAGAACTCAGAACAGAGCCCCTCAAAGGGAGCGACTGCAATTTGATAACAGAGGTGACGGAACGGCAGACTGTGGGGCACCTCAAAGACAGCAATGATATTTCATATATTTTGCATGCCAAAGAAACATTTGGTAATGGACACAAAAATCTAGCAAAGACTCCCAAAAGAGTTGTTGTTTTTGGTTTTAGTGAAACTACCAATGAGGGTTCTTGGCGAAAGATGACGTTGAATCTTGGGTCATAGAAGGACGCAGTTCAGAAATCTACAAACTTCTTTTGCTGAATCACTTCGTTGTGAATACGTGCAAGAGCATCTTTTGTTGACACAGAAAAGGTGAAGCCTTTGCTTGTGGCAGACATGCTTATTCGACCACTTATTTTTGGTGCGGTCAATGTATTTTTAAGATTGCTATGTTCAAGCCGTGGCTCAAATGGTGTATGGTAAGTGATTAAAATATTTGCTAATTGTTATTATATAATCTTTGGGTGAGAAGAAAGATAAAGAAAAGATTATATGACTGCCAAGATAGGTGATTTCGCTTGTTTTCTTTATTAGATAGTTTTTATCTTTGTGAGTCAAAAGATAAAGAAAATATTATATATATATATATGACTGCCAAGATAGGTGATTTGGCTTGCTTTCTTTATTAGATAGTCTTTATCTTTGTGAGTCAAAAGATAAAAAAAAGATTATATATATATGAATGTCAAGATAATAATTTTGGCTAAATTTATTTATCATATAATCTCTTTCTTCGTGAATTGAAAAATATATAGTTCACTTCTGAGTTGAAATATATAGTTCACTTAATTTACAATTTATTTTCATATCAATATGAGTAAATATATGAGAAAATAATTGAAGGGAAATAAGTTGAGATTTTCCTTCTTAAGGTGAAAATATGTTTTGGTGGACATATTGAGATTAAGGCTTTGGTAACCTTATATTGAGACGTTTGAAATGCATGCATATCTAAAATAGGCATGTGTCTATTGTGTGTATTTATTTCATGCATGTTTGGATAAATATGCATGTTTTCATATTCTCTATACAATGTATTTAATGCATATATATAGGAAAAACATATGCATATATTTAAAATATGTGAGATACGAATAAGATTTATCAACTAATGATATTACATTGGTAAAGATTAGTTATTCAAAAAAATCCATGGATAGTTTCATAAAACCATGGGTAGTTTTTCCATGGTGTTGACAAAGATTAATTATTTCATAAAACCATGGGTAGATTACCATGGTGTTTGCAAATATTAGTTATTTAATAAATCCATGAATAAATTGCCATGGTGTTGGTAAAGTTAAGTTATTTATTAATGGTTAAAGGAACTAATCAGTTTTATCCCTTAGATGAATAAACTAAGTGATTATTTTACATTATCATGATTATGATGTTAAATTCCTTTTGGAGGAAGATCTTGCATATACATGCAACATATTTATTAACTTTTACGAAAAAAGAATATACACATATGTATGTAGAAAGATAGCTTGTAGTATTAAAACTACATTGAATATTATTGTTAGTATAATTTGAAAATGAGACACGTATTTATATTCTTCATTGCGTATTTTTACTTATGTTTACATGCTCACTAGCATTGAGACTTTCTTTGGAAAGACTAGTGAAGGAGGTTATGTACTTCGTTGTGTAAGCACTCCTTTAGGGAGAGTCTTTTGGAATCAGTATGCATTTCACATGTATGGAAGAGACAATTGTTATGTTAACTTGCATTTCATGCACTAAAGGTAATAGCTTAAGGGTTAGCTATTTTTATTAAATGTATGTAAGTCACATGCATAAATATCTTAGCTTATGTATCAGTTTATTTTAAAGAAAAGCTTGGGAGATGTAACCATTGTCTTGCAGGAATGTGTGCTTATGCGACATAAGCATTAGCTATTGTGATGACCTATAACCAGCACATATGAGGTATGTGTTATTAAAGAGAGAATGACAAGGTACTTTACTTGCTTGTCATGATTATACATGAGTAGATGGAGAAACTACTATAGTGATTGATTAATACTTTATGAATCTTGACATCATTTTATGTTGAAGGCATCATAGCAGGGAATGATGGTGACATGTACAAAGGAATATTATGCTTGACATGGTGGCAGGTAAATGATTAATGTTTGTGCAGACGAGTGCGAGTTGCAGGAAGGTCCAATTTACTATGGTCCATTGTAGGTACATCCATGCCACCAAGATGTGAGGATCTGAAGATATGAAGACCAGAGGGTAAATGGTATCATATTTGTTGTAATGGCTTTAAGCTAGATATTTGCATATTTCCTTGTAAGATTATATAAACGATGGTTAAGGGATGGTCTTCCTTATATGCCATTGAGTGATGGGCTGAACACCCTCAGAGCGTTTAATAATAAAATTAAACGTTTGCTGGTTTTCACCCTACGGGGTTTCCAAGGTATATTGGTGTTCAATGATGTGATTGATTATTGTGTCAAATTGATGATGTTGATTCCTTTCTTGTTATGATTTTCATAATGGCAAGTATGTGATGACTATATGACTAATGAAATGAATGAAAGGTTACATCATACAGTAATTGTGTTAATGTACTATAATGGAGGTTGTTAATGGTTAAGGTGTTTACTATTCCTATTCTAAAAGTTACACTATGAACTGGTAAACATTCTATGTAATGATGAGTAAGGAATATTTAATGGTGAATGGTTAGTTATTGATGAGTAACTTGTATAATTTTTTTTTTAACTCCTTACATTTCCCTGTGAAGTTAATGGTGTATGTTACAAGTGGTATCAGAGCTAAAGGTTGCAACACTGGCACCTTTGGGAGTTAGCGAAAAGAAATTGAGGGATCTGAGATGAAATGCGCATATGTGAAGGAAGGCATCACATCTCTAATCCAGATTGAACAATGAGTTTCAAGAGATAAGTATTAATATCTTTCTTGTCTTGAAAGTAATAGTTATTGCATTTATGGAAAATACACTGCTTACAAAGTAAATAACTGTTGATTTAGAGTTTCTTTAAAAAGGATATGTATTTTCCATGTATGTAAAGCTTCTATTGTTGTGTTGAAGTTTCCTTGAAAGGAGTTGGGAATTTGGTTTCTTGAAAAAGAAACATGTGCGTGTTTCTCTTGAAAATTTAACTAATATACATTTGATTTTTCTGGGAAGTAAATAAGTATATTTTGAAAATAATTCTTGCATGTGAATCTTGCAACTAAAAGAGACCAATATAGAGTAAAACGTGGTTCTACTTAAGATGCAAAATTGTGTTAGTTCTTTTGGAAAGTAATAAAGCATTGCTAATATGATAATCTTTTAGAAAAATATACCACGGTAAAGGACCAACCTACTATGCTAGTTTTGCTAAGAAGAACCCATGTGAGTTCTTGCAAAGATTACTAGTACATATCTTGAAAGGTGTGAGCAGTAGTAAAACATAAATAAGTAAACTTGCTTTCCTTTATATATATCTTGTTTAAGAAAAGATGGGAAGCTTTTTTTTCTTTAAAAGGGACTACGTACTTGTGTGTTAAGTGAAAATGAATCCAAGTTCTTTCTTGAAAATAAATATAGGCTAAAGAGAATAACCTCTTGAATATACTATATTGCTAGATGGATTATGTCGACTTCTTGATTTGGGTATATTAAAGGTTAAGTTAACCTTGTTAGTATTGCATAGTTTTTATGCATAAAAGAGGCTATCTATGATAAATTATTGGAAGAAAAGCATCATTAACTTGCATGTAGAATCATAGAGGAACAAGGTTCTTTGCATGCAATAGTTGTATTAGATTTCATCGAAGAGAACATAAGTTTATATGTGGAAAATGATAAACATGTTTTGTTATCATACTTTAAAAAAGATTCTTTGGCAAAGAAGATGAGTTACATGTACAAAGACTAAAGTAATGTTTTGGTTTCCTTGAAATACATACATGGCTAAAGTGGGTATAATATTTCGAGAATAAGGTACGTATTCTTATGTTTTATTCCATTAGTTTTATAGAAAGGAAAACCATGTTTGCATAACTAATATGTTATATGTCCTCGAAGAGGAATCATGAGTTTTCCTACTCGATTATGTTAAGTACTATGTTGGGAAATTAATCTTTATGCATGGTATGCATAGGAACAACAGTCAATGTGTTAGCTTTAATATATTTGCATGCTCCAAAGGCAGAAGCTAAAGTGGTGGTTCTTTTGTAAAATTTTAAATAAAGCGAATGCACGTTGTGTCATTTTCCATAAAAGGAATTTCTGAACAGATATAGTTATTTGTGTACGAATGCATGCGTGTGTGAAAAATGTCATAATAATGAGGGAGTTATTTGACATGAATTGATAATTACTTACTCACACTAATGTAGAGATGTTATAAGAAAGCATGTTGTGACATTGCATTCACATCTTATATATGCACATGAATAGGTGTTAAAGGATCAGTCAAAGTTTGATTATTTATTGATTAAGGATTGATTATTTGTTGATTAAGGCTTTATCTAATCATGCTATAAAATCTTATCAATGCTGCTAAAAGAAAACATTGTTGTAGAGGAGCAATGTGAATTTCCTGATGGGGATGAGTACTTCAGTAGGGAGAGAAGTTCCTCAAATGAAATAAAGATAAGTATTTTATTTTAAGAAGTCTATGATTATGCATGTTGTGAAACTTAACTAAATGACTTGTTGACTGACCAGTTTTTGCATGAGACGTCATGACTGCATTAAGATCATAATGGCATGGAATGACTAGTTTTAGAGTGACTCGTGTCATGAATTCATTCAAATTATTAACAGCATTGATTAGGTATGAATGAATAACTAATGAAAGTTATGTACACAAATCGATTTGGACTAAATCTATTTGAAAGTTGTGAATAAGTGATTATGACAATTACTTCATGTATCAGTTTTTGGGAACAGAACATTATGGGCATTCGAAATGTGTGCATAATATCATATGTTCTTGAGAAATGCATATTTATGATTATCTTTGTTTCTTATTGTAAGCATGAGTAGCTTAATGGAAACAGAAAATTTGTGAAAATAAAGCATCGCAAGCATTGCAATGTGAGTTGCAACAGTAAACGTTAAAGTATCATGTTTTAATATACAACACATGTATGTTACTTCCAAGGGGGAAATTATGACATCTTCATTAAAGTTAACTAGTATTAACTAGTTCAAGACAAATTGTTTAATTCTCTTTTATTTAAAAATTAAAACTTAAATCATCACTGTTGATAAAGCAAGTTATTTAAATTGCTAAAATTAATTAATGAAAGAAAATATGTCTAAGCTGATGGTAAAAATGTTTCCAAGAATAGGAAGTGGTTGGGGACAGTTGGAAAGACAGTTACCTACTCCTCTGAGGATAAGCTGGATCCCCAGGAAGGAGTAGGCGTTCTGTGAAATTGGTAAAGGGGGAGTATTTTCTCGAGCTGGTTGGGACCAGTTGAAAATAGCTTCCAGCAACCCTTGTAAAGACAAAAACATCTGAGTATGACTGGAATTGGAGAATTGGACCGGACTGTCCCGAATTTCTCTTCCAGGATTTTCTGAGTGTGACTGGATTGGCCATCCCGATGTCACAGCAGAAGAATCCACTGTTGACCCGTGACACTGTTCAGATTCTGGAGCTAGGGGGCAAGTGGAGGATGTAATAGCCTCACTTGATGGTTGGGAGGACAACAGTTTGAAAGACTAAATTTCCAGATGAGTATAAAGACATTTTAGTGTGGAAATATTGACTGTCTGGATGTGAAAAAAATGACTCGATCCTATGGATTAGGAGGAGCATTTTGGTTACCATTGTGGTTCTCATAGTGGAACAAGTTAAGTAAAAGTTGTGTTATATTAAAATGAATTATTGAATGTATAAGTTCATTTATTTTATTACTAATGTGTTTGAATGTCTTAGCATATGCTAGGATATGACCATGGTGCAGTGATTGACCATTGGTATGATTAGAGAGCTAGGTACTCTCTGAGTAATTTTTGAAGTACTCTGTGGATGTCTTTAGCAGGAGCTAAGACAGTGTGCATGTGATGCATTTATGAGAGGGTTGGTTCTCTCTGAGTACTTATGGAAGTACTTTGATTAAAACATTCCTTTATATTGCAACACTGTTTGATAGTTGCAAGTATTTTCATTTTGAAAACTATGTGACTAATGTGATTGAATTGTTAGTCATACATTACAAGCTTTTTTCCAGGAAGTGTTGATGGGTGTTCAACCTTTCAATGAGAGCTTGTGTAAAAGCCATGATTACTTCCAACAGGAATTGGTAAGTAATGATAAGCTTGTATATAGATTTTTCCATACTTTTTTGAATTGAATAAGGGATAAGCAGTTAGAAATGGAAATGAAATTCTCTTTGCGCTATACATGCTTATGAATATAGATAAAAACATTATTATTTTAAATAATGACATTTAAGGAAACGAAAGTGTTTCATTGCCAAGGGGAAGGAACCCCTTTGGGTTGTTTATATTATTATATCATGATTATAACTTTTAATTCAGTAAGAGAAGCACACCGAGGACGGTGTTCCCTTAAGGGGGGGAGTATGTAACAGCCCTTCTTACGTAAATTAATATGGTAAATTCATTTTTAACTTTAACTATTTTAAATCAAGAATTGGTTGAAAACCGAATTCCTAAATCGGTTGGAATGATAATGGAGCTGCTTATGTGGTGTTTTCCAAAGAGTTCGGTAAAAGATGTCGTAATTAGATATCAACTTCAATAGCATTAGATCTCTGTTTTGAGAGAGATATTTCAAGATAATAGTATTACAAAGCTTCGGAGAAAGTGTCGATGCGCACAAAGAATTGGTGATTGAGAAATGTTTCGAGAGAATTGGGTATTCCAAGATGGGAGTATTACGATGCTTCTCTGAAAGTGCCGATGCCCACAAAGAAATGGTGCGCATTCCATTCGAACTATTCTCCTACCAATTAAAGCCAAAAGGAAACTGGTAAACTGGTTAAGTTTCGACTCTGAGAACTCAGAACAGAGCCCCTCAAAGGGAGCGACTGCAATTTGATAACAGAGGTGACGGAATGGCAGACTGTGGGGCACCTCAAAGACAGCAGTGATATTTCATAGATTTTGCATGCCAAAGAAAAATTTGGTAATGGACACAAAAATCTGGCAAAGTCTCCCAAAAGAGTTGTTTTTTTTTGTTTTAGCGAAACTACCGATGAGGGTTCTTGGCGAAAGATGACGTTTAATCTTGGGTCATAGAAGGATGCGGTTCAGAAATCTACAAAATTCTTTTGCTGAATCACGTTGTTGTGAATACGTGCAAGAGCATCTTCTGTTGACACAGAAAAGGTGAAGCCTTTGCTTGTGGCGGACATGCTTATTCGACCACTTCTTTTTGGTGTGGTCAGTGTATTTTTAAGATTGCTATGTTCAAGCCGTGGCTGAAATGGGTGTATGGTAAGTGATTAAAATATTTGATAATTGTTATTATATAATCTTTGGGTGAGAAGAAAGATAAAGAAAATATTATATGACTGCCAAGATAGGTGATTTGGCTTGTTTTCTTTATTAGATAGTTTTTATCTTTGTGAGTCAAAAGATAAAGAAAAGATTATATATATATATGACTGCCAAGATAGGTGATTTGGCTTGCTTTCTTTATTAGATAGTCTTTATCTTTGTGAGTCAAAAGATTAAAAAAAGATTATATATATATGACTGTCAAGATAATAATTTTGGCTAAATTTATTTATCATATAATCTCTTTCTTTGTGAATTGAAAAATATATAGTTCACTTCTGAGTTGAAATATATAGTTCACTTAATTTACAATTTATTTTCATATCAAGATGGGTAAATATATGAGAAAATAATTCAAGGGAAATAAGTTGAGATTTTCCTTCTTAAGGTGAAAATATGTTTTGGTGGACATATTGAGATTAAGGCTTTGGTAACCTTATATTGAGACGTTTGAAATGCATGCATATCTAAAATAAGCATGTGTCTATTGTGTGTATTTATTTCATGCATGTTTGGATAAATATGCATGTTTTCATATTCTCTATGCAATGTATTTAATGCATATAGATAGGAAAAACATATGCATATATTTAAAATATGTGAAATACGAATAAGATTTATCAACTAATGATATTACATTGGTAAAGATTAGTTATTCAAAAAAATCCATGGATATTTTCATAAAACCATGGGTAGTTTTTCCATGGTGTTGACAAAGATTAATTATTTAATAAAACCATGGGTAGATTACCGTGGTGTTTGCAAATATTAGTTATTTAATAAATCCATGAATAAATTACCATGGTGTTGGTAAAGTTAAGTTATTTATTAATGGTTAAAGGAACTAATCAGTTTTATCCCTTAGATGAATAAACTAAGTGATTATTTTACATTATCATGATTATGATATTAAATTCCTTTTGGAGGAAGATCTTGCATATACATGCAACATATGTATTAACTTTTACGGAAAAAGAATATACACATATGTATGTAGAAAGATAGCTTGTAGTATTAAAACTACATTGAATATTATTGTTAGTATAATTTGAAAATGAGACACGTATTTATATTCTTCATTGCGTATTTTTACTTACGTTTACATGCTCACTAGCATTGAGACTTTCTTTGGAAAGACTCGTGAAGGAGGTTATGTACTTCGTTGTGTAAACACTCCTTTAGGGAGAGTCTTTTGGAATCAGTATGCATTTCACATGCATGGAAGAGACAATTGTTATGTTAACTTGCATTCCATGCACTAAAGGTAATAGCTTAAGGGTTAGCTATTTTTATTAAATGTATGTAAGTCACATGCAGAAATATCTTATCTTATGTATCAGTTTATTTTAAAGAAAATCTTGGGAGATGTAGCCATTGTCTTGCAGGAATGTGTGCTTATGCGACGTAAGAATTAGCTATTGTGATGACCTATAGCCAGCACATATGAGGTATGTGTTATTAAAGAGAGAATGACAAGGTACTTTACTTGCTTGTCATGATTATACATGAGTAGATGGAGAAACTACTATAGTGATTGATTAATACTTTATGAATCTTGACATCATTTTATGTTGAAGGCATCATAGCAGGGAATGATGGTGACATGTACAAAGGAAGATTATGCTTGAAATGGTGGCAGGTAAATGATTAATGTTCGTGCAGGCGAGTGCGAGTTGCAGAAAGGTCCAATGTACTATGGTCCATTGTAGGTACATCCATGCCACCAAGATGTGAGGATCTGAAGATATGAAGACCAGAGGGTAAATGGTATCATATTTGTTGTAATGGCTTTAAGCTAGATATTTGCATATTTCCTTGTAAGATTATATAAACGATGGTTAAGGGATGGTCTTCCTTATAAGCCATTGAGTGATGGGCTGAACACCCTCATGAGCGTTTAATAATAAAATTAAACGTTTGCTGGTTTTCACCCTATGGGGTTTCCAGGGTATATTAGTGTTCAATGATGTGATTGATTATTGTGTCAAATTGATGATGTTGATTCCTTTCTTGTTATGATTTTCATAATGGCAAGTATGTGATGACTATATGAGTAATTAAATGAATGAAAGGTTACATCATACATTAATTGTGTTAATGTACTATAATGGAGGTTTTTAATGGTTAAGGAGTTTACTATTCCTATTCTAAAAGTTACACTATGAACTGGTAAACATTCTATGTAATGATGAGTAAGGAATATTTAATGGTGAATGGTTAGTTATTGATGAGTAACTTGTATAAATTTCTTTTAACTCCTTACATTTCCCTGTGAAGTTTAAGTGGAGGAAGTAATTGCCTCACTTGATGGTTCGGGGGTCTGTGTGGGATTTAATGTATCCAGAATATTGTATGTGTGAAGAATGTGTGTAGAGGAAGAACCTGGATTTCAGTGCACCGGAGAAATGGCCATGTTTGATTTGCTAGAACCCTTCACAATAGACTTCCGTGCGCTATGTCAATAATGTTGCTTATGGAAAATCGTTCCCATTGCTGTCAGTGACATTCTACCCTACCCACGCTCCGGATTATTAACGAAGAGCTCGGATCAGATATGGAGGTGGGGTGGTCAGCTTGTTTCGATTTTCCTTAGTTCAATGTGGAGTTCCCCGACGTCGCCTTTAGCATTTTATTTTGGTGAAGCCTTTGCTTGTGGCGAACATGCTTAATCTACCACTTCTTTTTGTGTTGTCAGTGTATTTTTAAGTTGCTATGTTCAAGCCGTGCCTCAAATGGGTGTATGGTAAGTGATTAAAATATTTTCTAATTGTTATTATATAATATTTTGGTGAGAAGAAAGATATAAGAAAAGATTATATATAAATGGTATTAATTCTTTTTCTTTGATAAGAGATAGTCTTTATCTTTGTGAGTCAAAAGATAAAGAAAATATTATATATATATATATATATATATATATATATATATGACTGCTAAGATAGGTGATTTGGCTTGCTTTATTTATTAGATAGTCTTTATCTTTGTGAGTCAAAAGATAAAGAAAAGATTATATATATATATATATATATATATATATATATATATATATGAGCGCAAGATAGGTGATTGGCTTGCTTTCTTTATTAGATAGTCTTTATCTTTTGACTCACAAAGATAAAGAAAAGATTATATATATATGACTGCCAAGATAATAATTTTGGCTAAATTTATTTATCATATAATATCTTTCTTCGTGAATTGAAAAATATATAGTTCACTTCTGAGTTGAAATATATAGTTCACTTAATTTACAATTTATTTTCATATCAATATGGGTAAATATATGAGAAAATAATTCTAGGGAAATAAGTTGAGATTTCCTTCTTAAGGTGAAAATATGTTTTGGTGGGCATATTGAGATTAAGGCTTTGGTAACCTTATATTGAGACGTTTGAAATGCATGCATATCTAAAATAGGCATGTGTCTATTGTGTGTATTTATTTCATGCATGTTTGGATAAATATGCATGTTTTCATATTCTCTATACATTGTATTTAATGCATATAGATAGGAAAGACATATGCATATATTTAAAATATGTGAGATACGAATAAAATTTATCAACTAATGATATTACATTGGTAAAGATTGGTTATTTCATAAAACCATGGATAGTTTCATAAAACCATGGGTAGTTTTTCCATGGTGTTGATAGAGATTAATTATTTCATAAAACCATGGGTAGTTTTTCCATGGTGTTGATGGAGATTAATTGTTTCATAAAACCATAGGTAGATTACCATGGTGTTTGCAAATATTAGTTATTTAATAAAACCATGAATAAATTACCATGGTGTTGGTAAAGTTAAGTTATTTAATAATTTCATGGTTAAAGGAGCTAATCAGTTTTATTTCTTAGATGAATAAACTAAGTGATTATTTTATATTATCATGATTATGATGTTAAATTCCTTATGGAGGAAAATAAACTAAGTGATTATTTTATATTATCATGATTATGATGTTAAATTCCTTATGGAGGAAGATCTTGCATATACATGCAACATATGTATTAGCCTTTATTGAAAAATAATATACATTTTTGTATGTAGAAAAATAGCTTGTAGTATTAAAACTACATTGAATATGATAGTTAGTATAATCTTGAAAATGAGACATGTAGTTATATTCTTAATTGTGTATTTTTACATATATTACGTGCTCACTAGCATTGAGATTTTCTTTGGGAAGACTCGTGAAGAAGGTTATGTGCTTCGTTGTGTAAGCACTCCTTTAGGGAGAGTCTTTTGGAATCAGTATGCATTCGCATGCATGGAAGAGACAAATTTTATGTTAACTTGCATTCCATGCACTAAAGGTAATATCTTAAGTGTTAACTATTTTTATTAAATGTATGTAAATCACAGGCATAAATATCTTAGCTGATGTATCAGTTTATCTTAAAGAAAGCTTGGGAGATGTAGCCATTGTCTTGCAAGAATGTGTGCTTATGCGACGTAAGCATTAGTTATTGTGATGACCTATAACCAGCACATATGAGGTATGTGTTATTAAAGAGATAATGACAAGGTACTTTACTTTTTTTCATAATTACACATTGATTAATACTTTATGAATCTTGACATCATTTTGTGTTGAAGGAATCATAGCAGGGAATGATGTGACATGTACAAAGAAATATTATGCTTGTCATGGTGGCAAGTAAATGATTAATGTTTGTGCAGATGAGTGTGAGTTGCAGGAAGGTCCAATGTACGATGGTCCATTGTAGGTACATCCATGCCACCAAGATGTGAAGATATGAAGACTAGAGGGTAAATGGTATCATATTTATTGAATGACTTAAAGCTAGATATTGTAAATTTCCTTGTAAGCTTATATAAACAATGGTTAAGGGATGGTCTCCCTTACAAGCCATTGAGTGATGGGCTGAACACCCTCACGAGCGTTTAATAATAAAATTAAACGTTTGCTAGTTTTCACCCTATGGGGTTTCCTGGGTATATTGGTGTTCAATGATGTGATTGATTATTGTGTCAAGTTGATGATGTTGAATTCCTTTCTTGTTGTGATGTTCATAATGGAAATTATGTGATGACTATATGAGTAATGAGATGAATGGATGGTTACATCATATAGTATTATGTTAATATACTGTAATGGAGGTTGTTAAGGGAATTAGGAGTTTACTATTCTTATTCATAAAATTACACTATGAACTGTTAAACATTCTATGTAATGATGAGTAACTTGTATAAAAAAAATTTTAACTCCTTACATTTCCCTGTGAAGTTAATGGTGTATGTTACAAGTGGTATCACTTGTAACATACACCGTTAACTTCACATGGAAATGTAAGGAGATAAAAAAAAATTTATACAAGTTACTCATGGGTAACTAACCATTCACCATTAAATATTCCTTACTCATCATTACATAGAATGTTTACCAATTCTTAGTGTAATTTTATAAATAAGAATAGTAAACTCCTTAACCCTTAAAAACCTCCATTACAGTATATTAACTTAATACTATATGATGTAACCATCCATTCATCTCATTACTCATATAGTCTTCACATAATTGCCATTATGAACATCATAACAAATGAAGTCAACCCCATCATCTGGACTGTGAATTAATCACATCATTAGTTGCAAATATACTACTGAAACCACGTAGGGTGAAAACCAGCAAACGTTTAATTTTATTATTAAACGCTCATGAGGGTGTTCAGCCCATCACTCAATGGCTTATAAGGGAGACCATCCCTTAACCATCGTTTCTATAATCTTACAAGGAAATATGCAAATATCTAGCTTAAAGCCATTACAATAAATATGATACCATTTACCCTCTGGTCTTCATATCTTCAGATCTACACATCTTGGTGGCATGGATGTACCTACAATGGACCATCGTTCATTGGACCTTCCTGCAACTCGCACTCATCTGCATGAACATTAATCATTTTCCTGCCACCGGGACAAGCATATTCCTTTGTACATGACAAGCATAATATTCCTTTGTACATATCACCATCATCTCCTGCTATGTTGCTTTCAACATAAAATGATGTCAAGATCCATAAAGTATTAACCAATCATTTCACATATCTGTACTATAGGAGTTTTCTCCATCTGCTCATGTATATTCATGACAAGAAAGTAAAGTACCTTGTCGTTCGCTCTTTAACGACCCATACCTCATATGTGTTGGTTATAAGTCATCACAATAACTAATGCTTCCGTCGCATAAGCACACATTCCTGCAAAACAATGGCTACACCTCCCATCCTTTCTTTAAAATAAACTGATACATCAGTTAAGATATTTATGCATGTTTTTTACATAAATTTAGTCAAAATAGCTAACCCTTAAGCTATTACTTTTAGTGCATGGACTGCAAGCTATCATAACATTTGTTTCTTCCATGTATGCGAATGCATACCGATTCCAAAAGACTCTCCCTAAAGGAGTGCTTACACAATGAAGCACATAACCTCCTTCACGAGTCTTCCCAAAGAAAATCTCAATGCTAGTGAGCATGTAATCATATGTAAAAATACACAATTATGAATATAAATACATGTCTCATTTTCAAGATTATATTAACAATCATATTCAATGTAGTTTTAATACTACAAGCTATCTTTCTATATACAAAAATGTATATTATTTTTCAATAAAAGCTAATACATATATTGCATGCTTATGCATGACCTTATTCCAAAAGAACTAACATAAACTAACATATTAGTTTTGATATCATAAAGATGTTCACATATGCTTCTAAATATTAAGATAGCTCAACATTTCTTTATACATGCAAAGAACACGCCTCTATAACATAATAACTATTCTTTGTGCATGCAAGAGAAATAACTCTCTCTCTTTGTGCATGCAAGAGAGATAGCTCTTCCTTTATTGTAGGAAACACATTTCCCTTCATAGAATTCTATCATCATGAAATACTATTTTCATGTAAAATATTAAAATAATAGAAATCTTTAACATAATAGAAATCTTTTCAAGAAAAGACAACATGGATTTCTTTTCCAAAAAACCCGCCAATAGGTTTCCCTTTTACCATTAAGGTAAGGGTCTTTTCAAGAAAATACAGCAAGGATTCTTTTTAGAAAATAACCACAAAATCATGTGGTTAATCATCTTTTAATTAAAAAAATTCCTATCTATATGTGTTAAATACAATATATAGAGAATATGAAAACATGCATATTTTTCCAAGCATGCATGAAACAAGTTCACACAATAGACACATGCCTATTTAGATATGCATGCATTTCAAACATCTCCATATAAGGTTACCAAAGCCTTAATCTCTATATGTCCACCAAAACATATTTTTACCTTAAGAAAGAAAATCTCAACTTATTTCCATTGAATTATTTTCTCATATATTTACCTATCTTGATATGAGAATAAATTGTATAATAAGGGAACTATTTATTTCAACTCATAAGTGAACTATATATTTCAACTCTCAAAGAAAGAGATTATATAATAAATAAATTTAGCCAAGATTATTATCTTGGCAATCGATTCTTATTTTAACTCACAAAGAGAAAGACTATTTAATAAGGAAAGTAAGCCAAAAATCACCTTTCTTGGAAGTCCACTCTCATTCAAGCCGACGCTTATCAAAGAAAAATAATTGATACCATTTATATATAATCTTTTCTTATATCTTTCTTCTCACAAAAGATTATATAGTAACTATTAGAAAATATTTTAATCACTTACCATACACCCATTTGAGGCACGGCTTGAACATAGCAACTTAGAAATACACTGACAACACAAAAAGAAGTGGTAGATTAAGCATGTCCACCACAAGCAAAGGCTTCACCAAAATAAAATTCTGAAGGTGACATCGGGGAACTCCACATTGAATTAAGGACAATCAAAACAAGCTGACTACCCCACCTCCATATCTGATCCGAGCTCTTCGTTAATAATCCGGAGCGTGGGTAGGGTAGAATGTCACTAACAGCAATGGGAACGATTTTCCATAAGCAACATTATTGACATAGCGCACGGAAGTCTATTGTGAAGGGTTCCAGCAAATCAAACAGGGCCATTTCTTCGGTGCACTGGAATCCAGGTTCTTCCTCTACACACATTATTCACACATACAATCTTCTGGATACATTAAATCCCACACAGACCCCCGAACCATAGTAAGATTCCCATGCTCTCGTAAATAAATAATGCCCATACAAAAATTTGTTTTACATTAACTGATTCAAGAATTTGTTCATCTTAACCGATTCTTGATTCAACTGTTTTTGTAGATCATGGTAAAAATTGTAGTTTTCGTGGGCATTACATAATCCCCCCCTTAAGAGAACATCGTCCTCAGTGTGCTTCTCTCACTGAAATTAAACTTATACTCATGATATAATAATATAAGCAATCCAAAGGTAAACTACAATTTTTACCATGATTTACAAAAATAGTTGAATCAAGAATCGGTTAAAAAATGAACAGATTCTTGAATCGGTTATGAGGGATGGTATCAACGTCAAGTCATAGGAGCCTCTCTTTCTGATTTGTTTTGGAGCAGAATCCAGAATGGCAGAATGTTTCAAAGAAACCCTAACCAGTCTCATCTCTGGGTTTGTAAAAGAATTGGAAATGCTTCCCACTGAAGTTGACGAGAGAAGCCATAATGGAATTATTTCCCACTGAATTCATTTAGTGGATTCTCGTTGTTTCTTTCCTTTTATTTTTTATCAGCCATCGAGGTGCCCTACGGAATGACTAAACGTGGCTTGTCGGTGTTGCTATGATAAAAGTCGTGATTCTGCTAGTAAACTCGACAATAGGGTTACTGTTTAGTATCATCTGCATCGGATCTATCACACTTGTGTTCATTAGGCCATTCGGGAGAAGGTGGAAAAAGAAAAGGGCCTTGTTATAAGGCTTTGAAAGGGCCATTAAATCGAAGAGTCGATTTAGGATGCTCAGCAATAGTAACGGTGAAAGTAAAGATAAGTAATTCCTTTTTGTTTATTTCTGGATTTGATTATTTTCAAAATATTCGCCATGTTTATATGGACAGAAATAT